>CM059578.1:38616100-39216100 GCA_030386875.1 Morinoia aosen | reverse complement strand
TTTTTAATTGTTGTGTGTTTAAGTCACATTCGAATCCTCATGTCGAGAGTGTGTACCCATTCAGGTTAGGAGTACATTCTTTCTAACGTTAGGCACTTTGTTTAGGAGCGAGCGCAACGCACGTCCTTACCACACGGAGTCTCAGAGGACACATGAGTCATGAGTCATGAGTTTTACATGAGTTTAGTTTAGGTGACAGATCATATTTTCTGCAATAAAGGAAATGAATTTAACTAAATTTCATAATTTACCTATCTTTATGTCAAGGAAAACTTTGAAGCGTCATGAGTATGCTAGAGGTCTTGAACACAGCTACAACTATTACGTGAAACTTGCAGTGCATCCGCTGCCATCGACCACTGGTCGCTTATGAACACCCTGTCACTGTGCTGAGGGTGAAAAGCATTCAAATTTGCAGGCACAGCCTGAATGGAGGGGAGTAGCAGCTCTATATCCATCACTCACCGCTGCTCGAGATACACTGAACGCGCCGCACAGCGTCAAATATTTCTCCCAAGTAATCCTGAATTTTGACAGCGCGACGCGGCGTCTGTACGCTTTGGTCTGCTTGCGTCCGCGCGCGTCTAGTGTGGCCACTCTCATAGCAACACATGTATTTAATATTTCAGCTACTGCCTGCGTACGTGCGCGTCAGCGCCAACGCGTTCAGTCTGGCCGTACCCTAACGTTCGTTCGTCAAATGAACTCCGTATGTCAAATGAACTCTGGAAGGCCCGTTGGCTCATCATTTGATGAATGGATGCTCGTCATTTCGTGAAAGGTCGTCGGAGGTTTTCAGTCACCAATTGAACTACGAAAAACAAAGATGGCGGAAAGTGTTGACGAGTTTTGCAGCTGTTATGTTGACTTTAAATGACGATTGTGGCGATTTTGGGCTCAAGATATATATAAAATATGGTTCTCAGCTGTTAAATGTTAAACTGTTAAATGTCAAAATGTTAAACAATTAAATTCAGTGGTAGGTCTTGCATTTTAGTGAAAAAGCAAGTAGCCTGAAACCAATTAAGCGTAACATTTATTTTCAACAATGTCAACGTGTTTTACATGAATGATTATGTGGCAAATGAAAAACTGCTGGTTTTGTATTTTTATTTTATTGCTCATTAATGCTTTTTACAGAAAGATGTGTCAGAGAATTTGTTTTGCAGGCGTTTTTATTGTAGTTCATTTCAGTGTAATAAAATTAATTTATTTTTTTAAACTTTAATATTAAAGTTTCAATATAATTGAATAAAATTATATTTTATGTTAAAGTGTTAAATTCATGTAACTATTGTGTTGTATGAAAAAAGATCCATCTAATTTTAATGACTTTTGATTTACAGATCCTAGACAACCAGAAGTTAGTTATAGCTTAAAACTTATACTAATTATGTAGACCTTTAGAAAACAATCTTGACTGATAAACATTGTTAGTGTACTCAGATTTTTGGGACCACCAATCAGCATTATACTTCTAGGTAAGTGTAATGGTGTGCAAGTATGCCTCAAGAGTTAATTTCTTTTTTTTTGCAGGTGTTAAAAGTGAGTTAACTTATTTAAATATTATGAATGAGCAGTTATTTCATTCAACAATGAAATTGGTCATTTTGACAATGCAGTGTTTGAATTTTATGAGGGCTAATTTTAGCTAAGCTAATTTGGTTGAAGTTGGCAACTATTAAAAACGCTAAAATATTTATTTTGAATTAGACACTCTATTCTCAAATTTGAAGAGTAAACAATGTCTCAGATCAAACAGGGGCAGATAACGAGAAGAGTAATGTAATTGAAAATGCGGGATGCTAGCTAAAAAAAAATCTTTAAGTATTTTTCATTCATGTTGCACTTTTCCTTTAAATGGAAGTTAAAATTGACAATGACTTGATCATATTAAAAAAAATCCACTGTTTTTTTATTACCATTTGTCATATAATTCCCTTCGGGATTACTGCATAATTTTATGTTTAAGCAAATGGTATTAGATAATTGTTTTTAACTTTTAAGTTCTGTACAATGAGCATAAGCATGTCAATGTTGAACACAACAAAAATGATAAGTAGGGCCATTATTACCTACCAGTGTTGATAGACAAACATTATTGACATTAGGTTATGAGTTTAGATAATGTTTGTTATGGTATTGTTGTGCTGTGTACAGCAAGTGGTATGAATGTTAGTGGTGACCAATTTGAACTGCCAGTTATTTGTATCACACTAGATTGTGAAATTTTGTTCATAATTTTGAATTTATTGTTTTATCTACTTAATTGTAAATACTCTATTTGCATGGTGCTGATCATCAATGATGGAATTGGTTTGCCCTATGTTTTTTCTACTCTTCAATTTGTACCTTTTTGCAAATGTGAAAATTAGTACAGATGTCTTATTGCCATTCTGCATGACAGTGGAATTTGGGCATTCAGTTTTTTGACCTTTGTTTCAAAGTATTTGGCAGAAAAGTTATGATTCTGAAAATGGGTGAGATTCTCTGCAAATTATTCTGAATTAGGCAAAAGATTGTGGAAAAGTGTGCACTTGTTACTAACAGTTTCAAAGTGAAGTAAACACTGCCTGATAGTCTTTTTTTCTTAACCAAGTGAACATTTTGCTAGAAGGGCAATTTCTAACTTAGATCATGCAGTTGAGGTTTTAAGAAAACCATCATTATGACATAGGTGAATCTTTGTAGTCATGTGTGACCCTCATGTAAGATAGAGTTGAGGTTTTTATTGTTCTTCATTTGAGTTCGCAATGAAACTCGTGGAAAATTTTTCCTTCATTTGCCATTAATTTTCAGTGTTGGATGAAAGTCAGTACCAGATTGTATGACTGTGCACTATAAACATTATTGTAGCATTACCTAATGATATTTCTTTCAACATACAATTTTCAAACAATTCACTACACATGTCTCTACTTCTATGTAGTGTTACTCCCTTACAAAACATGTTTATTTGCAATAAAGCTAATGTTCTGGAGCATACAAACATGGACTATGTACTTGAATAATCAAGTCTGTCACAAATACTAATGCGAGAATTAATAACTATGTACAAGACTATTACAGGAATGCATGCATTTTTGTAACTATATACAGGAACTATGTACAGGACTATTATATCAATAGTGTAAGAATGTTTCTAAATGAAATCATTTTTTTCAGGTCTTCTAAACAAGAGGACATCCCTACCAGGCTTCTATTTCTTGCGGCTCCTCGCTTCTGAAAGGATGAAACCACCATCATGGTCTGGAGCTGTGGAGAGCAAGCCTTGGATGCACACTAACCTTATGGCCTTTTTCGGATTGTGTGCCCCAGACTGTAGCATGAGCAGCATGAAATATTTTATTTTGAATTAGATACTCTTTGATGACTTTGTTACCAGGGATGATTTTGTTACCCACATTTCAAGTGGAAGGCAAAATAAGCAAAGAACCCTGTACAGAGTATTGTTGTTTTGGTTGACAGATTGGTTTCAGGAAAAACCTGTCAATTCTTTAGAGACTCGGTTAATGTGCACTTAGCCGGAATTGATAACGATATCCTTCATGTAAGTAGTGTATCCAAGCCTCAAAATTGCGGCGCCAGCGGCAAGCCTTCCCCGGCAGCAGATACATGTACTGATGTCATGGGCAGTGGGGGATTTTGAAAGTGTAAAAGGAGTAAGAAAGATAAGAGCATTTTAATTGAGTACGGTAGAGTTCTTTCATGAGAAATTTCTCAATGTTGTTGAGAGCTCATTAGCAGGAAGAAGGAGTGCTGGAAGTGATAATTACATTACCAAACTTGCTGTGAACTTGTGCGGGATAAAGTGAATGGCCTTGCATGTTAAGAACAAATAAAATTTACTTAAAAACTTGCTAAACTGTGTTCTAAGAATTGATAAGTGTTTAAATGTCATTTACTGGCCTCTTTAATAATAATCATGAACTTTTCTATAAATTGATCCCTGCCTGACTGCGAAAATATTCCTTTCTTTTATCTCAATGTATGATAGGATCAATTAAGTTATACCTTATGTGATAAAGTAGCATATCTAGGGACAGTGCAATACTATTCTATAATATGTTATGGACCATCGTATTATTTTTGCTTCTCTCTGACTAATTTTTATACCCCAAATACTTTACCGTTAACCTCCATCTTACTTCATAAATCTCTCGATTTTCTGTTTCTCCATCACGAGAAAAGAACTATTGTATCTAAGGGAAGAAACGCATCCAGGAGAAGAATGTTAGGGTACGAGCATTAAAATAGTGTTTCTGGTTTTGTTTTAGTGAATATGTTTTTTTGGCTCATTGCCATCTTTTTCTTAAGCACCTACTACTTCCTTTTTGCTTTTTATTTATTTGAATTTTCTTCCCGACTTTCTGTTTAAATGCGCATTGTATTCTGTGTGGCAAGATACTTGTTTTACCACACAAGAATGGCCTGTGTGAGACACATTGTGCTTAGATTTCCGGTGTACGTGTCCATACTCGATGGTCCCTTCACTATTCCTCTCTTGATGACGTCGTTGTCGTGACTAAGAAGGCTTAAACTAACCTAAATAATCATAGAAGTAGAAATTATTACTATTATTCGCTGTTTCTATGCGCACGTAGTCATCTGTAAGAACACTTATGCATAAATTTTTCAACATGCTGTTAAGTTGTAATATAATTCAATCTAAGGTGACCAAAGAAACTATTCATTACCGGCTAGCCATTTTAGAGAACCCATCTAAGACCCTTCCCGAGTTACCCTAACAAAAAGGGTAATTTCTAAACTATAAGACGTACAATCTTGAAATTAATACCAAATGAACGGGTGTGACGAGTACAATTTATTTATGTAATTGAAAAAATTTTTACGCCCCTGTGGGGGGCAGGAAGAGGGCCTCTCGTGGCCCGTCAATGGTCGGCCGATTTTCTCTATAAGCCTCAGTTTATACTCCTCATAGTTTCTAAAATATTGCACCTAACAATTGGAAATTAGTCTCATTATAAAGATCGATTCAATCTCCAAATGTGAGTGTATAATATAACTGTCATACGCTCCCTGGAGGAATATGAAGAGCAAGTTTCTCCTAGCCTCTGAATGGTCGACCGATTTCTCAAAAGGCTCATTTTATTTCACTCATAATTTCTAAACTATTTCACCTAAAAATTTGAAATTAGGTTCATTTTAAGCATCAATTCATTCTCCAAATGTGAGTGTAAAATGAAACTGTCATACGCTCCCTGGAGGAATATGAAGAGCAAGTTTCTCCTAGTCTCTGAATGGTCGACCGATTTCTCAAAATGCTCATTTTATTCCACTCATAATTTCTAAACTTTTGCACCTAAAAATTTGAAATTGAGATCATTTTAAGCGTCAATTCATTCTCCAAATGTGAGTGTATAATAAAACTGTCATACGCCCCTTGGGGGATGACAGAGACCAAGGTATTTCCAGCTTCTCCTAGCCTCGTAATCCGCGCTGCCAAAGGCCGCGCTCACCTAAGTTATGAAGTGCTGTTTGAATTCTTGTCCATAGCCTTGTCGTTCCCCACATCGTGGGTCTTCGAATCCCAGACGTGACGATATTTTTTTTCACAGGTGTAGAATAATCATTTTCATGTTTTTCTTACTCATGTAGACTTTTGTGAAGCAATATTATAAGTAGAGCTGTGCAATTGCATAACTTGCATGTATGCTCTCTTAAGAATGTTTTGTGCATTGCAAAAAATTATCTTGTGCATGTGCAAAATCTCATATGCAATTAATTATCCATGTACACTATAACAGAAGTAATATTAAAAGTGCTTTAAGCATATGCACAATATCATTGAATATATCCTGTAAGGTGTGTGGTGTAATTTCATTGTCCTGTTTTTAAGGGAAAACTGTAAATTTGTTCCTTACTCCAGAAATTTTCTACATTTATGGGACCTCTCGCATACATGGTACTCTCGGTTAAAAGCAACTTATCAAAAGTTTTAAACGGTGCGCTATGTTCTATGTTCAGCACCTGAACCTTCTTGACCTGTTCTTCAGTTGTTAAATATGGTTCATCAATAGAATACAATGGAGGCGTCCGAACTGAATTTTATGAAGTTTGAAGTATTTAAGAATTGCATAGTGTGATAGTTTTTGTACATCTAGTGATAGTTTTCTTCTTCTGTTCTACACATAAGCCAACCTATATACGTACAAAAGTGTTGAAGTGAAAATACAACTGTGAAATTTTTATCAATTTCCGAAACATATGCATTTAGGGAAGTAATAATAAATACCTCTGTTGTGGTCTGCCAGTTCATTAAAAAATGAGAAAGAACTTACCAAACCAACTTGCGGTGCTCGCATGACCAAGTTCCCTTCTGTCAAGGTGTCACGGGTTCAAATCCCATCGCTGCGGATGACTTTTTGCATGACTATCCATCGTTATCACATACGTTAAGCCCTGTTTTACTTTAGAATTCAGTGAATATTTTGATGTTTTTAATATTTTCATGTTTCAGTGAATATTTTCTTGTTTCTTCATTATCAGCAAATGCATGATATTTCAAATATTGAAGACTATCGTCAAGATGAATTACTTTGCGGTTCAATATTTGAAATATCGCACAAGTTCCAACTAACTGAAGTCCTTCATTCAGCAGTGCATCTGTAAGACTTAGTTGCATATTGCTTGCATATAAATGCGAGTACTGTGCATACGACACTCCGCAATCGCAATATATCTATCCTGAAGCCGCGCTGACGATTTTATATACGCGTCCATTCGCACAGCTGTGCATATTGTCACAGCTCTAATTATAAACATGGAAATGTCATAATTGCGTTACATTATGTAAAAAACTCTCTGCGTGTCCCCCATAGCAAAACCAGATCATACATAGGAATGCAAATATATTTCTGAATGCCAACGTTGCTGCCGTAGACGCAGAATTATTTCGATCCACCTGTTTTCCTTTGAACAAATTACCTATACCCCAAATCACAAAGCTCGGATTTCACTGCCAGTGTGCAGCAAAAAGTATTATGTATATACCGAGCCTTTTTTTCTCTTCATAGTAAGTAGTGGGTGGCTGAGCATCATCGACATGATACTTTACAGGGAGTGTACATGATAGGGGCTACCCAGGACCCTACGCATGTCCGAACTTTAAATTAAGGCCTTATTTCCTCTCGTTTAGTGCTCACGTAACATTCCTTGAGGACATTGACCACACTGCAGGCAACGGCCCTGATTTGGCGCACGTATCAGCGTTTTCTCACCAACTGCCACGTACTGGGCTCGAACCCGCGCAGGAAGCGCAGAACGCAAGCGCTCTCTACACGGCCACTGCAAGGCAAAACCAACCGAAAAAAGTATTCTTAGATATGTATTGTGATGGAAATCGTGTTTTCTTTTTAAGCTGCACAAGAGATACTTTGTCCTCCATCATGTTTTTCGACTAGCCACAGGGGATTTTAATACTCATGTGCGTGCATCACACATGAGTGTATTTTCCAAAGTTATGATTATTTTAAGAACAATAATGTTGTGTATCATCTCTGTTGTAAATTAACTGTTCTCATTTTTTTGCAGTTGCACTACAGAACTACTTATTTAGTGAGCTTCCCCAATTTTTGCTATTTTTTCTACTTTGTACGTTTCGTTTTCTTCGAAATCAAGCAAAAACTGTTCTAAATCTAAAGTAAAGTTAAATCTCTACCAATGACTATGTCTTCCAATCAAAGATTCCCAATCCTCGTTTCTGCCTTTCCTTTTGCTTTCTCTACTTTTCTGGGTTGAATGAGAGCGCTACTTTATTATGCCTATCACGAGCTCATTTTCCCAATTCTCGTACAATGTTCTTGTTACAGTCATCATTCCCCGAACAACAGTAAATTTTTTTGTGCCAGTATTACCAGCGTAGGTAGTAAATATTCTTAATTTGTTTTGTGATAACAAATTTTATTCCCTTCGAGCTCATTGTTAATTTGGCGAACTATTCAATACGTTATAACGAAAAGAAAAATTTCCTTAATGTCAACCTCAAAAACTTTGACGCAAAATGATGTATATTTGCCCAATTTACTCTCAACATTTATCCCTGCAATCACCGGCTCCTGTGTTCGTTTGCTTATATTCCAATACAAGCGCGCCCCAACGAGAGTGTTTTACAACTATGCGTTACGAAGATTATGTTTTATTAGTTACTAATATTTCAATGCACTGCCAAAATCACATTACGCAACGAAAGGAATTGATTTTTCTTGTGCGTGTTTGTTTCGACATTTAACATGGGTATTACGATACCGATTTGTAATTATCAACCAAGAATGTTAATATTCAGATATTTTGAAAACCAACGTTAAACATTTCATGTTTTAACTCTATTGTCAATTAACTGGTTTTCTCTTCCATTTTCACTGGCGTAGCAATTGCACAGTAAATTTACAGGAGTTCCTGTATTAGTTTTCACGTTCATTAACTTTAAACCTTTCTTGTTCATGAACCTAATTTTAAGACTATAAGTAATTAATAATAAACCATTATTAGCCCTTCAAACCTTTAAATGTAATTTAGTCCCAGATAATTTAGCAAATTTAATAACTTCAATACGTAAAAATTTTCTATAACCCAGCTCTAGGCTTGGCTTTGGTTCTTGAACTTTGGTTTACTGTCCTGAATACAAACTAATGAATACACTATTTGAGCCAAGCCGCACTTACCTCGTATATTTTCTGGATGCAGATTCAGATCGCCTCCAACCTCCACTAAGCAAACATCTTCCATCAACTTTATTACTTATACAACCTTGAGCCTACTCAGCCTTCGTCTCGAACACCGTGCGGAACCTGCCTGCAACCAGCCCAGGGACGCCGGTGGGTTAACGTCAGCTTCTTCCGAGGACCGAGGACCGAGCATCGGTCCCTTCTTCCGAGGACCGAGCGGACAGAAGATGAGAGGCTGAGGCGTCTTCCTTGCTGCTGACCTGCACCACTCACCGTCCACTCGCCTGACTGCGCTTCCTGGCCTCCTGAAGCTCACGAGTACTTGTGGAGGTTCGTAAACTCTAAGTTTAGGACCAAATACTTGCCATGCCGTGAGCTTGGTACTTAGGACTACGTTTCCCCATGTATTCCTAATAACTATAACTTATAACAAGGAACTAGAAACTTAAAAACTATAACTTACCATATAACTTAAAACTATAACGATAACTGTATTAAACCTAATATTTACTCTGTATCATAACCAACCGCAACTAACTCCACAGAGCACGGCTCGCTTCCTATGACGGCACAGGCGCAGACCGCAAGTCCAACGCCCGCCTGCCTACCTGAAGTCCGGCTCTGAGAAGTTCATAATCTGTTGCCCTGAGTTTTAGTGGTTTATTCTTCTCATTCAAATATCGTTATGAAATTCATCTTGATAAATTGAAGCAATTTTTCCGGTTACGGAACTCAGACTATTAACTTTCCAATACTTGATATTAATCAATCTTTTTTTTTCTTTAGCAATAATTCTCGTTTGACGCAACAAGCTAATGTAATCTGGCTAATGTGATATATAGTTCGTCCTTATTAAAGGTTCAGTGCTAAATATTATCAGAGCATTAATCTTCATGACTCTAGGATTTAGTTTCCTTGACCCAAAAATCCTATATGAAAACACAAGTAAAGAAAATAGGATAAAAATCGCAATAACGCAAATGACCGTCGCCCTGCTATATCGAACTGACGGTTATGTTGCTCACAATATTCGACAGGAATAATTTTGTTTTCAATTTTAATGACTTAGGAAACGTACAAATTAGTTCATTTCTAATCTTCTAACAGGATTTATATGGAAATCAATTCACAGTATGAGAGCAACCACTTTTTCATCCTGTCAGTATTCTCATTAACAAGCAAGAAGCAAATATGGGTAGGTAGGATAAAATAGAGGTACCGTAATCAATTGATATTTCACTAATATCACATTGAGACTCTACCTAGGCTTCACCTCATGATAATGAACGACATCGCCTCCTCCGACTCCACCACACTCGAAAAAGCGACCCTGACTCTATCTCCACTGTATAACATGTGACCCCCAACTCTATGACTCAAACTTGTCTATACTGCCTTCATCTAATGGCAGGGCAGTCTTTACCATCGTTATGGTTTGTTGTGATCATGACATTAGAATAGCTGTGCTTACGTCGCACTCACACACACACACTGTTTAGGTCTCGTGAAAGCGGTCGGTGACATCTTCGTGAGAGCATTCGATGTTTAGTATCGTTGAAGCTGCCTTCGTGTCAGGTTCAAGTTCTATTAGCTACTGTAATTTTTCATACTAAAAGAGTGACGCAGAATTTTAAAAGGGAAAAAGACAATCTGTAAAGTGACAAATAAACAATAAAAATGGAGAATTAAATTAACTATTTGAAAACGTTTGAAGGCAATAGTGTCGATTTCAAAGCAGAAATTTACAGGAAACTCATTGCGAAATTCTGTTATAGAAGATCTACTAAAGAAATAGGTAGATTCAGGAGGTTAGAAAAATCCAGCGCAGAATTCAACTTCCAGATTCAGAGAATTTTACGCGTAAGTATTACCATTGAGAGCTTATAATTCAATTTTAGGGGTGCAATACATAGGGTGCAATATCACTCCTTGTTCTATTTTTTCCCCGTTTATCTTTCTCGCTGATTCCCTCTCAATTTATTCCGTTGATCTGTGCGGGAGAAAATATCAAAGGAAAAGCTAAAGACAACATTTGAGCCGCACGTATTGAACCATATCGTACTCTCGCTATTGAAATTTGTAATATAGCTATTATGATCGAGCTCACAGATTACGATTAATTTCATTGTATGCAATATAAATATACTGATTTCATTAAAAATATTTTCGTTTTAGACGTGTGAGCAACGCTGTGTTTTTGGCCGATCCATCTGCACTTCATAAATAATTTTTTTATGACTTGCATTCTCTCACATTTTTAAGTTTTAATTCGGGCTGATGTCGCCCTCTTCATCCTAAACGTGCGTATTGAGCACTTCAATGTTGTAAGCTACATCGGTGAACCCAGTAGCAAGTCTATATGAATGACACACGCTAGCACGACTGACGAATTTATAGACCGACCGGGGCCCCGGCCCCGGCCAACCCCGGCCATTTTGGCTGACCCCGGCCCCGGCCAGCCCCGATAATTTTTGCAGACCCCAGCCCCGGCCGGCCCCGGCAAAATAGTGCCCTAAACAGGTTTTTAGTTTTTTACTCCACCTTTTTCACTTCAAATTAATCCGAGTCAAGGTCAATTTAATCCAAGATAAGTTCAATGTAATCCAAGTCAGATTAAACTTAATCCGAGGCAGATTCAAATTAATCCGTCAAGTTCAAATTAATGCAAGTCAAATTCAAATTAAACGTGCTAAGTATCCAGCATCAGGAGGCAGAATGTGATGCAGATCTTTGAGCGGAGTAACATATAGGAATCAATTACAAACACTTCGTATTAACTATTCATTAATTTTTTTTCAATTCTACATTAATGGCAGAGTGCATCCACTCAAATATTTATGTTCGAAGACAATTTTATGTTACACATGCACATACGCATAGTAGTATCGAGGATTGAATTACTCATATAGAGATTTATATGCGTGAAATTTCGTTCGTATGCATGCAACTACGAAAGATTACCATTTGATGATATGTAGATTTAACCTTTAAATGAAATTTAGCAACGAAGTCTGTTTTTGCTTGTTCAAACGATTTTTGTAAAAACAGGTTTCAACTTTTTTCACCGGTCGAGATGATATATTTGCCTAGGCCTATTCATTTGAAGAGATGGCCCAATTTTTATTGCCATTAGAGAATTGTATCTTTGTAGAAATGTACTCATATAAATTGTAATCAAATGGTATCGTACATAAGTACCCAGGGAATCGCATTTGCTCATTTCTTTTAAAGGTTAAATCTACACATCGTCCAGTGGCAATCATTTGTAATTGCATGCACATTTGATTTCATAAATGTGATGAAGTGGAATTTCAGGCATGTAAATCTTTATATGAGCGTAAATAAATCCTCGATACTATGTGTATCTGTAACATAAAAGTAACTATGAACATAAAATTATTTGAATGGATGCATACTGCCATCAATTTAGAATTATAAAACAACTTTAATGTGTAGTATAATACGAAGTTTTCATAATTGACTTCTAACTGTTACTCCGCCCAAAGATCTGAATCACACTCAGCCTCCTGATGCTGGATACTTAGTACATTTTACGACTGCTTGTTTTAACGCTGCAGAAATTTTATGTATTCCTTGCTTGAAAGGAAAAACGTTTTTCTTGCTCATCACATCCAACAGATACATTTTTAATACAAAAAACGCTCAAATTAACGAGGGATTTATGTCAATTCTTAATTCAACTTGGAGCTTGATTAATTTGAACTTGATTTTAATTAATTTAAACTTGACTTGGATAAATTTGAACTTGACTTGGTCTAATTTGAACTTTCCTTGGATTCATATGAACTTGACGTGGATTAAATTTAATTTGAACTTAACTTGGATTAATTTGAACTTGACTTGGATTGATATGAATTTGTTTTGCATTAACTTGAACTTGACTTGGATTAAATGGAAGTTGATTTGGATTAATTAGAACTTGACTTGGATTAATTTGAACTTGACTTGGACTAATAGTTCGAAGTGAATAAAGCGTAGTGTGCCCGGCTACCCGCACGTGAAAAATTCACGTGTCTTTTAAATGAATTTAAAACAATTTCTCAAGAGATTTGCAATTTCATTGCAACCCTGAAGAACATGCAGTCACTGAGAAGAAAAAACAGTATCTATGCTACCATCCAGTGTAATTATAATCCAGTGTGCAGTTATTGACATGAAAGAATCTCGACTTGGAGAGGTCCTAATATCAGCAGTGATTGAGAAGACGCTATTTTTGTTAATTTACTTTTGTATCTCCTCTGAAAAAGCAAACTGAATTTGGTTACTGAGACCCGGAATTAGTCTTGTTGTAATTACCTTCTCTGATGGAACTTGAAACTTCTTATTCAAAAACCATACAAAATTAAAAAAGTTTCCTTCCCCATAGGGTCGTAAGGATTGAGCGCCTCACAAAGCCAGTAAATTAACAATTTCTCTCGATGTACTTGGACAGTATTATTTGGCTCCCAGTTTTTAGATTGAGTAAATGTTGTTTTCAAAGTCAGCTGTTTGCCAGTAGACGAAGACGACTTGCTGCAATCGGCAGTTTTGTCACTGCTGCAACCTAAACTGCCTTTGTTTGTATTCAATACATAGACATTTAGTTTTTCTTCTTCTTCGTTTCTTTTCTATTTTTCAATTCTTATTCAATGTTTGGTTTTTATTCAGCTTCCAGGAATTGATCATTTTGTGTCGATTTTAGAGAGCCCAATAAAGATTTAGTTGAGAAAGTTTTCTAAGATGCACCAGCCGCTCCTCGTCGTATATTCGCTTCATAAATGGTGCACACTGCAATTTCTACACTCTTCACCGATTTGTGAAAGTAATCCCATACTGCTGACGCACTACTTATAGTCATTATACCGGGTGTCTGGCAAAAATGTCACTGAGTTTTAATTGATTATATTTCAGCTTTAAATTTAAATATTTTACTTTTCATCTTTTCAGAATGTAGTAAATTTTATTTCATTTTCGAATAATTTATGTTTTTAATAATCGTTTAATAACAACTTTACATTCATCGATTACCTGAAACGGATAGGAAAACTAATTTGTCGAAGGACAACATTTTAAAAGAATATTTATAGTCTTCCTTATTTCGCACTTTGAAAAAAAACGAACAAACAAAAACTTGAAAGAGTAATAAAGCAATACATTAAATAAAGTTTAAATAAAAAGTAATTTAGAATCCTTCGACATACCCACCATTTCTCTTAAGGCAAGCATTACATCTAGCCACTATTAAACGAACAGTTTTGCGGATCATTTCACTGTTTTCTTTTAGTTCTTGAAACACTTCAACTCGTTGTCGAAGAATTATTAACGATCGAGGTGATGTTTTGAAATTGCGTTCCTTCACAGTAGGTAATGAGAGATGAAGATGATCACCAGTGTTGTTTTTAGAACTTTTCCTTTGAACAAATAGTTTTTCGGTCTCTTTCAGTAAATCGATCACTGTAAAGTGGTTATTGTACGATTTTCAAAAACTCGAATTATTCGTAAAATGAAAACAAGAACCAATATAAAATGTACAACTACAGAGGAATTTGACCTCACAATTTTGGAATCATTGTTCATATTTACCCATAGACCTCAGCTAAATAATTATCAAAGTGCGATGAAATTAAATACTGCCCCAACTGTATAAATAGGAGTGTGTCGGAATGTGTGTGTGTCTGTATCTGTGTGTGTATGCAGCTCTGTTACTTAGTGTAAATGTTATTGTGTGGTGGTTTGATTCCTAGAATTAACCCAATTGAAAATCAAGGACGTGTCGCCGGTGAATTAAGGACGAGACAGTCGATCAAGTATGAATTAAAGGCGAGTCGGCCGTCTTGGCCTTAAAACTCTCTTTCCACGCTCATAGCTGCGCACGGCCGAGCTCGGACGTGATATTCTAAGCAGGCCAGTTATGATTTGAGGGCGCACAATTTTCAGTTGGTTAATGGCCGTAACATTTGCTGACGGCCATCCATGGTTTGCAGCTATACAAATATCACTGAATTTTCGCCCTATAATGGACGGAAGCCATGAAACGTGTGTTTTGACATGGCTGCGTACAATGCATCAAGCTTGATACTATATTTCGCACACTTTTTTCAATTTTCATGTCTTCCAAAATATAGCCAACATTAAAATTGAAGACTTCTCTGTGCTGTACAATAAATGCGTCCGTGCGTTTACTTGCGTTCATTTATAGATTTTTACCATACATTTGTTATGGGTATGTTTTTATTTCATTCTTCGATACCAGAATAGTCAAACATATAACTACAGTCCCAGCAGTATATCTACCTCTCTCAAAAGAGAAGTGCTACTTACTGAGAGGACAACGCAAGATTTCAAATTGAGAAATGAGATTCAAGAGTCAAATCTGTTTAATCACTTTTTAGTTCTAAATGCATTCTAAAAATTTAATTATAATTTGGTAATTTCCAAAATGAAGAACAACATAAAAAATTGGCAAATCTCGTATCATTGTGATTCAAATTATACCTAAGATTAATCGTATTCATAAATTTTATGCTATATCGTTCTATTTTTTATGTTGAAAATATCATGTTGTTGACAATGCTAATTATTTCAAGAAAAAACACAGATTTCAAACAGTGTTAAGCGAAAACGTATTTTATTATGACAGTTTCTAATAGTAACTTTCCTGACGTTACCAACTGTAGCTGGTAATGAAATTTAAAGGAAACGAAATATCGCATCATGTCGTTAAAATTTGGCTAATTACGTTGGAAAGAATAACTAATGGTAATAAGAGAATCTTATATTCTAACAAGTAATCAAATTAATTCTAGTTTGTATAGGTAAAGGATACAAGTCAAACTTTCCATTGTTCGCGATTCAAGTAACATTGCTTTTTAATTTCTGTTGGATTTTTTTATTCCCTAGGCAGTCGTGCGTAGCTGAAGTCTGCTCTCAAGATATACGAGTGTTTGCACCATGAAAATTATACATAAAACAATGATGTAACACTAATTACGTTCTTATGACATCGCACAAATTAATCTTCGTTAGGTAGAGAGAGAGAGGAAGTGAGAAAATTAGACACTATATTACTCTTGCCTTGTAAATAGTATACTCGTACATGCGTTTTAAGCAAACGTCGCATACCACAGCACTTAAACGTAGGCTAAAGATCGGTTATTATTTTTACTCAGTTTAAAACAAAGACTTGATCATCTACGAAATACACTGAGATGGAATATAATAAAAAAAACATGTCTGGGAAAGAAGTTGGCAAATGGTTTGTCATGAGTTCGGTAAGTACGAGATCGATGAATCGTCTACCAGTCGAAGACCAGTCGAAGACCAATCTACAAATTACCCTATCCATGCCAGTTTGAATTAAAATGGAGTAACAAAAAGTATGATGTATTACACTCATACTGCCTTCCAAGAACAAGTGATATATATACAGTATTATTTAGTCTAGTATAAAGAACTCTTCCAAAAATTTGTTTCGAACATTCAAACGTTCCTGTCTGTAAGCAAATTTACCCTAAAAATTTGCTCTATGATCTGGTTCGAACGAGTACCAGTTTAAGTTTCGATCTGGCATGGGGCAGTCTGTCACTGTCCGTGTCATCGCACCAGCGGTGCAGCTTAGTTAGACAGTTCGTTAGTTTTTAATGTCCTCATAGGTGTTGTGACTTTGTGATTCGCAATTATTACTGCTTAAAATCTTGGAATGTGAATTTTATTGATTGTAGTGCAGATGTTTGAACGTTTTATATGTTGGCAAATTCAGAATTTATACTGGATGAAAGTTCTTCTACGATTTTATGTTGATCGACCCGATTCGATCGTTACTCTCATCCGTAGAACTTTCGTCGACTGGAACGTTCAAGCTGAGTTTAATTTTTTAAATTCAGTTATGCGAAGGGTGTTTTAGTGATATTTATATCAAAGTACTCAGGATAGATTACTCTTTCATTATATTTCTCTATTTCTTTGGTAATCTAGAAATTGACTTGCTAGAAAATAGCTTTTTTGAGGAGAAAATTGAAATTGTGCTCGAAGCTAGTTCTTCTGTCAAATAAGATATATACTGAAGGCCGTGATAAAAGTGCGGTGGCCCACTCAAGGAAGTGTTACAGAATTAGCCTGTTGCCTGAAAAAAGCCGCTGCAGGGCGAGTTGGCGTTCTTACACCTTCAAACCTAGCAGGCAGTCGCATCAAGTAAGTATTTTATGCCTATGCGAATAATTGTTTTGAGTATTGGTCATTTTGTGATATACATATACGGAATATTTTATTTTTTTTCAATCACTTGAGTTTTAACCCTATTAGGTACATATTGAGTAAATAGTTTGTGGGGCAGTTTAAAAATGTTTGAGTAGACGGATAAGACTACTAAAGAACCGAGGTTTGTGAACAGACAATGCAAGGACTACGCTGCAAAGGTAAAAATGCTTCCAAGTGTTCATAAAATTGAAAATAGGGTGATATCACGCAGTCTTATTGTTAAGTTTCAAAGTGGAAGAGACGGACTGTAATAGTGTGCAGCCGAGGTAAGAGATTTGGTTAATGTGAAGGAGATGCAACTAATCGATTTTCGAAATTTTGTTGTCTCTATCATGGTAATTATATCGAAATAAGCAACTTTTCTTCCATGCACTTTTTAGGGCAAATGAGTATTTAACGAGTTATAGTGGTATGTTAATTTTCGTCTATGATGATGGGTGCGATGGATAAACATCTACTAATCGATTTTAGAATTTTTGTTGCTTGAATCTTGGTAACTAATAACATTGAAATAAACTACTTTTCATCAATACACTTTTTGCGGTACACGAGTATTTAACGAGGTATAGCAGTAGGTTTGGTTTCGTCTTTGATGACGAGCGCGCTGGACGCAAGACGGCATTGCAGTGTTGCCGTCAGAAGCGCTGCTTGAAATACTTGCCGCTTCAACACTAGAGTTACGGCCAGTTATTTACCGCTATAACTCGTTAAATACTCAATTGCCCCAAAAAGTGCAATGATTAAAAGTTGTTCATTTTGATGTAATTGATATGTTATAAGCAACAAACTTTCAAAAATCAATAAGTCGCATCTTCTTCACATTTACCAGATATTTTTCTCGAGATATGGCCTAACTTGTAGTTCACCACCTCTAGTAATTTGGGAAATGGTGAGTGAATTATTTCGTCATGTATGTTACCCTCTGTTAATGTTTTTCTATCCAAAATCATATTTTTACGATACTTTGATCAATGACGAGGATAGAACGAGTTGAGCTTTAAAGTAGTGGCTTCAATAACAGGAAATTTGTAAAGTTTAACAACCCCACGCAGAATTTTTTTAATTATAGTGCAATTTTTATGAAACTAGTATATGTAAAATTAGATTTGGAACACATTTTATCATACATAATTCTATATTTTTCTTCTTAATTTTCAGAAAAAAAACATATTCGTTAGTACGTTAGAAGATCTTGAGCATTTATTGAATTGTGAGGTGTCGCTATTAGCGCATTTGCAGTATTACAATTATTTGAATCATACTAATGTGAGTTGTGTAAAATGTGGCTCCCCCATGTAATTAAATGCTTCGGCTTTAAAATTTTGGTGACCCAACTTCCAAATAATTTCTTACACGGAAGTGTCGTACTTTAGTTTCCACAGGGAGAAAGAGCTTTTTTCAGGAAAGTCATCCTTCGATCCCACAAATTTTGAAACTAATTTATTTTTATTTGTGATTGGAACTTTCTATGACTGTGATCTGTAAACAATTGGGTTTAGATGACCATACAGTTGTTGACTGGTTTAATTTCATTAGGGATGTTTTTGTTGTTTCTGCTTGTTTAATAAACTAAAATATGGTCCGATTCTCATGAAATTTGCACACTTTATATAAAATTAATTTCAAACACATTTCATTAATAGCAGTTATCAAGTTTCTCTGATATTTTTCGTAAAAATTGTGGTGTAGTTAAACTCCAAAAATCCCAATAACAGTAATATGACGTACTCAAAATCATATTTTTGCGATACTTATATCAATAACGACGATGGGGCGAGTCGAGCTATAAAGTCTGTGGCATCAATTACAGTAATTTGCTTTATTTATACTATATACTAATAATTTAATTTTTTTTAATGTATTGGGACGTCTCCATTCTTGATACACATTCGATGATCTTTTATTTCTATAACCTTTTTCTTCTACAGATCTCGATGGGAATTTGGAGGAGTAGTTTCTTTTTCAAACTATTTTTTATAATTGTTGTAATTATATGATGTTTATACAATTACACATTTTCTTCAAATATAAATGTGTGGATATAATTGTAATTGTAATTTAACATATACATAATTGAATGTGAACAGGATATTATAACGACTTTCATTTATGGTTGCCAGTTCAATTTCTAATAAAAACTCCCATTAGTTTACTTGATATCTATATTATAGAATTAAATCCAACATTATATAATTGCAACCTACTTAAACTTTAACCGCACCGTAATCCATATCATTAACTGTAGGTTAACCGTTAACATTAAAGAGTTTCCCTTTTATTTAATTGAACATAACATGACTTATCTTAACTCACCCTCACGAAGCTTAACTTAACCTTGCTCTACATATGCCCTGCTTTTAAATATAAAAACGCATGGAAATGTTTGGCAAGAAACTTATATAGTTTCTTACATTATAATTTAGAGGTTACGTTTTAAGCAGTCATCCACACTAGCACCTATAGGGGTGGAATTGTAAATCTTAAGATGCTAAGGAGGAATAGAGAAGTTTAGCTATCAGGAAAGATGTGCTACACGTCCTTACCTTGACATATCTGAAAATATCTCATACACGCGTTTTTACTTTCAGAAGAATTGGATTCATCCGAGGACTCTGAGCAAGGTGCTCAACCTGTCTCCCAACTGCTGAATTCGTTCCCGACCTAAGCCGGTGAGAATTACGTTCAGATAACGATGTTTCTTTCACATTGATATGTGCCCCTCAGGGGGATACAACTGTTGTATCAATGGAAATTAGCGCTCCCAGGGGGACTATGTGAGGGCCCGAGCTAAAGGTTAGGTAGGCTTTCTTTTTGGTTGAAATAGAATAAGTTTTTGTTTTGTTACGTACCATCTTTTTTCGGTTCACTGCTGTCCTGTTTTTCAGCACCTTCTAATTTCTTCTTCAGCTTTTTCTTGTTTGATGGTCTTCATTCATGGCTTACTGTTTCTATGCACCTTGTGCATAGATTCCGCGTTCCCTCAACTCCATAGTAAATGGTGCCTTCCTCCTTCCTCTCTTGGAACATCTTGGTCATCTTGGTCATGGTTAAGGGAGGCTAAAACCTTCTTAAATAATGATAATAATAATAGATTAGATTAGATCAGATTATAAGTTAGTTTAAGCCTCCCCAACCGCTGCAAAAATAGAGCGTATCGAAGAGAGGAAGGAGGAAGGCACCATTAAGTATGGAGTCAAGAAAATGAGGAATCTATGCTGAAGGGGCATAGAAAAAGTAAGATGAGGAAGAAGTTCATGAAATAAGATAAAAGTTAAAGAAGAAAGTCAGAGATGCTGAAGAACAAGACAGTAGTGAACCGAAAAAAGGTGGTCCTTAACATAACAAAAAACAGTTATTTCAACAAAAAGAAGGCCTACCTATTTCTCAGCTCGGGCCCTCACATTTTTCCTCTGGGAGCTGATAATAATAATAATAATAATAATAATAATAATAACAATAATAATTATCAAATTGATATGTGAACTTTGTTTTATTTTGTTTTGTTTATGAGTCCGTTCATCAAAAAGAAATCTATTACAGTACATGATGAGTGTTAACCTATTTTATGTATACCTAATTTTATGCGTGATATTTTAGGTGCGTAATGTATAGTGCTCGCCATAGCCATGTGGCTAGAGGTTTCTGCCGCCGTGCGGCAGACTCAGGATCGAATTTCGGCGCTGGTGGTGGCGATTTTCTCTGTCGGGTATAGGAGAAAAATTCCAAGTACAATACCCCACTCTACCCTGGTGTCTGGAATGGGAACCGGTCTCGACCGGGGGAAAGCGTCATGGCGTCCTGTGTTAGTTATAAGGCATTTGAAAATCCAATGTACAAGGTGATATGCATCAGGCTTGATTGGAAATAAAGCATCCGTAGATGCCTTCATTATTCATTTCATTATTTATTGGGAGGGTCAACTATTGCTTTACATGTTTTTCTTCGATATATCTAAATAGGAATTTGATGGAATAGTTTCTTTTCGATACGTACGATGACACTGTGAAAAATAGAAGGAATGAATCTCTACTTTTGTTAATTGTAAAAGCTGTGTGTGTAAATTCATGCTTTACACTATCGTTAGTGTTTATTTTACCATTGACTATATCATTAAAAGGGCTCTGCCAAGGATTGTGATTCCGTTTTTATCAATGGTATTCGATTTTAAATCAACGATTAAGTAAATCATGTGAAAAATCGTATATTAATTCATAGAAGTGCAATCTTTTCAGGAAACTCACAAAGAATATCTAGTTCCATAGTACTGCGCGGAACAATTCCAATATTTTTTGACGTGTTTTACTACTTCATTTACCCAAATGTGGTGCATATCATCTTCCTTCAAATTAAGCATTTTAATTTCCATTTCGTTATATGCAGAAATTTCTATGAAATGACGCAAAAACTTTACTTGTTTTTCTGGTTTTGAGTACTCTAATGTACGTATGAACATCCTTTCATTTACTTTACAAGACTATCATAAGAACTCTTAAATAATATCCAAGAACTTACTAGGTAAATAATTATATCGTTCCTTTCATTTCCAGTTCCGTTGCTTCGCCAAAAAAATGGAAATAGCTGCCATTCAGAGTCAACTCGATCGCAGGGAGTGTAAAGTTGAGATATTAAACGATCAAGTTGTTGGGATCGCCTTGCTTCTGAAGGAGCATCGTTAATCAGAAAAATCTGCCAACGTAACACAAGTTCGAGGATTCACGCGTGCGACTTCAATGGAAGACTGGACTACATACTTCAGCGCGAAGATCTTGTAAGTTGTATTGTGGTCAAATAATTGCTAATATATCCCTCCATTTATATCAAATTGTTATTTAAATATTTGTGAACACTGGATTTGACGCTTCTTCGTTATGATGGGGAGTTGGCGTGAAATATGCGCGAAAAACTTGGACAAACACAATCTTTCATTTCGGTGGTCACAAGTTTTCGTAGTGAGACTTCCAAGTTAATATGCTGCTGAGGATTTAAACAAAATTGTAAGCTAATGTACTTCGAAATTGTGGAGAAACTAACATTTTCAAACATGTCCTACAATTTCCTGTTCTCAAATTTCCAGGTTCCATATCTGATGACCGCCAGGGAAGCAAACCTTAGTCGCACAGTGAAAGCGATGTTGAAAATCTTACTCGCGAGAAACCTAGCGACAGAATTCTCCATGCCAGGTTTAGGCCCCCACAGACTGAGAACCAAAATCAAGTTTGACAACTCCGTTCCGTCGCGTGTGCAGTAATCAAAAGTGAGTAACCATGATACCAAGTATTCAAGAGTATTGTTCCAGAAAACTAATTAATATTTGTAAATCATGTTCACAGCATCTGGATTGTTTTTAATTAAGTACGTAAAATAGAAGAGTAGGATACAGCCTGTCATAATTTGTTGTGAACGACCTTTTTCATATTTTTTCCTTCATTGCAATGCAGGTGCTCTTGCTCAAATTCCCGAGTACCGAAACGAGCCTAGGAGTAAAGTGAAAGCTGCCTCTCAGAAAGCTCTCATCTCATAGATAAGCTCTGCTGAATAATGTTTTATGAAGTTTCACCAGGATAAACTTGCAATCTCATGTAGGTTCACAGATAACAAATTTTGTACCAAACTTTTATTGTTTAATGAACAACTCCAGTCACCAACTCCCCACAATTAGGTTCTAACGCCCTTTTCGACGAGACGACTTCGTGCTGTATCTACTTATTAGTCATCCACTTTCAGTTGCGAGTGATATGCATGCACATGAATTCCGAAACGTGACTTCATGAGTATATATTTCAATACGTTGACCTCAATTGGTTAAACTGAGGTTCAATGTTCAACTAAAATTTGAAGTCGATTAAAGTTAGTTATTTTGAAAATACAAACAATAACCGGATCCGGCCGTCATTTTGCTTTAATTCAATATTCATTAAAAATTTAGTTTGTCATACTGTTCGGTCAGCAGCATTAGGAATATCCCTTCCGAGACCACCGGTAGAGTATGTTGCGCTGAAAGTGTAAATGATGATAGTAGTCATTTGGAGCGATACTAAGTGTAGCCTGTTATTAAATAGGGGATGACGGGAGTGCCGGATATGGGTATTGTCTCAACTGACCATCATTTACTAAGCTCATTGCGCACGTAGTACTGAAATTAGATTTTTTTCATGTGCTTATAACGACAGATTGATAGTATAATAAAGATGTTTTCACATTATTCTAACAATTCATTTTCCAACTTTTCAACTTTGCGAAATTGTTTCAGTTCTCCACGTGTTAGAATACAAAGATAGTCACATATCATTTCACTGAAATGAACACTCAATTTCTAAAAAATTTTTAAATGTATCAGTTCATAAAAGTCAACATTTCGATATTACTAACATCTTCAGGATGCCAAAGACAAAACAAACAATTACTTTGATAAAACAATGACAATCCAAAAATTATGCTACATCAGACTGAATATTAATATTGGTAATCCCATTGCGTTATGACAAGGTAGGACTTTTTTGTGCAAGATTAAAATTACAGATGCCTACTTATTGATCAACAGATATTCATATGTTAACGGCACCAGAGATGAAGGCAAAATGGACGATCTACTGGAGGTTCCAAACGTCTATGCCACAGTCCTACAGAACAATTTTAGAGCAAAAAATAACTTGTATTTTCGTTGAGGGTAGTTTCCAGTTTATATATCTGCAGTGCTTTTATAACATGAATTCTATACCGGTGAAGCCGATTTATACGCATATGGTACGTGGACGATATTATCGTTGAAATTGAGATGGTAGAGTAGTTGGAGATGTTGAGGAATTTGGTGACTGATAATTCGGTGTTACATTTACGTATGAGCTGGGCGTGTAAGTGGGAAGCTGCCATTTCATGACATTTCAGTTGAAGAATCTCAGGGTGCTTTTCGTATAACAGCGTATGTCACCCTTGCATGCTGGTGGAACCAGAAACTGTGATTGTGATGCAGCGCATGTGTATTACGAAGGTGTTATCCATACCTTATTAAAGAACATTTATGAAGTGTGCAGCGACTGGGCAAGTTTTCATTCAGAAATGCTACTATGTAATCGGTTGCTAGTTAATAAAAATTTCTCCAATACGCTTATTGATGGAATTGGTAACTTTGTGAATCGAATTTTGAGTGAGGACCATAACCCGGGATATGCAAAACATAAATATATTCTATGAAAGTCAAATGCATAGCAATTACAAAATTGATAATCGTGTCTTCAAAAATGTTGTTAAAACTTTCGTGAAACCAATAGATCTAGATATGTCATTAAAACTTCGTGTGCTCTACAAAATCACAAAATCAGTGATCTACTTAGAAACAATATTTCCAGATCCGGAGTCAGTGACCTTGGCCGAGGCAATGTGATATTTCAGTTCGAATGTAAAAGGATAGAACGCAAGTCTTTCAGTAAGTGTTGCAATGCTACACTTGGCATGACTAGGATGAAACTGAAGGTTAGATTAACCTCGCACAAATTTTAAGGTTCCATTTTTAATCATTTCAGTATTGAACATAGCTGTGAGCCCTCGAATGAAGATCTGTGCTCAAATACAAAAAAATTTGTATAATGTTGTTGAAAGGAGCATATTCAAATATGTCATAAACACAAACCTAGCCTCAACGAAATTACAAATAATTTTTTGATCTAAAATTGTTCAATAGGACTGTGGCTTGTAGACGCGTGAAATCTCCAGTTGTTCATTCATTTTACCTCTATCTCTGGTGCCGTTAACATGCGAATATCTGGTGTGCGGCAATAACTAGTCAACTGCAATTTCAATCATGTACAGAATTACCCTACCTAGTCTTCTCGCATTGTGATATTTGATACCAATATTTTTATTCTGTCTAATCTAGCGTAATTCAGTGATTATCTTTGTATTCTAACATGTTTAGAACTATTGAAACACAAGTAATTCGATATTTCTCTCTAACTATGTTTTTTCGACCCAGTATACCCTTATTAATTAAATGAGTAAAGCTACTGATAAGGAACCTGAAACGAAGGATAAACCTCACAAAACTATGCTGTGAAGAGCATTTATTCTCACTAAAATTTGATTGACCAGGAAACTATCAAAGGTATTTCGTACTCAGAATATTAATTTGTTGGATAGCAATCCTATACGTGATAACGAACTAATTTTTTTCAACAGGATCAGTTGACTGGGATGGAGGAGAGGCAAGAGACCCGTCACTTATCTTTCAGCTATCACTTGGGCATTTGAAAATAATGCACCAGCCCTTTACGAGTCAGTTTTACTTGAGTTAGACGCTGTTTTTATTACGTTCTTTAACTTCTATCATGTTTCATAAACTTCTGTGTATCTTGTTGATTCTGAAAACAAGGTGTTTCACGCCTTGTTCATAGATTCCCCGTTCGCCTAATTCCCCACAAATTTGTGTGTTCCATCTTCCACTCTCTACAACGCATTAATTTGAATAGGGAGGCTTATCCTAATATTCCAGATTTAGCTTAAATAAAGGATTAATTTTAATTAAATATTTCATTTTCACCTTTTTGAGTGCTTAATGCCGACCGTGCTTTGCATTTTCGTGAAAAATTTAAGCAATAAATAACTTAAATGTCAAAACATGTTTTAAAAACTGCGAGTCCAGTATGTGATCGTAGAAACACGACCAGCGCAGTATATGCTGTAATTGGACAGGTGTGCTTAATTATCGACCAAGATGAGCCGGTATTTTTGTTACTTTACATAATAAACAGCGGGCGGGGGTAAACATTTGAGTGTTTTAATACCAAGCTTTGTCATTAGAAACTCTCTGCCACGCTCAGCGAAGTTGTTTGAAAAGCAACACTCAAATATTTAATATATGTGTATATATATATATAATGTATACATAATATATATATATATTTGAATGTTCCTTTTAAAAACGACAACTTTCGACAAAAACTTTCGGCCGCGTACAGCCGAGATTTACCGCCTCTAAGCGATCCTGAAATATAAATATATATATGTGATTATACATATATATATTTATATTTGAGGGTCGCTTAGAGGCGATAAATCTCGTCTGTGCGCGGCCGAAAGTTTTTTTTAACGCTAAATTCAAGGATGGCCATCCGCGAATCATGTACGTATCGCCGGTGGAATGGGTCGAGCAGGGACGTAGCATGGACTTAGCATGTCTGATCATCGCGGACGGCCGCGTACGTATCTGAGCCAAAAGTTGGTCCTCAAGTGGACATTTCGCCTACGATTCGAAGGTGATTTACCCATGTTACGTCCCTTAGGTTCGTCCTTGCACGGCCATAACACATAGGCGGTACGTCCTTGATTTTCAATTGGGAAGGTGTATGTGTAAGTATAGCTGCGAATATTTAAGAGAAATTGTGTTTTTATTTTTAATGGTTAGGCATAGCTATTTTCTAATGTTGGAATAGTGATATTCATTTGTTATAGCTTTTTCGCAATTTGTTCATTACCGTTTTTTTCCCATACTTTACAGCACTGATGATGGAATCAGAGATTCCGAAACGTTTGCCATTAAAAGAATGTTACCTTTTATATTGGTTCTTCTTTTCATTGTACGTATTAGATTTCATAAAAATCGTCTTTTTAATTCTATTAAATTATTCGAAAAGGAAACAAGATTTACCACATTTTGAAAAAAGAAAATTCAAATATGTTAATTTAAAGTGGAGATATATTCAATTAAAAAGTCGAGGACATTTTTCTGAAACACCCGGTACATTTAATTACTGTAATTGTTTCTGTATTAATTAATCCAACAAGCACTGCAACTGCAAGTCTACAAAACTTCCTTGACTTGACATAAATACACACCTAACCGCCACCGTAATTCAACATGCAATGAACCACTAACTGGCGTCATGCATTACGTCGGCATGACACGTCCTGACACGGTCTGAACCCCGGCCCCGGCCCCGGCCATGACAAATTTGTTGACCCCGGCCCCGGCCCCGGCCAAATTTTCAGCCCCGGTCGGTCTATACTCACGATGCTTTGAGAAGTCTTCATTAATTAAACCTAGCATATTCCCTAACGGTTGTGTTTGCTACACTTGTGCACAGTGAATGAAATGACTAAGAGGTGACGTTGCATGTAAAGAGACCTTTTTCTATTTGCACTAATATTCTTTGAACGTTGGTTATTATTTCGAGTGAAACTATGCCATCGTAGATGCTCGTGGACAACTGCGACGGCTTTGGTGTTGAAGGCGGGTCTTCCCTAATGTTTCCTTGTTATCGTGTTTCTTGAGACGTGGATATTCGAGTGTTTTTGTACTCACACAAACAAACGATTGTGAACTTTACTTAACTAAGAGATGGTGTTCTCAGTTTTCCTCCCTTACGGTGGGATTTTCGTTAATCAGTTCAACAGTTTTTAATTGCGAAAAACGGCTGTTTCATTCCTTCAAGCCCGATACGTTTCAATTTATTGAGTTAAATCTTTTCTTTTGAACTTTCGAGGATGTGCATTGGAGATTTCATATTTATAGAAGCTAGGAAATTGATGTTTCGGTTTTTAAGTCTATTTTTTACTTTCGTGCTTTTCAGACTTTACTTAGTTTAGACAAACGAAAGTCTTCAGATAGAAACGGCGTTTCTTCTTTAAATCTGAGCATAGGTATGATAAGTCTCACAGTAGCATTTTAGAGAATAATTCTGAAGCACATTCAAATCACGAAAATGTCAATCTTCGATCAGTGTCTTTTTTAGTGTTCAATATTTTTTAGTGTTTACTTTTCTTGAACAGTACTCTGCCTACCTCTTATACTCCGCTTTCTGTAATGTCGCATTACAACTCACTAAGAAAGGATATATGTCATAAAACACTTATAATTAAAAGATATTCTCGAGATTGGAAAAGAATCGTAAGAAATGGACGTTGAGAGCCTTCGCTCATCATCAGCAAAAAACAAATTTAAGTGAAAAGACATGAAATGAATTACATTGATGATAATTTGAAAAGACATGAAATGAATTACGTTGATGATAATTTGAAAAGACATGAAATGAATTACGTTGATGATAATTTGAAAAGACATGAAATGAATTACGTTGATGATAATTTGAAAAGACATGAAATGAATTACGTTGATGATAATTTGAAAAGACATGAAATGAATTACGTTGATGATAATTTAAAAAGACATGAAATGAATTACATTTATGATAATTTGAAAAGACATGAAATGAATTACATTGATGATAATTTGAAAAAATAACCCTAAAAACTACCGCTTAACGCTTGATAACGGAAAAGAACTAAAGTGGTTGTTTAGAATTTTTTTAATTTTTAAAATGAATTAAGACTCTAAAATACTGAAATCGGTGGCAAATTGAGATCTGGTGAGGATTTTAAAATTTAGTGTTCGTGCTCAGCTGTTAAGCGGCCCATACGCGATCAATTATTCTGCGCAACATCATTGTCAATACCCTCAATTGTCAATTAAATTGACCGTGTATGGGCGATATTGAGGACTTGCGCAACTGTATTGAGTAAATCAAGTTCTGCTTGATATCTCTTGCGCAAGTCTCTAGCGTTGCGCAATTATTTGACTGTGTATGCTGCCCTTCAATGGTATTGTGCAAGCTAAACTATTTTCTGTTTCAGATTGAGTAAGTAGCCTACAATTAAAATGTATGGAATAGAAGACAGGGAATTCGTATTTGAAGGTTTACAAGTTCATAAAACTTTACCACTTTTATCGAAAGTAAAATGTGATAGTTACTCAAACAGGCCGAAGAAAGATGCAGTGTATGCTGTCTTTGTGGAAAAATTCTAGGACAAATACTCAAATTCCATGAGAGGAGATGTAAAAAAAGATAATAGCATATGGGACCAACTATCGCAAAGAACTGAGAACAGTTTTGGATTCAGAAATATCTGGCGCTGGAGCGGACCCGGTATATCAGCCAACTTTGTAGCACAACAAACTGCCTTTTTACGCATGTATATTGATCGTGTGCGGCTAACTGAAAGTTGTCAATTACGTTGTGCAAGCCAGACTTGCACAATACAATTGATCGTGTATGTGCCGCTTTAGGGATCATTCACAGCATTGTAATAGCCCGTTTGACATCAGTGATTTCAAAATTATCACCAGATTTGAATTTACCACCGATTCGAGAATTTTGGAGTCTTTACTATTTATTCATTTTCAAATATAAACCGATTTCAAATAACCAGCTTATTTCTTTTCCGTTATCAATAGTTAACTAGCAGTTTTTAAGTTTTTTTCAATTTATCATCAATCGAAATCATTGCATGTCTTTTCAGGTGAATTTGTTTTTTGGTGAAGATGAACGAATGGTCTAAACGTTATGTCTAAAAAATTTATCACTTTGCTTGAATCGCAATGCTAATAGAAATTTAAAAGTGAAGAAAACGCTAATAAAACTAGTCATATTTACTCCAATTGAGAAAAACAAAATCGAAAACGTTTCGGAGTCCAGCTCCATCTTCAGTTCTGTAAAATACAAAGGATTCAAAAAAGTGCTAAAAGTACAAATATTACGAAAAATACAAGCAACACAAAAAAAGTAAAAAGAACACAGTTGTATCAACAAAATGATAAATAAATGTCGAACTATGCCTAAAAACTAGCAAAAAAGTAACGAAAAAATACACACTATGAATTTACTATTTGAAGAAGATAGGAACTAAGCGTATTATTTAGGGAAGGTTTTTCTTTAAAAATATGAAGGGATTCTAAAATTCGTAAGTCAAACTCATTGGGAGCGCTATCAATGACTTTAAAATCTTCCTCACGAACTACTATATTGCACTGTTCGGCATGGTTGCGTACGGCTGAATGAGGAGGATGTGCAAGTAAGTTCCCAGTACGGTGGCTCCTACCGCGGTGTTCTGCTATTCTTGTGTAAATACTGCGTGACGTCATCCCGACGTACGCCGATGTGCACTGCACACAACTATATTTATAAATGACACAAGAACGCATTAGACCAGGGATGGATTCCTTGTGCCGAAAAAAAGAACCTATTTTTGCCTTATTAATCAAAATTACACGCAGGTTGATAGTAGGGAAATACCTGTCAAAAAGAGACTTTAATTCACGGGCCAGTTTTTCCGATGGGGAACCAAAATAGGGTAGAGTGCAGTAATGAAAACTATCGGATCTGACATCAATGGTCGACTGAGAATATTTTCCAGATAAAAACTTTCTAATTTGGGAGTTTACGATTCCTGTAGGAAAACCATTATTATAGAAGAAATCTCGTAAAAAATCAAATTCTGCATGTATATCATTGAATGATGAACATATATTATAAGCCCTATTTAACAGAGTCTTTATTCCGTTTACCTTGAAAATTTTATGACAGAAACTAAAAAAACTAGTACCCAAACCAGTAAATGTTGGCTTACGATAGACAGATGTTACAAAACTTCCACCATTCTTTGAGATCAGACAATCAAGAAACGATAATTTCTTACAGATTTCCATTTCAATTGTAAATTTAATGGATGGGTGTTTTCCATTCAGATAATTCAGGAAAGATTCGGCATGTGAAGAGCTCCTAAAAAGTAAAAATGTATCATCGACATACCGGCTGTAAAAAACAGGCTTGAAAACTGCAGGACAATCGGCTAACCATTTTTTCTCGGGAAACACAAAAATACATTCGCAAAAGTTGGTCCTAATGCGTTACCCATTGCGATTCCCTCTATTTGTTTGAAAAACATCCCTGCAAACTTTTTCTTGTTTGCAGGGAAGTTTTTCAAATAAATAGAGGGAATCGCAATGGGTAACGCATTAGGACCAACTTTTGCGAATGTATTTTTGTGTTTCCACGAGAAAAAATGGTTAGCCGATTGTCCTGCAGTTTTCAAGCCTGTTTTTTACAGCCGGTATGTCGATGATACATTTTTACTTTTTAAGAGCTCTTCACATGCCGAATCTTTCCTGAATTATCTGAATGGAAAACACCCATCCATTAAATTTACAATTGAAATGGAAATCTGTAATAAATTATCGTTTCTTGATTGTCTGATCTCAAAGAATGGTGGAAGTTTTGTAACATCTGTCTATCGTAAGCCAACATTTACTGGTTTGGGTACTAGTTTTTTTAGTTTCTGTCATAAAATTTTCAAGGTAAACGGAGTAAAGACTCTGTTAAATAGGGCTTATAATATATGTTCATCATTCAATGATATACATGCAGAATTTGATTTTTTACTAGATTTCTTCTAAATAATGGTTTTCCTACAGGAATCGTAAACTCCCAAATTAAAAAGTTTTTATCTGGAAAATATTCTCAGTTGACCATTGATGTCAGATCCGATAGTTTTCATTACTGCACTCTACCCTATTTTGGTTCCCCATCGGAAAAACTGGCCCGTGAATTAAAGTCTCTTTTTGACAGGTATTTCCCTACTATCAACCTGCGTGTAATTTTGATTAATAAGGCAAAAATAGGTTCTTTTTTTCGGCACAAGGAATCCATCCCTGGTCTAATGCGTTCTTGTGTCATTTATAAATATAGTTGTGTGCAGTGCACATCGGCGTACGTCGGGATGACGTCACGCAGTATTTACACAAGAATAGCAGAACACCGCGGTAGGAGCCACCGTACTGGGAACTTACTTGCACATCCTCCTCATTCAGCCGTACGCAACCATGCCGAACAGTGCAATATAGTAGTTCGTGAGGAAGATTTTAAAGTCATTGATAGCGCTCCCAATGAGTTTGACTTACGAATTTTAGAATCCCTTCATATTTTTGAAGAAAAACCTTCCCTAAATAATACGCTTAGTTCCTATCCCCTTCAAATAGTAAATTCATAGTGTGTATTTTTTCGTTAATTTTTTGCTAGTTTTTAGGCATAGTTCGACATTTATTTATCATTTTGTTGATACAATTGTGTTCTTTTTACTTTTTGTGTTGCTTGTATTTTTCGTAATATTTGTACCTTTAGCACTTTTTTGAATCCTTTGTATTTTACAGAACTGAAGATGGAGCTGGACTCCGAAACGTTTTCGATTTTGTTTTTCTCAATTGGAGTAAATATGACTAGTTTTATTAGCGTTTTGTTCGCTTTTAAATTTCTACTATACTGTCTAAACGTTATATATTATGTTTACTTGCAATTTTTACTTAGAGTAAGTATTTTACATGGAATTTTTATTTGCCTCCTTTTTACTTAAGATTACGATGCCTCCCGATAACTTTTTAACAATTCTGAGTATGTAAGTGACATGAATCAGCTCTGTTAGGCCGTTGACGCAGTTGGCGTTTTGTTTTTGATTGGATTTTTCACCGTTGCGGCCGTACCAGAAGCAGCGCGTAGGATTAGATTGTTTCGGACACATTGAGCTGAAAAATTAACATTGGTGACATTACAGTACTGCCATCGTCTTGTTTGTGGAGTGTGTTTGCGCGCGTCTGTTTGTTAGGTTCCCATGTGTAAATGTATGGATGTATGTATGTACTGGTATAATGGTGGGTGAATGAGCCGATGAGAATGATCGTTTTTACTGTAGTTGAATCATCAGTAGGATAAAAATTTTATAGATGTTTGTATTGTATAAATTTATTTTTTATATAGTTTTTTTAACATGTATGAACTTTATGTATTTTGAGTTTTTTCATCTTTTTGACATTTATGTATGTTTTTCTGCATTGAAGATGGAACTGAAATATTTCGAAACGTTTGTCATTAAAATAAATGAATAGATATGTATAGTTGTACGTTGGTTCTCCTTTTTATCTTACGCGTGAGATTCCCTAAGAATCGACCTATTGGAAATATATCATGATTTTTTGCTGTATCGCAGAAACAATCACTCAACAACTTTTACGAGCGTGAAAGGGAGAAACACCAAGCAAGACGGACAAACAAATTTCACTTATTCAATGAAATTTCCATTGTAATAAGATAGGAGAAATTATGAACAGTAAAACCCGAAATCTATTTATTAAATTATTCGTTTAAGGAGACACTTTGTATTTTATTGTATAAGAATTTTCGACGGGTCCTGTGCACTCGTAATATTAGAACTTCATTTTTGAACTTCTGTTGCCTATTTAAAATTAGTTAAAAAAAGAATGGGGTAAACATATGTACACATTGCAACACATACAAACATTGAGAAATTAAATAGTCATACTATAAATTGTGAATAGGTAGAGTTTAAGTCGCAAAATTATGAAGATGTGCAGTCTCAGTTAGAGCCGGAATCGTTCGTGTAGACAAATCAGATCGGAAACGAAACTCCGAGTGTGTCAACGGCATGAGGAATACCATGCATTTATTTTGTCGTGAGCATTTTTCACTTCATCGTACAATGACTTCCGCAATTTCGCTCTCTCGCTCTATCTCTCCCCTCCCTCACTCCCTCCTTCTGTCTCTTCGTCTCCCTCTCTCTCGCTTTCTCTTTACGCTTGATACACCGAAGAGTCACAAATGAAGACCGTTCTTAAAGCTGTACGTTGCTAGTGTTCTGTCCTTTTCCTCTTCAGCGCCAATGCGAGGCTCTCCCAGACCCCCCTGCAGGGGCGGTCCCTCTGAATGAATTCTTCCACGCCGAATTTGCAGCAGCAGTAGCTACGAAGAAATCATCATATGTGAGTTCCTATAATCTATTGAGCTTGGATAATTGTTTACTTATATATGTAAATAAGTGTTAGCAATTGTACCAATGATGGGCTCCAAAATGAGCAATACAAATGTTTCCCTTGATTACAATCCCACTTTTTTACAACCAATGCAGATATCTGAATATGACTCCGAGAGTAACGACGGCGCCGAAAGTGAAGAGCAGTTGAACGACTCAGAGGATTCAGACGACGACTTCCAGAATAAAATATCGGAAAATGACTCCGAGAGTAACGACGGCGCCGAAAGTGAAGAGCAGTTGAACGACTCACAGGATTCAGACGACGACTTCCAGAATAAAATATCGGAAAATGACTCCGAGAGCAACGACGGCGCCGAAAGTGAAGAGCAGTTGAACGACTCAGAGGATTCAGACGACGACTTCCAGAATAAAATATCGGAAAATGACTCTGAGAGTAACGACGGCGCCGAAAGTGAAGAGCAGTTGAACGACTCAGAGGATTCAGACGACGACTTCCAGAATAAAATATCGGAAAATGACTCCGAGAGTAACGACGGCGCCGAAAGTGAAGAGCAGTTGAACGACTCACAGGATTCAGACGACGACTTCCAGTATGAAATGTCTTTCGGAAAATGCGAACGAAAGTACGAAAGTACGACAGATAACTTTTTATGGAATGACAACTAGCAGCGCAAAGAAGAACCGTCGAAGAAAATTTCGAAAGCTTCATGAGAGCAAAGAAAAATCAGATTTATCGTTTGGAACAACGGTTTACTGTAAGGCTGAACGGTTGCAATAACAAACATATTTATGAACGAGGACATGAAAGGCACATTGCTCTGTTGAAAGGCATAGAAAATCTCAACCAAGAGTGTGATTGCAAATTTTATAAGAGAAAATTATATCCGAGCTCCCTTCTTGCAGGACGACCCTTGTTCAGTTTCCCAGTTCGCTGCCAAGACCCGCTCTGCGGCCTCAAGCAAAAATTTGTCTGTTTCAACGGGCAGGAAGAAATAGCGGGAAGATGTACAGTCTACTTGTTGGAAGCACACGAAGCGAATAATAACCATGAAATTAGTAAGCGACAGGCAAAAGTTGAGGAAAAACAACGCATTGGACAGGCTGTCTTACTGGAAGGCGCAGCGAGTGTTTACTATAAACAATTTGCCAATACGGGAAATGGTACGGATACCACGAAAATTTCGTCCCTCGATCGTCTCAGGAAACTTGGACAGATGGTGAAGAACCGCAATAAACTTGCTAAGGATGACAAGTTGGACTTAGAGTTAACCATCGAAGGCTTGAAAGCCTCTGACAAGGCCAACAAAAAAATTATCCCCACTTTTGTGCAAGAATACGATACGATCAACTCGAAAATAATACTTCAGACCGAAGAAGAGCTGCGCGAGCTTGCCAGAACCCCGGATGCCACTCTCCATTTGGATTCCACTGGAGGAATCGTACAAGGTGACGAATCGAACAAATACCTCTATCATGCAGCAGTTTTTCAAAGAAAAAAAGGGGATTCGCCATTATCAGCCATCTCTATGGTATGTAAAAAAGTTCTACAAGCTACATCGAAGGTATGCTCGCAATCCTCGTACAGAACTATAGAGAAGTCAACGGCAAAGACTTCAAACCGAAGTGCATAGTAGTCGACCATAGTTTCGCATACCTACATGCGATAATGGGTTCGCTCAAGTTGGGCGACCTACCATCATATCTTGACCGCCTGTGGATGACTCCCGATCAGGCGGAGCTCAATTATACACACGTGAAGCTTTGCCACGCGTATTTTATGAAGACAATTGCTGGCAAATCTAAGAAGTTCTTCCCAAAACTGAAGCCTCAGGAACGCAGTATAATGAAGCAGTATTTTGCCGATGTGGCGCAAGCTCCTTCAAAACAGCATATCTACGCAATCTTTAGGAACCTTACCCAACTTCTGCTCACTCCTTTCCTTGGAGAGGGAATTGAACCTCTCATGAGTCGTGATGTTTCCATCGACATTGACCCTGACGATGTCGAGCCTACTAACGCAATGATAGTAGAAGACACCGGGAGATACCGCGATAAGTGTGCCGTGGGTAAGAAATTCGTGGCTATCGCGGCAGACGTTAAAAAAAACATGACTATTGAAGGAACAATCCCTAATCCTTTGTAATCCCCTGAGATGCTGGAGGACGTATTGACGTTTTCCATGCCATTCACTCCACTCTGGTGTGGAGTGCATGGTGGAACTAAGACAAATGGATTAGTAGAAGGGTGGCATAAAATTGTGAAGCAGGATATACTTCAAGGAAATCGAAAAACACTAGCAGAGTTCATTCGTACTCTGAAGACACAAGCGGAGGGTAGAGCGAAAGAAGCATCGCTCGATTACAAGGAACGCAATAAGAAGGCGGTGAAAGAAGTGAAAGAAGGCGAAAACGAGTATGAAGAGCGCTGGGGGGGAAAGCGATCTCGAGCACAATCTTTAAGGAGACCGTCTGGGTAGAAATCAGGATATGTGTTGATTTTCTGTTTTTGTATGCATCTTATAGAGGATTTTCTTGCGCTTCCATTGGTACTTTCGGTTTACGTCTACTCCGAATAGTGCGCCCACCAGAGGGGGGAAAGCAATGGGGGTGGAGTGACCTTGAACCCTCCCCCCCCTCATTATTGGGAGTCAATTGAGCGTTTATCTGCGGGAATGGCATCATAGTTCGTTCATGGGCTACTCAAAGTGCTTCCATTATTCAAACGAAACATTCTAAGGCTGAATAAATATTTTTTATGAAATTTTGACAATTTCAGAATATAGCTGTTCTGCCGTATCTATGATACCGCAGCTTTCCTTCATAGCTCGATGACAGCTGCAGTATCATAGCTACAGCAGTGGTGAGCACACCAATCCAAAGGGCTTGAAAAGAGCTATAAAACAAAGGAGTTGAATAGACAAAAAAACGTATTTTGGTGGAAAAAAATTAAAAATTAAAAATTTTTTTTTTGTCAAGAATTACACCCATTTCTTTTGTTGTTTATTTTTTCCCAGAGTTACAGAGCTACAGCAATGTAAATTATATCAATCAAAAGGGCTTGAAAAAAGCTACAAACGCTCAAGAGTTCATTGTAGAAAACCTTGTAGTTCAAAAGATAAAAAGAAATTTTTTTTGTGAAAAAACACGTTTTTCTGGAAACTTGATATTGGTTTTCTCAAATCTATCCCCTTCCACAATTTTAGAGCTACAAGAATGGTTTATATACCATTCGATAGGGCTTAGCAAGGTGTATCCATATGCAATAGCGTTTTTTGATACATTTATTGTTTTAAAAATTACACCACATGAAAAAAAAAAATGAAAAATACATAATTTTTTTTTTCAATTCCTAAAATCCACAAAAAGAAGTTATCAAAATTCCCTATTGCGTATGGTTATATAGACATATAAGCAATCTAAAAACGAAATACTGGTTCTGTAACTTCAAAATTGTAGAAGGAGATAGATTTTACATAACCCCCTTATATTATCATATTTTTCAAAAAAAAAAAAAAAAAAAAATTCAGCTACAGAAATTTTGTCGTAATAACAAATGATCTATGCATCATTTCACACCTACTGTGACAATTTCAGAGAAATCCATCCATAAATAACAGACTTTTTTTTTTTACCCAGACGGTACCCTTAACTGAGAAAGCTCGAGAGAAATTCAATCAAATTCTGCAGGGTCGACCCCAAGAGGGTACTAAGACGAGCAAAACGAAATTGAAAAGTGTCCATTCAATTTTGAAACTTCAAACAATCCGTGTTAGTAGAACGCTTTCGATTTCTCCCCAAAAAAGACTGCACAAAAAAAAGTGAAATTCACCAATGACACGCAACACGAAAGCATTGTACAAAACCTGGCCCCTGTATTCTCTCTTGATAATCGAAGTAAATGCATTACAGGAAAACAAGGTTCTGATACATGTCTTAGCACTGAGCAGGGAATAATTACAGTTGATCTCATCTCCGAGCTTCCTAATGCGAAACAAAATGAAGGAAAAATATCTTGCATTAAGTGTGAATCCTATACGGATCATGAGCAAAAAACAAATACAAAAGACCTCCTATGTGTCGGGACTTGTGAATCGGAAGACAGAAGTACATTAAGCAAGATTTGGTGGCCCAATGATTTGAACCTGGAAACTAAAAACAAACTAAATATCATTAAACCAACGAGTTGGCTTTCGAGTGACGAGATTGAGCCCTTTTGTACTCTTATTAGCAGGGAGAACCAACAATACAGAGTTCACTCCCCCCTCACGGTTTTCGAACCGAAGCCGCTGAGTTGTCACGCAGAGCTGTTTGTGCAAATTTTAAATACCTCGTATTTGCAATGTGCGGTAAAGGTCCGTGAAGAAGGTTACAAAAAAGCTAGCGACACCGGAAGTCATTGGATCGTCGTGACTAACGCAGTGTCGCGACCGCCGAGCTGAAGAAGGCGTAGCGCGCGTCCAGTACCTGTGCTCTTTGAATGGTAATCCCAGTTATGATGTGATAAAGTACTTGAGAAATTTATACGCGAACGTGAAGAACATAAGACACATTCTGATAGAGTGTCTAGGAGTACAACACCAAGCGGATGGAGCGAGTTGCGGTCCATTCTCACTGGCATTTATGACGTCCGTGGTAAATGGAGAAAACCCGTGCCTCGTCACATATGTGAAGGAGGAAATGCGTTCCCATATCATACAGTGCCTTCAAGGACGCTCTATAACACCCTTCCCTTCGTTGATAAAAGACGAAAATTTCACGATGAAAGGGGGGAAACCAATTGGACTGCACGGACCCGAAGTTATTAGCTGTCGAACAATTAGCCTATAATAATAACTTGGATGTCTCCAAAAGCGTAGGTTATTTCGTGCGGCTATTACAACTATCTTATGAGATTCCTTCAAATGAGCGAGAGTAGTAAAATTATGAATCTTAATTTATATTTATTGTGTAGTCACATCAAATGTCCTAAGTTGCAAGTTCATCCATCAGTGTCTCGTGAATACAAGCCGCTTCTCGAGCATATAAAAACCAAAAGTGCTAGAGAATGTAATGGAAAGGAAATATTTCACTTCACATCGCATATCTTTGTTCATTTGCCTGCAAAGTGCAGTTCATTTTGAAACAATAATTAGGTTCATAAATCACCCATGCGTATAATCTTTTTACCTATTTCTTGTTGTGATATAAATTTATTACGGTGCCTGTATTTGATCCCACGTACCCATGTCTGTCTGTTCTTTGTTCATGCGAATCCTGCGAGGATGAAGGAGTTGTTGTTCTGAAACTGTAGCTTGATTTCCATAAAAATCCTGTTCGAAGATTAGCAATGAACTCATTTTCACGTTCACTAAGTCATTAAAATTTATAACAAAATTATTTCTGTCGACTATTATGAGGAAGAAAGCCGTCACTTCGATATAGCAGGGCGGGCGACTGCCATTTGCGTTATTGCGAGTTTTATCAAATTTTCTTTGCTTGTGTTCTTCTATATGATTTTTGGTCATGTTTGTGTTTGACATGACTGCAAAGAAAAGAATGATACGTATGCAAGGTCAGCATACGTTTCTGGAAACAAATTTTATTGCCATCTATAAGATGAGCAAGCTGTGAAATTCATTGTGCACGCTTAAGTGTGTGCTTGTTTCTTGATGTGCGACGTTTAGTATAGCTCATTTTTGGCTAACATTGTTTCTAAGTATTGTAGTAGCGTTTTGTGATATAATTGTTTTAGAAAGATTGTATGATTTCATAAAATACTGGCACCTAATAAATGAGGCGTAATTCGTATACAAACATGTTTACGTAGCAGGATCTGAGGAACTGTAGACAACTGCAACTTTCTATTCTTAAGCATGGAATGAATCTACTTTGCTTGTTTCAATAAAGGCACAGTGCGGCCCAAATTTTAGCCTCACTATTACGGCCAGCTGATTTCTGCTAGCTTGCCTATATAGTGGGGTTAGAAATAAAGCCTACTCACAAAACGAGAAGAAAACTGGATTTTAAACATTTACAACGACGACCTTCGGAAAACGAGCGGCAGATATGAAAACGGACACGCGATCAACTCGTCTCGGATGTTGAAGGAAGGAAGAAATTTTAATTTCGTCGTCGATGACCAGTGCTATTTGAAGTTCGAAGGTGCGATTGTTTAGAAATTCGACTCAGCGGAAAATGAAACTTATTGGCCGACTTCCCTGCGTGCGTGCTGTACTCTCATTTATATGCAAGCAATCTGCGACTGCTGGATGAAGGACTTAAGTTAGTTGGAACTTGTGCGATATTTCAAATATTGAACCGTAAAGTAATGATTCTTTACGATAGTCTTCAATATTTAAAATATCATGCATTTGCTGATAGTGAAGAAACAAGAAAATATTCACTGAAACATGAAAATATTAGAGACATGAAAATATTCACTGGATTCCAGAGTCAAACAGAGCTTAACGCATGTGATAACGATGGATAGCCATTCAAAAAGTCATGCGCAGCGATGGGATTTGAACCCGTGACACCTTGAGGGAAGGGAACTTGGTGATGAGAGCACCGAAAGTTGATTTGTTGAGTTCCTCCTCATTTGTTACTGAACAGGCAGAGCACAACAGAGGTATTGATTATTACTTCACTATAGCGTATGTATCGGAAATTGATACTAATTTCACAGTTGTCTTTTCACTTGATTGAAGACTTTTGTAAGTATAGTTAGACCTATGTGTAGAAGAGAACAAGAAAACTATCACTAGATGTACAAAACTATCACACTATCAAATTCCTAAGAACTTGAAAGTACATTAATTTCAGTTCGGACACCTCTATTGTATTTGATTGATGAACCATATTTAAAAACTGAACAACAGGTCAAGAAGGTGACCTGGGGATCAGGCACTGACGACAGTGCACCAGGTAAAACATGTGATCTAGCTTGCAACTCTGAGTATGTATGTGTGCGAGAGGTGGTGCCATCAATGTAGAAAATTTCTGGATTAAGGAACAATTTTGCAGTTTTAGATTAACAACAGGACGATCAAATTGCACAACTCGCATGAGACCATATGTACTATGATCTTGTGCATATGCAAAAAGCACTTTGCATATTACATCTGTTGTAGTGTATATGCATAATTGCATATGTGATTTTGCATATGCACAAGACAATTTTTTGCATTGCATAACACGTTCTGCATATCTCTCTGAGTGCATATATGCAAGTTATGCATTGGCTCAGCTCTACTTACAATATTGCCTGACAAAAGTCTACATCAGTAAGAAAAACATGAAAGTGATCGCTAAGTAAAAAGTTCGTCATCTGCGGGATTCGAAGACCCACGATGTGAGCTAGAACGCAAAGCGAAACGACCAGCGAACGACCAGCATTTCAACAGTACTTCATAACTTAGGTGAGCGCGGCCTTCGGCAGGGCGGAATACGAGGCAAATAGAAGCTGGAGAAACCTTGGTCTCTGTCATCCCCCAAGAGACGTATGAGATTTCTAATATACACTCACATTTGGAGAATGAATTGATGCTTAAAATGAACCTAATTTCAAATTTTTAGGTGCAATAGTTTAAAAATTATGAGTGGAATAAAATGAGCCTTTTGAGAAATCGGTCGACCATTCAGAGGCTAGGAGAAACTTGCTCTTCATATTCCTCCAGGGAGCGTATGACAGTTATATTATACACTCACATTTGGAGATTGAATCGATCTTTATAATGAGACTAATTTCAAATTGTTAGGTGCAATATTTTAGAAACTATGAGGAGTATAAAATGAGGCTTATAGAGAAAATCGGCTGGCCATTGACGGGCCACGAGAGGCCCTCTTCCTGCCCCCCACAGGGGCGTAAAAATTTTTTCAATTACATAAATATGTTGTACTCGTCACGTCCATTAATTTGGTACTAATTTCAAGATTGTACGTCTTATACTTTAGAAATTACCCTTTTTGTCAGGGTAACTCGGGAAGGGTCTTAGATGGGTTCTCTAAAATGGCTAGCCGGTCTATTCATTGACTTGTGAGGATGCGAACTATAACTATGCGCCATCTCTGCATGATGGTAGGGCATACAAGTAAATCGATGAAACTATTTCGTATAGTCGTAGATTTTGTCCCGCCGCCCGACTTTGCGGCGCAATTTCCAGAATTAACTGGCACAGAAGACATAGATTTACCCAACACCCATAGTGGGGTCAGGGAACGCTACAAATTAAACAATTTATGACAAAGGGAACATAAAAATAGGAGGCTCACCTAAAGATCTTCGAAGATAATATTCAGGCGAATACTTCTCCACTTAAGCCGGCTGGCTAGGACTGTAAGCCCCTGAAGCAGGGGCCGGAAGAGGTCAGAGCACGCATAGCACACGCGCTCGCGACCAAGTCGTATCGTTTTCTGAGGTGGCAGCAGTGTTTCCACGGCATGAGTTTTCTTTACCCTATACTAAGATGCGCGATTACCCTATATTACCCTATACACTCAAATTTTCAAATAATTGCAAAAATTTAAAATAAACTCATTCCTGGAAGTTTATATGCTACGTTTGAAAACCGCGCTTAGCATACAAAATGTTGAGAAAAATTTTGTTGAAGAAAACTGCAAATATTCATTCATCAACAATGTAATCCATCAAAAAAATTTCAAAACAAATAAAAGGCCTATTATCAAATAAATGTACACCTAAGCACAATTGAATTCATCCTAGAAAGGATATATGACATGTTTGGATGCATTGTTAATATTAAAATTTTGAAAAAAGGTTATAGAAGAAAATACATCATTTAACCCTATCCGTCTCGGCTGTGGGCAAATTTGCCCACAGTGATTTTTTAGAAATGGTTTTATCTTAAAACTACTAATCCAATTTTTGCATATTACATTTGGTTGAAAAGTTTATTTAAGCAGCAATTATTTTATGTTTTTCCGCTTGATTGAGCATTGACCAAACAAGACCAAACAAGTTTTAATTCAGTTAGAAAAAATGGTCAAATAACACCTGTGGCGGATAGGGTTAATATCCATTTATTAACATACGGAAATATTTCTATCGTTCAGGTTGGAAAAGCACCAAGTCAATTGAACAAGATAGTGTTATATTTGCCAAACATTAAAATGTAGTTGGCGCTTTTCCAGCCTGATCGACAGATATTACAATCAATTAGTAAATTACCATAAGAGAAAAACAAGGCTTATAATACACATTGCCTATTCAGAGCGGAGTTTAAAAAGTGATGATCACTCCCAACATGTTGCATTTGATTTAACTGACCGCATGGCCTTCAGAATGCCATCATTCAGGATCATTGTGTGAAGATCTTCACCCGAATTGTGGAGGTGATACACTGCGTGCATTACACTGCACAATGTTTCATTTTTTTATTAATTTCTCAGAGCAGTTTTCGTTAAATTTAGTTTACTGAAAAACCGCTCAACTCCTGCGTTACTTAAGGGGAGACCTAACAGCGCACCAATGAAAACCTCGAAATTTTTTAAACATTTGGAATTGGATGAATTTCTTGCAGCAAAAACATGTTTCCAGTATTCCGTGACATTCATTCCTGTGGTCAGCCCGTCCAGACAATAATGTTCCCTCAATTCACGATAGAGAAGATTCATATCAACAGATTTCCTAAGTTGTGGTATTTGTAACATAGACGATGACAGTGAATTTGGGTTAAGATTGGATGCATTAACTGGACCAAGGCATTTTATCAGGTCATAAATTGGATCGGAACACTGGAAACGTTTATGAATTTGTTTCAGCGATTCAACCAAGAAAAATTTACATGATGTGAAAAATTTGTCTAATTCAGTGGGAGTAGCATTGCATTTTAATTTGCCAGTTTCTGTCGCTTTGACGCCCATATATATTCGCTCATATTTAATGAGATTTACTGAAAAATCTGGAGAGGATGGATGAAGCTTGTCAATGGCACAAGATTTAACGTAAGTTGGCTTAAGTACGTCAGTAGCAATATTTTCAATAATTTATGAACTTCCTTTTTCCCATTAAAGAAATTTGGCGACTCAGATTGAAATTGCCTATTGAATGAATTAAATCTATTTAGATTGTGTTTAAGAAACTCAAGGTAAGCAATGGTGAACTCGTTTCTGAAGGCTTGCAGTGCTGTCATTCATGTGGGTAGGATCAGAAAATGCGAGTTCGTTAAAATAGAGTTTAAGAGCATCCCATTGCTCTAACAATCGCGTTACGCACGCTTCCAGCGATAGCCACCTTGTTTCACCGGGAGCTAGCATCTTGTGCGGCTCTAATTCTACAAATTTTTGAAATTCTCTGAATGCATTCTGACGCTTGGCACTTAGACTGAAGTGAGAATAGACATTTCTACAAAAGTCTTCAATGAATTTAGGTAATTTCGAACATGCATGGGAGGCAGCTAAATGGATCAAATGGCATGAACATTTAATAATTATCACATTAGGAATGTTATTCTTCAACAGAGTTGCAAAGGAATGCATGAACACGGAATTCTGCTAGAAATTCGCACTCATCATTTTCAAGCTAGATTTATAGATATCCGCTAGACTGATTTCTTCTCCGCTAGTTTACTTAAAAATTAGCTAGATCTAGCGAGAAATTAGCTGAGTTGGCATCCCTGGCCCGGGCTCAGGCGTATGCTGCTTGCTGCAGCCTGAAACGCAACGTGCGTACGTACTAGTCTCGCTTTGAACATGTTTCAAATGGAGATGCCTATACGGATCGTGATTGGGAAAGAGTTCTAGAGTACTTTCAAACGACGGCAATGCAACGATAGATGCTTTCCTACGTGTTTTGATGCATTGATAACTATGTAACCTTTCGGTAGGCATAAAACCCTCTAATTACCCTATTTCTGCACATTTTACCCTATTAATAGCTCGATTACCCTATGAAAAAGTACTACCCCATCGTTACCCCGTGAAGGGTCTGATTACCCTAAAATAGGGTAATTACCCTGCTCGTGGAAACACTGGGTGGCAGCCAGCTGCGGCCACCTCCTCATCTCGCTCGGATCCATTGCCAAGGCTTCGGATTCGCTCAAGAAAATAGGACGAACAATTTATTTATGTTCACCGATTTTCGTCGTCAAGAAAGTGAAGCACTCCCACCATTGCCCCGCTTTGTCATAAATTGTTAGCGTAATTTACTTGTTAGGCTAGTTTAGATTTGGATAAAGCCCTTGCCCTTCATTATGCAAGGTATAGGATGACTTGCAAAGGACTTCAGCAAAGAGCAATGGCCGGATTTGCGACAATTTTTAAGTTAGATATGAGTGTGGACAAACTATTTTTTATGGAAACCTTGGTTTACGTTGTTTGTTGATAAAAATCTGATTTTTTGTACCTGTTGAAACTGTGTACATGGATTTTGCCACAATGCGTGATTGTGAATTCAGATTATGGATGTTCCTAACCTTAACACGTAATCTAGTATGCAGTAATTACATTTCCTAAATCCTGTTGATCTACTTCTTTAGTTAGCCTTCCCAAGTCAAAAAATGATTTGTCAATACTTTATTTACCGATGGAAAACTGGAGTAAAATACATAATGTAGTTTAAACAATTTATTTTGTTGATTGACCTAATACATTCATTCCAACTAGTAATGCCAGAAAACAATGAGGAAAATTTATTTATCAAAAATTTCGAACACCTTTGGGTCGCATTTCCACAGTAGTGTTAGTGCATGGAGTCCCAACATTTCATACAACCAGCATATCTCCGCTTGTGAAGTAATTCTTCAGCTGATCTCTGATGGCTGTAGCTGTCACAGCCGATCGACCGCCTCTACACAACGAACCGAATGATGTCCGGTGTTTTCTCACCAACTGCCGTTTGTGCAAGATCCAATGATAATGTCCTTTTTTCAAGAGCAGGCGAGTTGATGTAACGGAAGTCTTTATGATCATTTAGGTAATAATGAAGAGCCTAAGTTGCCAGAGTGATAGACTGGATTCTCTCGACTGTAATGTTTATATCAGTACGGAAATCTCTGAACGTACTTGACAGTATGCCAAATAAGTTTGCCTCTGTTTTTCGAGCTCTAGAAAGACTAGCTGAAAACTCTTTGGTTGTGAGAAAAATTCGTACAAGGATAAAGCTTCATTCAACGAGTTGACAATAGGAACGCATCGTCTGCCACCATGACATATGAAGAAAGGAAGTTGGTCCCAAGAAGTTAACTAGTATGGGGCATGTTCAGGCTGTTAGAATCGAAGGCTTGCTTTAAGGATGATTTATTGAACACTCCTCTGTCAGATACTAGATCATTTGTAGTGAGGTATCTGAGGGTAATTCCGAGTCGGTCTCAAGCAGGGAAGCATTTCCGGAAATTGGTGTCTTGCTTGCTGATTACTGAGCCAACTCTGCCCAGTATGTCTTATACCTTCTGCAAAGAATAAGAAAACATTTGCCTAATTCTTGTTAGAATTAACACGTAAAAAATGGCTGACACCAAAATTATATATCCGAGAAAGTATCATATTATTCTCAACGAAGGCGATGGAGAAGACTCATCTTGAATCAATTTTTTAACATTTCATCCTATAAGCTCATTTTCAACAAGAAAAACTTACACAATTTCAACAGATAATAATAGACAAAAATTTGAAACATAAATGGAGAAACCTTGACAGTTTAATGACTTCAATCCCTCCCCAGTCGCTCTATCTGAGGGTTGCTGAGCGCACCGGCAAAAATCATTGAACTGGTTACATTCTTAGATCCCCTTTTTATCCCTGTATTAGAGAGCATAGTACAACTCGGCCATGTTACCAAGCTATTGTCAGCTGTAAATTCAAAATTTTACGCTCCAGTTAAAGAAAGTGTTTTATGATCCGTCTAGAAGAAACGTTCAAAAATAATATTCTCCGTAGGAACAATCTCACTTACCTGCAATCGTTTACATCAGCAAGCAGATCTTCTCTCAACCGATTCGGATTGTTAGCTCTATTTCGCCATGGTTTTACTCAATATCTTCTTTCAGGTTTCGCTGTTTTTTTACTTTCATTAAAAGTTGCGGTCACAAGAGTTGCTTCGACAGAAAATTTCTAGAGCTCGCACACATTTGCACGTCCTGCTCATCCATATCGCGTACCTACTTCGGTTTGTTTACATTCGATGAACGTCGGACGATCATTACAGAGCCTGAGTCAGAGCCACACACAGTCATAATGTGGCGTGACTTGCTTTACGGCTGTTTGACATGACGAGTGTCCGTCATTCATTTGACGAACGAAAAATCGTAGTGTGGCCCTGGCATTACATGGTGTGAAGACATTTAGCGCCTTGTTTGAAGGAAAACTGTCCAGAAAAAGTTTGGGGTACTAACGATTTTACGTGAGCAGAATGATAACTTTAATGACTGCTATTTCTGTCAGTAATACTTCACACCCTAAACTACAGCATAAGAATCATAGTAAACCAATACTTTTTTCTCCAGAGGGTCTAAATGAAATGTGCAGCAACCTCCATTTAATGAAGGAGAAAAGTGAGCTTCTGACTTATAACGTACAAAGCTTACATTGTTCACCGTGAAGGATTACTTTTGCTTTTTGCAATGACATCAGGGAACTTTTCTGAGTAACTGCAAATACCATACATCAACACCAACTAGCGATTTTTTGAGTAACTGCAAATACCAGACATCAACACCAACTAGCGATTTTTCACTAATACATCCGGAAGTAGGAGCAATAGCGTCCAAGATATTTTGCTATCTGCAATTTGCCATTTGTTTTCATTGCTTAAGCGCAACAATTGCTAGATTATGTAAAAACTCTAAAATCATTTCTAACAAACACACAGTATGATCATCACACCTAAATTTAAAGATTGTGGCCATGCTAACTGGACATCAGCCTGACTGCTAAAATTTACTGTTTGCTGTGCGATAGAAATTCCAGAAAAAGAACTGAACATTATGTACGCCGGGATATTCTGACCCGAGATGGAATCGAGCAAGAACATCATGACATCATGCCTCTTGAGAAAAGTTATGGAATAACTTTCCCGCCCTGGTATATTGAACTTGATTTTTAAGCAATTTGGCAAAACTCAGAGAAAGAATTGTACCTCATTTGCATATTTTGCAGAGAAATTCCTTCCTCTTGGTCAAGATAGAATTAAAAAATATATTCATAGGTCATTAAATTGAAAAAAAATTCTAGATAAAAGTTCGAAACACATCGTAAGAGATAAGAGTAGCTTGCCTTTATGCGGCATCTCCGCACATGTTTATCTGTAGTAGCACTTTCTGTATCTGGAGGACACCTATAAAGGGCCGCACTTATCGAGGCCGGGTGCTCAATCCATCAACATCTCGTCTTCTGTCAACACCTAGCTAAATAAACTCCGTCAAGCTTCACAAGTGTTTCCCTGCCCGTACATTTTGGTGGCCGACGTATGTGGCGAACAGAACTCACATTCGCATAAGTGTGCAGTGGATAGCAATTGTCCAATTACTGGCAAGTTTGAACAGTATTAAATCCTGATGTGTACCGGGAATAACAATCAACTCTGGCAACCGCAAGAAACTACAATTGTTTTCGGAATAGGTGTACCGAAAAGAGTGTTACAAGAAGCATACGCCCAAATCAGCATTTTTCTACATCACGATTTACCGCTGCGTACACGTGTTTTGGTATATGAAGCCGGCGACGATATCGAGCTGGTGTTTGAGGTGAAAATCGCTGCTTTCCCAGCGAATACCCAGTGAAGAGACACTCGTGATACATCAGTGGAGTGCTACGAACAATTTTTATTGTGTGGAGATAAATTACTACGATTGCATCACTAACAGTACCAGGATAAATTGTGTCAAAAACAGTACGAGTGTATATGGTATCAAAAACTGTAACCAGTGATAAGTGATACGTACTACGATTTAAAAGTATCAATAACATCGTGCAACATCAGTCACCAATATTCCCAGCTCTTCAAAGCAGCAACAACATCGCAGTAGCAAGGCGACGTGAGCTGCAGCTGTCTTCCGTGTTCACAGTTAAGTCTTTTTTAGAATTTTTTTTTTCTTTTTAGTGCTGGCTCGCTCTGTCTCCGGGCAGCTGGTTTTTTTTGTTGCACTTCCTGCCGCGGATATTTTTTTTGCCGTGCCCATTTCCTGTATAGCTCTGCAATCTGCATGCAGAGGTAGCGATCAGTCTCATTCTGTGCATTGTGAGAGACAGCCGTGTCCGACGTATCTGGAAGTAGCTGGTTAACAACTATTTACCTTCTTATCGTCGTAAGTTTCAGATTTTTTTATATAATAGAATAGGAGTGTTAGTGGAAGTGTCTGAAACACTTTGATGTTAATTTTTGAAGCCTTAAATTGATAGAAATTCACGTTTTTTGCTGTGGAGCGGCAATATTTTTTTTCTAACGCCTTGTCAAGAGCTTTGTCGTGAGCTGAAGCAGTCACGTGTGCACTGTGCGATATTGTTGACCAGTAACAAGTTTTGTTGTGGCGCTAAAAATTTAAATTTTCAGGATTAGTGACGCTACTCATGTTTTTCGATTGGAATATTGATGATAAAGTATTGATATTATTGATGTCATTATTTTTTGTGTGCAATTAGTTAATTTTTGTGTGTATTACTTGCATTTCTGTGTTTATTATCATTCTCGGAGTACGATATTAATTTTTGAATGAATTTTAAGTGAATTCTGGTATTGAATTGTTGATTTTTAGTGGAATAGGGAATTTTTAAATGACTTAAGGAAATACGACACATGTCGGATTATTTCGATTCTTTGGACAGTGAGGACGAAGTAGTTCGAACAGAGGCTACGGTAACTAAATTCGGTCGTATTTCTAAACCTAGAGTAACTAGTGTGACTCAAGTACCGACCATGACGACCCCAACAACAGCAGGGCCTAGTTCTAGTGTTCCTAGTAATGTTAACACGACACAGCTTGCACGTGATATTGCTGCAAATATAGTTGTACCTCCTGTCGGAACGATAATGACGAACGCAGAGCTCCCCATCTTCAGGGGAAGAAGACGAGTCCATGATGGAGAGTTCCTAGAAAATAAGAGTTTTCATACTCATATACAGAATCTCAAGGCATACATGTCCTTGTTGCCTGATGCCACTAGTGACGAGCGTCGTAAGGAATTTTTGGTACGCTCGGCTAACAAGAACGTAGGAGATTTCAATAGCGTCGTTACGAAATTAGTTAATGCGGACCTCAATTATTCTTTTGATCAGGTAGTTCAGATTCTTGAGGACATTTACGTTTCGCGTGGAGAGAAGAGTATTCATGCATTGGCTTGCGACCTAAACGAGTTGCAATTAGTTAAAAATAATGCACTAGCTGCTCAGATCGTCAATGCTTTTTCGAAAATAAGGAAGCTAACCGAGAGTATTCTTAATTCAAACTCGCTAGGGTGGCAGCGCCACGCGTATTTTCAGAACTGCACGAATCAGGCTGAGTTAAAAAAATTCGTGGGCGACAGCATGTCGTACAGTCTGGCTTTATCAACGTTAGGTCCGCTTTTCGATGAGTCGTTCGCTAGAAAAATTTTTGAAACACAATTTTCCACGGCGGAGGAATTGCTCGCTAGGTTAATTTCAGCTGTGCGCAGCCAATCCGAGACAAAAAAGATACTTGCGCAGAAAGTTCCGGTCAGACACGAAAGTGAAGTTTACGTAGGTGAGGTAAACAGTGAATTGGAAGAAGTTTTTGAAGAGCCAGATCACAATGAAGTGTTCTACGGTAGTGTAGGAGGTTACCGGAGGAGTTATCGACCAGGAATGAGGAGGATTGTTCCTAGACCTTGGCTAAGGAATCCCCGAATTAGAGGTAGAGAGTTAAACAGTTATGTAGGAGATCGAAGTAGCGGCTCCTTAGAGTGCAACATGGTTAAATCAGATAGCGGTAGTTCTGGTCAATTCGGAGGAAATTCAGGAACGAAAAAAGCGGGATTTCCGTACTGTAACTCATGTTCCATGGTAGGGCACTTTGAATGTAGACCTCAAAGAGGTCAGTTTCCGAGAGGATGCTTTGCCTGCGGTGGAACTCATGTAGTAAAGAATTGTAGAGCGAGCGGTACGGAAGTCCGTAACTATAAGGCGTATTTACGCGGTAGAGGTAGCACAAACCGTGGTCAAAGTGAAGTTCATTGGGCGGAGAGCACGTCAAGCGATTTTTTAAACTAGGTGAAGGTAGTAAGGGGGATTTGAAACAGATTGAGCCCGAGGTAATTAGCGGTACCAACCTCGTTAAACTAGAGACCGTGGCAAAAATTCCAGATACCACCGAGATAACCAAATCGTATGTTGACCCCTTGTTTCAGTGTAAAAATAGATATAATTTGTTGCAAGACGAAGAGCTTGAAAATGCTCATTGTCAAAGCACGACTGTAGAGTCATATTTTGCTGTAAGCGTTGTAAAAAGTGTTGATAAAAATGATGGAATAGTATCATTCAAGGATTGCAACAAACCGACCATTATTCTCAAAAATAATGACCAGTATTTAAGCGCTTTGCTTGACAGCGGCTCAGAGAAATGTCTTATCAGTTACAGACAGGTTAAAAATTTGAGCGAAGAAGTCAAACCAAGTCACTTGAGAGTAAAAGGGATCAACGGGAAGAGTGACGTCACAGGTGAAGTAGAGTTATCTATTAAAATTCCCGGCACTAATAAAGTAATTAAAACAAGTGCACTTGTTGTAAAAGAAGCTCGATTTCATTATGACCTGATACTGGGTCGAGATGTATTAAAGGATGCCGTTATTAACTTTAAAAATAAAGAACTTCTTTGGAATAATATTCCAATTCCTTTTCAAGATTTAAATATGGAACCTTTGTTAAGCCGAGAAATAGTAATGCGAAAAATAGTGAATAGTGACTGTCTCTTGTCAGAGATTGCTGTTGCGAGAAAGAGCATGAGGCAATTAAAAAGTGTTGACGGCAGGAAAAAGAGTCCAGCGACGGCTGAGGCACGGTCAACGAGTACGAAGCAATTAATCGTTCATTGCAATCAGGCTGAAGTGCCTGGGAATTCACTTAATGTCATTTATGGCTTCCTTAAGAAACCAATTGCAGGAGAATACATGATTCTGAAAAGATGTCTTGATAATGGTGCTCTTATAGCAGACTCAATTGTTGAAATAAATGACGACGGTGTGGTACCGGTTATGATCCTAAATCCAAGTGATGAGACTGTGTATCTCGCTGAGAATTCGATGATATGTAATGTGGAATTCATAAAGGGTAATGATATTGAGAGTGAAGTATATGTAACAAATGTGGAAACAGCGCTCAGAGATGCAAGTGAGGTTGAAGTAAATTCTGTCGCTGGGTCAGATACGACGAAAGTTAAATCGACATGTGGTGGAAGGAATGCCATTGTCAATAGAAAACTTGCGTTGGATGCTGATACTCGTGGCAGAGGTGAAATTCTTGTTGATGACAAGGAGTTAGATTTCAATGCAGAAGTAAATGCAGGGTTAATAAGTGGAGAAATCAATGCAGAAGTAAATGCAGGTTTAATAAGTGGAGAGAATGGAGATCAGGAGTTACGACGTGACTTGACGGTAAATGATATTTCATGTAAGGAAGATGACGTGCAACTACCCTTAGTTAAATTGTTAAATAAGTACCGTGATGTAGTAACTTTAGAAGGCGAAAAAATAGGTGTAACGAATATCTTGAAGCATCATATTCAGTTGAAAACTGATGCGCCTGTATTAAATTTAGCTCCCTACCGCATACCTCATAAGTACCAAGAAGAGGTAATGAGAATAACTAACGATATGCTCGATCAGGGAATAATAGAGGAGTCATCTTCTGATTTCAATTTCCCTGTCATTGTAGTTAAAAAGAAATCAGGAGATCTGCGTCCCGTGATAGATTTCCGTTCCTTGAATAAGGTTTTGATTAAACATTCTTACCCAATTCCCCGCATTGACGACATTTTATCGACGTTAGGTGGTAACACGTGGTTTTCTAACCTTGATCTTCGCTCGGCATTTCATCAAATAGAGTTAGAACAAGAGAGTAGAAAATACACGGCATTTACCGTAAATTACCGTAAATATCATTTCTGCCGTGTACCATTCGGCCTTTCAACTTCTCCGGGAGTATTTCAAAGAGTCATGATTTCTGCTCTTGCACCCATTCTGGGTAAACTAGCTTTCGTCTTCCTAGACGATATACTGGTGTTTTCAAAAAATAAAGATCAGCACTTGATTGATATAGAAATTGTGCTTAAGATGCTGCGATCCGGTAAATTATCCTTAAAACTTGAGAAATGCCATTTCTTTAAAAAAGAGCTCGAATATTTGGGCCATATTATTGCCGCCGACGGTATTAAGTGTAAATACTCACAGAAATTACAAGACTGCCGAGCGCCGAACAATGTGAAGGAACTTCAACAGTTTTTAGGTTTAGCAAATTATTTTCGAAATTTTTTACCCAACTTTGCAGAAGTAGCTTACCCCTTGTACAACCTTTTGAGAAAGAATGTTGTTTATACTTGGACAGACGAGTGTCAAAGAAGTTTTGATTTTATGAAGTCGTTACTAACTTCTGACACAGTTCTAAGACATCCTGACTATAATAAATACTTTCATGTTTTTACTGACGCATCCAATACAGGAATTGGTGCTGTACTAATGCAAGCGGATGATTCAGGCGACAAAATTCTAAGACCTATAGCTTATTTCAGTAAAAATTTAAATTCGAGCCAGCGAAGATATTCTACTACCAAAAAAGAGTTCTTCGCAATTCATTCAGCTCTAAAACCCTTCAAGTATTTAATAACTGGTTACCCCGTCCGGGTATACTCAGACCACAAACCTTTAGCGCCACTTTTTAATAAAAAACTTCCGGACGACACCAACATGGCGCGCTGGTGCCTAAATGTACATTCCTTTGATCCGGTTGTAAAATATCTACCTGGTAAAGAAAACGTTGTCGCAGATTATTTAAGCAGATTACCTGTTAATAACGAGAAGTTAAACCTTAAAGAACTAAATTCTTTTGATGATTTGGAAGTCGCATTTGAATCAGAAGTTTGTGTGGTGGAGACTCGAGCACGACACAAACACATGACAGGAAGCGAGGTAGTTGACCTGCCTCCGACTCGAGACGATGCTGACAGTGCAGCAGACACAGACGCACGACCGGCGCTGATAAATTATGTACCGACAGAGTCTGAGATATCTTGGACGATTAAGGAGTTTATCGACGAACAAAACAACGACGCATTTTGCATAGAAATTAAGAATGCTTTATTACATGACAATATTTCGACTATACCAGACTTGCAAAAATTTTTAATTTTGAATGATATTCTTTATCGACGTAGAGAGATTGATAATCGACCGAGTACAATACTCACAGCAGTTGTACCAAATTCCTTAATGAGTAAGGCTATTCTGGCCATACACAGTCTATACCACACGGACTACAAGCACACTTTGTTTAAATTTAAGTTAAAATATTTTAATCAGTTAGAAAAAACTTTTGTGCGCAAATTTGTTCAAAATTGCGAGGTATGTAAAATTATTAAAGCAAGACCTTCAGTTCCAATTAAAATTTTGACAGCTCCGATTGCTAAAGAGCCTTTCGAGGTCGTTTCAACGGATCTTTTAGGGCCACTTAAAGTAACTGATAATGGGAATAAGTATGTATTGGTAGTAATTGATTTGTTCTCAAGATTTTGTCGTTTATATGCAATTTCAAATCGAAATACGGAAACAGTGATTTCTTGTTTAAGCAATTGTTTCTCACTTTTAGGTTATCCTAGGACGCTGATATCAGATAATGCTCTTGAGTTTAAATCAGTGGCACTCAAGCAGTTTGCAAAATTACATGCCATTGCAAAAAAGGAAGTTTTGGCTTACAGCCCTCATTCTAATGCAATTGTGGAGCGCAACAATAAAAAAATTACTAATCTTTTGAAATTATATGTCAATACACTTGTCCATGCAGAGTGGGACCAATTATTAGAAGTTGTAGAAAATGCCTTGAATAATTCTTTAAATTCTACTATTGGCGAAACACCAAGCTATGTAATGTTTAATCGCGATACGTGTGCTTACTACCAGTCCGAGAATTTTGATTCAGTCATTTACAGCTTTGATGAAGAATTAGATTTAGTGAATATCAGAGCTAGAGAAGCCGTTCGAACCGTGGAAAATATTAGAAATTTAATTATTAACAACACAACAGAGCGAAATCTCTATAGAAATCTTAAGCGTCGCAACAAGGATATTAGCGTGGGAGATCGAGTTCTTTTGAAAAATCATGGGAAAAAATTTAAATTAGATCTAACATGGATAGGGCCTGCGGTAGTCCAAAAAGTGAAACGTAATTACGCTGACATTAAAATTGGATCTAAAATTATTAGAAGTAATCTTAATCATCTTTTACCACTCAAAAAGGTACAATCTGTGAGTTAAAAAGACGAATTCATTGGACTATATGACGTCCTAACTAATCGACGAGTAACGAATTACCCTTTTTATCGTTATTTACTCCGTTTTACCGTTTTTTTACCTTTTTACCGTTGTTTATCGTTTATCAATAATGTTAAGGAATATAATCATTATTTTAGAGGCATTTTTCGCTAGATGCAAGATGTTTGCGTTCATATTAATCTCAGTAATCTATGCGTTGTACTTTTGTATGTTAGTCTTACTGTTGCTATGCTCAAGTAATGTGAGGTAATGTTTAGGTATTTACCCCAGAGGAATTTGTACTGTCTCGTTTAGCTGTCGCTAAGACGTTTCATTAAATTTTTTTTTCAAATTCACTCAGACATTCGTATTGCTAAATTGACATTTTAATTCGTGAACGTTTGAGCAAGCGGCGAATTGAGTTCGCTGAGCTTGTAGATTTTGCTGCGAGATGCGCTGCTGCGATCTTGCTGAGCTATTTTTATCTGATCCGGAATGTCGCTGATCTAGAATGTCGATGATCCAGAATGTTCGACGATCAGCAAAATTTAAATTAAATTCATCAGGCAGGTGTCTTGTGACTAGAATCATTTTTTTGATACGGTCAGCGTTTATTTCTTTTATGCGAGACTATCGTGGTTGATTAAATGACTCTTGTCAGACAACCAAGATTTGATACTAAATTATATGTTGTATTTATTTTATTTCATTTACTGGTCATGCTAATCTTTTTTGTATCCTTCCTTTCAGGAGCGAGAGTTCGATGGGAAACGCCCAGTCCAACATAGACGTTGACACCCTGGTGGCGGCGTTATCAACGCACTCAACCACTATCAACGAACAGTGGATAAACGAAAATTCCACCATGGAGCTGTTACCCGATCGGGTCACCGATATCCTGATTATGGGCCTAGTCCTGATAACCATGGGCATAGGGACAATACTTTACCATGTAAAACAAGAGGTAAAGGTGCTTGCGCGGATGCAGCGGGAGGATTTTTCGAGAAGTCTCTCCAGAGGGAGGCCGCCACGCATCCTCCAACAGGAGCAGTAAGGATTAACATTGCGCGCGATGTGGTAGTGTTTAATTTACCTCACGTAAAGCGGGCAGGACGTCCCCGGGATGCAGGACGACAGAACCGTCCCTGCAACTCTGCGGGTGTGCGACGAGTTTAGATTGGAAAATTTACTGGAAATTTATTAATTGGAAAATTGATTCGAGAATTGGTTTGAAAATTTTGAAATATTGGCGCGCAGTGATTGCAGGATATGCATGTCGCATGAAACACGCGATAAAATATGCGCGCAGTGTTCTATTTAATCTATTATTTAATCTATTTAACCCATGTTTTAACTTAAGTTTTTTTTACTATTGACGCGTTAATTCCCAAGATTCTAATTAGTAATTTAATTTCGTTATTTATTTTGAGTTTCGAAGGTTGACATTTATAGTTTAAAATGGTTTGTTTCGTTTGCTCTATTAATTTTTTTTGAAGGTGCTATTTCCGATGTTTTGCGAGAAATTTAAAATGTATTGAATATGTGTTAAATTGCAACGATCGAATGCTAATTGCGGTAATCCCTATATTTATTGATATAATTGGTGAATTGGTTTGAGTTGAATTAACATATGTTGACGGATAGGATGGCGTTTTATGGCGTTTTACTATTATTAATATGAATGGCGTTTCAATATTTGATCCCTACATCGTGCTACATGGCTGACGACGTGCAGAGAATTTATTGCACGGTAAGTCGATTGCTTTGCCTTCGCGTGTTCTCGTTGCTTTCGCTATTTTTTGCTTTTAGTTATTAAGTTTTTATGATGACATGCCTTAAATTTTGTGTCGAAGTCGTACTAAACGTTGTTTGAATCCTTCTCTTAGGGGTTGATTGAGGTAATATGTTAAGAGTTTGAACGGGTCTTGAAAAAAAAGGGGTTTTAACATTTTTAGTTGAATGCGGTTTTTCTAACTGTTGAATTTTTGCGGTGTATTAAGTTTATTTTTAGTTTTCTAAAAAATTTTTGGCTTATTCCTTAAGCGGGTTTTTGGCGTTCTATTTATTTTGCCATGTGAATAACCTAACTGATTCGGCAGGGGGTGAATTGGTAAAAAGCATTTTTTTTATTTAGCATGCGTTTTACTGTGTTCTAGTTTTGGAGTTTTAGTTAGAGCCTTGGTTCTAGCTTTAGTTTTTGCGTTTTATTAATCAACGTGTTGTTGCGTTATCCTATAATCATTCTTGGTAATGCAACAGTTTTAGTTTCCGTAGTGTAGTAACCGTAAATGTTTCCTTAACATTTCCTACGGTTTATTATGTTCTTCGTTGGAGTTACTGACATTTTTTTTCTTTCTCCTCCGCGTTCTAATTTTTAATGCGTTAAATGCGTTACCTATAATCTAACTGCTTGCGTTATTCTATAATCTTTTTTGGTGATGTAATCGGTTCTTGTGTTTTTTAACTATGAGTTTAGTGATGTATCGAAGTTTTTTTTATGATAGGGTACGTATATATAATGTTCGCTAGAGTTACCCTCGTGATTGCTTGTTTTGCTTGAAACTATAATAAGGCTTGGCGTGATAACAGTTGTTACTTTCTTTTGCTTTTGATAACATAAATTGCGATACGGTTAACGTAATTTAATGTACAACGGCTACGAGCGATTTCATAATAGTTCTTTTTCGTTTGGAATTGTCGTTTAATTTTTTTTTCTCAAATAATTTTTTGTCAATTCATGAATTGTACTTTCATTGATTGCTTTATTTCTGCGAATTCTTGAATTTCGTTTAAAAGTTTTATTATTTTTGTGTGGTGCTCTCTCAACATTCGGGAGGGGGAGCTATATGCGGCATCTCCGCACATGTTTATCTGTAGTAGCACTTTCTGTATCTGGAGGACACCTATAAAGGGCCGCACTTATCGAGGCCGGGTGCTCAACCCATCAACATCTCGTCTTCTGTCAACACCTAGCTAAATAAACTCCGTCAAGCTTCACAAGTGTTTCCCTGCCCGTACACCTCTGTGTCATACAAGTTAGTTTGTGATAACTTCCCGGGGAAAAGTCATTCAGAAGATTATTTACAAGTTGTGAATGATCTGATGAGTTGTTGTAATAATATGGGATGTAACATTTCTAAAAGTTGGCATGATCGACTCAAATTTGGATTCATTCGCGGATAATCTTGGTGATGAACAAGATGAGAGATTCCATGAGGGTATTTCTGTGGTGGAGCGAGGATTCGAAGTGAACTGGAACTCAGGTGTGTTGGCAGACTACTGCTGATATATGAAAGGAGAAGATCACGCTGCACACAAGAGGCTTGAAGGACAAATTTTGTTCCAACTAACAGGTGTGTTTTTCATTCATACCCAATAAAAATAACAAATGATTCATGATACACGGAAATAATGCCTTATCTGAGACACATTTTGGGTTGATTTATTTACAACACTTTTTTACTCCCCAAACAGGTTTCATGTATTAGTACTTTTCAAAATTGGAAATTCGTATCACATTATATAGCAAGAAAGAGCCAATAAATTCAAATGAATCGTTTTTATAAATAAAGCCCGCATTTTTAGTCCTAAAAAAGTAGTCATAATAGCGCAAAAAATGTGTTTAAAATAGCGCTAAACAGTTGATATGGCAGGTATAATAGCATAATAGCTGTTTATTTTTAGCGAAATAGTTCTTATTTTAGCAAAATAGCACTTGAAACTTTGGAAGTTTTGGCTACAATTAATTCAGCAAATTTATTTCATGTGCAGCTATAAATAACGAATAAAATTTTCCAGCAGCCGGATTTGCGAATGCAAATGCAAAGATAACAAAACGGAATGCGCATCGGACACGAACTGCAAGGATTAGTATAAATTGAGGCCTTTTCAACACCTCGAATAATTCCCATTCTTATAAATTATCCATTTCGTGGTCGCTATAAATTGATTGCACTTGCTAAATGATTCAAAAATAGATCAATCACAGCCCAAAAGGGTGTTTCTGTGAATAGAAAAATGATAAATTTATGGCGACAAATGAAAAAAAGCGCAATCTTGACATATGACTCGTGAAAAAATTATCCTTCTCTTCGTACGCTGTACGAGCTTCATTTTGTTAGTATATTTGCTCACGTGTTTCTAGATGTGAGTGTTGTGTTGTGCAACAAACTTTTTCTCACTACTTGATAATGATTATCGACGGTGTTTCAATCTGCATCGGTAAAGCTTTTTTTGTCTCTCCCTACTTCGTTTCATCCAATAATTAAGAAATTCCTAAGAATTATCTAGCAATATTTAAAGTATTTATAAGTTGTTCGCCATCTCTTGGTGTATAAAATATCTAAGAGATGATGTTTTGATCTAATTAGCTCGTGAAATGGTGAATATATTTGCACGCCTCTTATTTTTTGTCTATTAGCTGTTCGAAAATTTTTTTATTTAAAATTATGTTGCTCATTTTCAAAATTCGATGTGAAATATGTTCAGTTTAATGTGGTATTTAGGTTAACAGTAATGTCGCGTTCAGGCTTCCGTAGCTTCAAGGAAAGGGCAGGAGGGGCTTGGACCGACTCCACTCTACACATACTTTTGAGATTCTTTTGAGCTACGTTGGCGACGTATTTGCGTCACCTACTAAGGCGGCGTTCACACCAGCGAGATAAGATACACATGTCTGTAGGTCGTCAGCGATAGGCGATAATTGTCTTGTGAGATACGACGCGCTCAGATCCGTTAAAAATACGGAGAGACGACAAAACTGGTTCACACCGGTACGATGGCGACAGCTGTCGCACGATGCGCGTATCATGAGACAAGGCGTGCGTGTCTCTTCCTTCAGTGTCGTACGACATTGGCTAAAGCTTCCTTCAGTGTCGTACGACATTGGCTAGAGCGAGGATGTCAAACGCAAAGGGTGAGGACATTGGTTTTGTGATTGATTTTATCCAAGAAGTTGAATCACGTCAGTGCTTATGGAATTATTCGTTAAAATCCTACAGCAAATATGAAGAAACCAGCTAGACATAGAAGAAGATTGCTAATGAGCTCAAGGACACAGGTAAATAATCTTATAAAATGTTATTTTCATTTATTCTATTCACTTTAATTTCAATTTCGCAATCATAGTTAGTACTATTATTTTCATAAAGATTACTAAAATACAAAAACATTTTCAAGCTGCATTAGGCAGTCCTGCATATTTCCATTGTATTGGTATTACCCCTCGCGGTTGCAAAAAGTAATTATGTAGTTTGTCATGTATGCGAGCAGCTTGTGATGTTGAAGTGCTATTTATATTCTCTCACTCAACATCAATCACCTCTGGTATAGTTTCACAGGAGGCAAAGCTCCTAGGCTCGTATATTTTTCCTTCTCGAATTCGAATGAAGTTATGCAACACGCAAGCAGTTTTTATGATGTTTATGACGAAATCCTTGTTACAAGCCAATGGATGTTCAAACCCTCGAAACTTGGATGTGAGCATGCCAAAAGCGTATTCCACACTTTTTTGCCCTCTACTTAGCCTAAAATTACAAATTCTTTTCCGTCACTTAACACTTTTTTTGGATATGGCCTAATTGAGTATGGCAACAGAGGAAATGCCTCATTACCTACAAAATAGTAGGGGAAGGCTCGTTATTCGTATCACCAGGCAAAGGCGTAGCTTGTGGGATTTTAAGCCGATCGCGGCTTAGCAATTGACCTACCGCTGACCTATGAAATACTGCACCATCACTATTTCTTCCAAAGTCCCCAACATAAATAGCAGTAAACATGCCATCTGCATCAGCCACAGCCATTTGAACAACAGAAAAATACCCTTTATACTCGTAATTAAAATAGGTAGACCCTGTGTTGTTGAAGCACCGGACACGCACATGTTTTCCATCGATGGAGCCGATGCAGTTGGGCAAATTCCACAGTTCCATGTAGCGTTCAGTTATACCCTTCCAAGTTATCTCTGTAGGTTCAGGCATAAATGTTGGTTGTTATCGTAACCAGATGACTTCGCAAGTTGATCGAATTATTTCACTCACGGTAGATTTTCCTCCGTAGAACTGCAAAGCCAGGTCTTGAAAACTGTTCCCTGTTGCCATATAATAAATAAATATTTGTAAATAAATAAAATATACAAATTTTTAAATTTTAGTTATATATCAGCTAGCAGATAAAGTAACTATTTTATATATATATAACATAAAGTCGATCAATCTGTTGGTATAGTTGTTCCCTGTAGAAATACAACTTATGAGTTACCCTGCTTCCCATAATAATCTGACAACGTAACTCATGATGATGCCTCTTTGGAAAAAGTTGCTCTGTTAAAGATTTACGGCTACTTTTGTCTATCTACGTGATCACCCGAAGTACGCAGAAATCAGAATTGAATTTTTCACGGAAGATATAACTTCATTTTATATAAAATAACTGAAAATCATTGAGCAATATTCAGATTTAATTATTCTTCCAATTTCACTCGATCAACCAAGGCTATTTCTGCTAATTGGTATGTAAAGTTTACCGTACATTGATTAACATTACATTCATTTGTTACGATCAAATCATTTAGTAACTAATTTCTTTCTTTTGTGTATTTCAGAAGCGAATTGCCGAGAAAGATGGAAGAACATCCGGTGCGCATTTGTGAGGTCTCTACGACCACCTAAATCAGGATCGAGAATCAGAGAAAAATAAGTAATACCTTGCAGATTACGTGTCATTCCTGCTACCTTACTTGAAAGGGAGTGCTACATCAGGTAATCTAAGTGTACCGGCACAACAAGACAACTGTGAAGAGGACATTCCTCCATCAGTTCACAGCTCAGAACTTCAAGGTGAAAATGATTATCACAATTCTTCTCATGCAACTTCCTTTGATTCCTTCGAAAAGCCACCTGAACATGTTCTCAGTAATGAGTTGCATCCCGACGAACAAGTACCTTCTAACCCACAAAAACCCACTAAAAAGAGGGCTAATTCCACTACTGCCGTAGATACTGCTTTTGTGGAATGGTTGAATTTGAAAAAATGTAATTCACGTTCATAGGAAAGAGACGCAAATTTGTTGTTCTTTGAATCACTAGTGCCTGATGTAAAACAACTCGATAACAAACGTAAAAGACGTTTCAAAGCTGATGTGCTTCACCTGCTGAATAATGTTTTGGAAGAGTGCGAGAGACAAACACCAACACCATGTACATCATCATCAAGCATCAGCGAGGATTGTCATAATAATTATGTTTTTCAACAAACCACCCACCAACCCTCACCAAACGAGACTAAACATAAAGGGCCTGGAAAAGCTGCAGAAGATTCCAAACAAGATACTTATGCTTTTCTTTTTATTTAATTTTTCACCAGTGTGTCATTAGATTTTTCTACTTTAATTATAGCATTTTCCAAATAAAAGTGTTTTTACTTACCTCAAGGTAATGAGCTATTTTTCTTCTGGCGAAATAGTCTGTCTGAAGCGAGTGTCTTGCTTCTCCAGGTCACTTGATAAGAGTTGACATAAAAACTTGAAAGATTCTGGACTCATCCGATGAGCTTCTTGAAATTTAGATGGCTGCTGAGACAGCTCTCTTGTAACTACGGCTAAACTATGTTTCACATTAATTAAGTTATATGGATCCACCCAATGTTTTCTCCTCCGCCGGATTTTCTTCAAATACAGAAAGGTCGCAATAACTTCGTCCTCACTCTATGAAGAACTCATGATTACTGACTAAATTCCACCAGCTACACTTCATAGCTGGCTCATGTCTTATCTCTTCAGTATGAACCTAACTTATCCTAAGGATAATTATCGCGTATCGCATGTTTCGGAGATACATATCTTATCGCTCTGGTGTGAACTCCGCCTTAAGCCTTCTAAGGCTACCAGTTGGTGGTTTCTGCGGCGCTTCGCAGTTACAAGTCGAGGAATCCCCAGCGTTAAATTCTCTGTTCTCTCCATCTCTTCTCCGTCAGCTCTTTTTGTTCTTCATCTTTATTCTTAATTAGTGTATGTGTGTGAGCGTGTGCGTTATTAAGTCATTTCATTTATTGTGGCATTTTATGGCTGCTCATCCTCAAGTGCTCCAGAACCTCAAATAATAAAATCAGACTGCTAGTCTGAAACTTGAATTAGAAGGGACCATCTAACTGACGAGTCGACATACTCTGATGTGGTTACCTTCAACTTAAAACTTAAACGAGCCTTGTACCTTAAACCTCTATCCCTTCTATAACTTTTACGTAGCAAACTTTTAGGCTGTCTACACACGGAGCGTTTTTTCGCGACGCCCGTCTTTACGTCGCGCGTCATAAAAGACGCCTATACCTACACACGGGGCGTTGTTTTCCGGATCAGTCGGCAGTGCAGCGAGAGCAGTTGAGGAAGAAAATCATCTGTATTATTTGTCGGAATGGAAATACATGAGGAAATTACAGATGTTTTGATTGCATACTCAGCGTACAGAACACTCTACAAGAGGAAGAAGAGGAGAATGTGGATACACCTATTGCTAGCTGTTAATAGCAGATATTTATCTAATTTATTTATTGAACTAGGAAATGACGAAGACAAGTTTTTCAACTATTTCCGAATGTCCAAAATATTTCATCTACAACCATCGTTAGAAAAAGAGAACACCAACATGAGACAAGCAATAAAGCCTACTGAAAACACTAGGAACAACTTTAAGGTAAGAAAACAAAGAATGTGTAAACCATTATCCATAAAAATAAAATCTAATCAAAGTACGGCAATGCATGAGTTTTCTAATTTTCATTCACCTACATTACAAAAAATGCGCAGAATCTTATATATGACAATTTCCACTTACATGGACAGAAAAATATGTAATAACAATATGCCAAAAATGGTACTCAATCAACACTAATTTACTTGAAATTAAAAATTTAATCAAATTACGGCAATGCATCTGTTCACCAATATCCATTTCCTTGAAGAATAAAGTGTATAAGACAATTTTACACTATTTATGTTCAACGAAATCCTTAAACTAGAATGGCAAAATGAAACAAAAAATAGATATTACTGGTGGTTCATGAGATCGAGTAATTCTGAGGATTCAGAAAGAATTGAATCAAGAGGTAACAACGTAGGTCCCGGCGCCACAGTCGGAGTAGTAGCTTGCACTATTTGTGATTGAGAAGGTTGTACAATATTGTTAGGGATCATGTCATGTGATGCATACATTGTTACTGTGTCCTGAAGCAGTTTGATTGACGACTGGCCATGTTACGTAGGCGCATTTGTCTTCCTTTGATTTTTCGAATCGAATACAGTAGGTTTGGTTCATAAACAATTCAAGAAGCAATTCACAATCTAGTTCGACAGCCATAACAATCAACCTAGCTTAATCTACTGAAAGACTAGGAATATGATGTGATGCAAATCTGAAAACTTGTTTCTTCATCAATATAAATAAATACACTGATAATAATATTCACTCCTAAATAGTTTCTACGCATGAATTTTTCAGCAATTTGTTCTATATTTCACATTTCACCAAATAAACATCAAATTAGAATGTTTTTCGAACACAAAATAGTCGTTTGGTAATGAAAACGAGCGAGGACAAAATTACAAATCGACTCTCCGTCTGTAGGTCTCGTAGCAAGTGCACACCCGCCACTTACAGAGCAATGCAAACAACGCCCTGAACTTAGTGGAGGCGTTTTTCCAGCCATAATCTCGAAGTGGATCGAGTAACCCTCGGTGTTACGCGGGTTACTCGATCCGTCAAAAACAGTGTTTCCAAAGATGATCCGTTGCCGAGATTGCTTCTAGAAACACAGGTTCGCGTCACCCGAGTAACTTTCTCTGAAACCTCGTTTTGAAAAGGATTATGACCGGTTGGGTTATGACGTCACAAATGTTTACAAACAAATTTTAGGCGGGCTTTCGCTAATGTGGTACTATGTATGTACAGAATTGAAAATTAGTGTTCAAATAGGATGAAATTGTAAGATGTGTTTATAGTGTTTAGTATTTTAGCATAATGTTTAAATGTTTTATCATGAAAATAAAAAGTTATATGAAATTGACATTGAACACAAGGAGCGTATTTGATGTAAGGCTAAGGCAGTTAATAGTTATCAAAATACAAGTATTTTTCTTTTTTCATACACTTATCTTGCAAGTAATAGTATTACTTTAATTAATTTATATTCAGTTATTTTATTTGTATGAATTAATTTTGTAAATTGCTTTTTACTCAGTTATTGCCGGCAGAACTAACTATCCTATTGATTTGAATTGTTGTGGAACTAGATATAAGGGTCTTGTTATTATTTATAGTTCATTCTTCTCACACAATTGAAATTATGTCATGTAAATATACAAGTTTGACTAGTTTTGTGAATATAGTTTTATAGAAATATTTTTGGTAAATGTGAAGCGTTTGCCAGTAATCGATTTTCAAGTTTTCGGCGCGTTAACGTAATTAATTAGATCAAAATAAACAAGTTTTATTCTATGCACTTTCCGTCGGAAATGAGTACTTTACAAGTTATAGTGGTAAATGACCTACTGCAACTCCAGTCTTTGAAGCAGAAAGTAATTCATCGAGAGCATCGGATGGCAACACTACAATGGACTCTCCCTTCTGACGCGCTCGAATGATCGAGCGCATTCTCGCCATCTAAGACAAAAGTTAACATACCGCTATAACTCATTATTTTTGATGGATAATTTCTATTGTTTTATTAATTAAAAGATCTTAGAAGTGGGTTCAGGCTCTGCAGGGCCTGTAAATAATAATTTACGAAGTACCCAAACTAAACTATAACTCATTTAATACTATTTTGTGACGGAAAATGCGTAGAAGAAAGGTTCTTTATTTCAATCTAATTGGCTATGTTTAGGCGCCAAAAAGTGGAAAATCGATTATTGTCCTTCCTTTAACGTTTACCGTCATTTAAGTGTGGGGCATCTTTGTTTTATGTTCATCATCTGTTAATTGATGATCCATTTGAAAGATAACTTCATCATAATTTTGTAATTTTATGGAAATGTTTTAAAATATATTTCATCTGATATGTTACTCCATATAATCAAATAGTAGATGATTACATTCATTCTGAGCGTAAATTTACACTATTATCATCTATTGAAAAAATCATCTTGGCTTTAAAAATTTGGCATATATCTTTGTTAAACTGTCAAAATATGATGCCTTGCGCATTTATGCTAATTATTAAGTACATCTTGTAAATTTTACAATTATGTTTCAAAGAGAACATCATTTTTGGAATAAATATCCGAAATTAACCAAATAGTAAGTCAGTTGAATAATTTATTGAAGTATTTCATTGTTGCTACTGAGCTGTTCTCACAGAGTTTTAATTTAGAAAAACCAAATAAATTGTATGTTTAATAACCTTATCAAGTTAACTCAAACTTTTTACTCTATTCAGTCATAATGATGCAGTCTCATCTCCTTGCCTAATAGCAAAAATACTTATAAATGTGTTTGGTAAAAGCATCTAGTATGTTCAGCAGATTAATAGTATTTGTGCTGTACTCAGAACATAAATTCTCTTAACTTGATATTTACTAAGTTATTTTCAATTCAATAATAGCTATTTTGCATTATTCTGAACTGTGAAAAACCAATGGCATTCAGCAGTTGCTAGTTTAACTCTATATAAATGAATACTTTTTCACATAGATGTTTCTTTTTCTACTGATTCTTTCTTACACTTTATTTTTGTACTCGTATTACTGTTATTACAACCATCATCACTAAGCTGGTTCTGATATGTGGTAGTCACTAATATCAGGCTAGTAAAAAACTCCTACTTAATGGTGAACTTCAAATATCACAAAAGGAAAGAAATTCAAGCAGAATTAGAATGTACTGAGGTTATTTTTTGGCAGAGGACCAAAAAGTCCTGTGGGGTGCTGAAGGGTTAAGGGAACCATGTTGGGGGCATCTGCAGTCCTCTCCCGATTTTTTTTTATTGCCTTGAATGAGTTTGAGATATGTCCCCGAATGTCTGTAAAAATATCAGGAACGTATCCCAGAGCTAACGTCCCCCCCCCCCCCGGGAGGGATAGAGCATCCCCCTTACGGACCTTTTCTTCATTTTTGAACCTAGAGCAATGAAATTTGGTATACTGATAGGAAATGCAATTTAGAATCATTTATCATTCATGACAAAATGAGATTTTCTTGAAAAGAAAATGGGAAATCATAGAAAACGACATTTTTGGGGGGTTTTCTAAATGCTTTTTCTCCTACAGTTTTTGAGCTACAGTAATGATTTTGGTACCATTGGATGCAGAATAACGTGGACATTCCGAAAAAAACAATTCTCAAATTTTCAATTTTATTTTTTTTATATATATTTCATCATTCATATTCCTCAAGGTAAGCATCCCCCTTCCGAATATTTTTTCATTATTGAATTTAGAGCAATGAAATTTGGTATACTGATAGGAAATGCACTTTAGAATCATTTATCAATTATGACAAAATGCGATTTTCTTGAAAAGAAAATGAGAAGTCATGGAGAATGACATTTTGGGGGGGAGGTTCTAGATGCTTCTTCTCTGATAGTTTTTGAGCTACAGTAATGATTTTGTTATCATTGAATGCAGAAAAACGTGGAAATTCCAAAAACTTGAATGCTTTTCCTCAAATTTCCAATATAAAAATTTAAAAAATCAAAATCAAAATATTCCCAAGAAAATTAAATTTATTAAGTCATAACTTTGAAACAAGAATGAATTTTGAAAAACTTCCTAAGAAATTGTGAATCCCTTGTTTTTCTGCATCCAATGATACCAAAATCATCACTGAAGCTCAAAAACTGTAGGAGGAGAAGCATTTTTTCTTAAAATCGTCGATTTTGAGCAATCCCGATTTTCAATACATTCGTTATAAAGGGGCCGAAGTTTACACAGCTTGAGCAATGTGGTTTGCTGCATTTGGAAGTCTATTGTGTACTCTAAAATTGTTGGCGTTTTGATTTTCAAAAATTTTTACGTGAAATTTTTTCCGTAGACTTTTTACCATAAATTTAAACTCTGACTATAGCTTTTTCAAAAAAATTCTATAAATTCAAAATGAATTCAAATTCAAAAACCGGTCGCCAGCATTTTTGGAGCATACGTTTTACTTTCGCATGCAACAAACCGCATTGCTCTAGCTTTCTAAATTTCGGCCCCATTATAACGAATGTTATATATATATTTTTTTTATTTATCATGAATAACGCATTTTCTATGTCCCAATGCAAAAAAACTTGTGGAAGAAAAGTTGTTGGGAATCTAGAGATCTAGTAGTCTGCAAATTTTCAAGGACGTAAGTCCGATAGAAAAAAATCTACGGATGAAAAATCAAGTTATGAGCCGACCGGCCGGCACGGTTCCCTTAATAAAACTAGCTGTGCTACCTGTGCAATTAGTGAGTAAGCTTTCATTCCCATGTTCTGTTCAAAACTTGAGAGATTTTTTTTTCCTTGTTTCATTGAGATAAAAAGATACCATAAAGGACATATCATAATTTTTTATCTTGTCATGGTGTTTTTGAAAGGAAAGCCTAGTTAGTATGTATTGTAGACTGTATTCTATCACAACAGGTAATAATTGTCCAAAGCAGTCTGATAAAAATTCATTTTAGGAGACTTCTATGTCAATTGTACGTTTAATATTAAATTTGCTGAAGCAAAATGACTCTCAGAATTTGAAAAAGACAAACAGAAAAAAGAAAGGCATAAGCAAAACCTCCATAAAAAATATTTGTATCCCTTCCTTTTTGAGAAAGTACTATAAAATATTCAAGTTGCCTGTAAAAAATTGTAAAATGAAGAAACACTTATAGTGAGCCTCATTCTTTTCATCAGATATGTTCCATTTATCTTCTTGATATACATTGTGTCTTACTGTATCATTATTCAAGAAAACCAATTTGAGTCAGCTTGCAACAGATGTGTGTTTAAGCAAAGAATAGGAATTTTTTATTCAGTGATATCAACATTACCATGGTGTTGATGAAAGTGGCAGTAGCATCTTTCATTGCATAAATTTGCTTTTTATGTGAGTAAAAATTGTAATTAAATCAGCTTGGTATCTGAAGCTATGCTCCTTTCTATTTCAGGCACCATCAGTGTTCAAGTTATGAGTATATATCACAGTTCAGTGAAGAGGTCCGATGCCACCGGTTTAGAGTTTCACAAGGATTCTTAACAAGTTTCAAGTGGATATCTGGAAGTTTATATGTTAGGTAAGTTATTTATCGATATTAAGGAAAATTTCATTATTATGTATGTGGAAAAAAACTGCGCTCCAATTGAAAAGCTTGTTAATTTAATGTCAGAAGTGATACAAATCATTTATCATGATAAAGACAATGGCCTTGATATTGAGGTGTGTTACATTTGGGCTGTCATCATCACTTATTTCAGTTAAACATATTTCTTGAAGACCAGGTGAAAAGAATAATTAAATAATATTAATAGATATATCACCAGCAGCTCAGTAATTATATTAATAATTTGAAGCACTTCAAACCTATCCTTTGTGCTTCACCATTTTGAGAGTTCATTGATTTTGTTAACATCAACTTCTGAGAAGGAATCCACTTTTGATGCATGTGCATTGAAGGATGTTGATTATAGAATTAGAGAAAGCAAATGTTATCTTTTAATTTCTCAAAATTTGTATACCATAAAATAATATAAATTAAAGTGAGCTAATGTACTTCGTTCTTCTACGGTAGTGCAAGTGAGTAGGTCTTTGTCAGCATCAGCCTAGAAGTATTGATTTATAAACGACCTAAGTATTCCTCTTCCTCCTAAATCTCAGTCAATCTAAGTTCAATTATTTCAATTTCCACAGGAATCTACAGCATGCCCATATAGTAAACTGAAAGAAACTCATGCAGCAAAGGGTTGAACACTCTCCACTACAAAGGAACCGAGAATATCTGGGCAGCTTCAGACTCAGCACTGCAGAGTAAAAGCCCAACATGCTGTACAGCCAAGAGGTTTGTTTGTTGCATGGATAGGGCACAGAGTTGATGTGTTCTAGTGTTCATTTATTTTTGCTTGTATTCATTTTTTGCCATTAAAGATTCAAACTTGATTATGATTTTACCTCATATATGCATCTATTTAACCTTGGTGTGTTGTGCACTGTTTTTAAAATGACTATGATGGAGGGAAGTGTCATACAGAAAATCATATAAATTTAGCAAGTTTTCAGGATTGATACTATTCCTTTTAAATGATTGGATGGATGTGAATTCTGAGTGTAATGATCAGTAGTAAAATAAATAGATGCTTCTCATTTTTAATTCTACCTTAGCCCTTCTAGATTTTAAATTCCAAAATATAGAGATTTTGTGTGGGGTTTCTTGAGGTAAACCGTATTTTTTGTTTCTATTAAATGTGTTTTTTTTCAGTCCAAAGACCTGTACTGTGTGATTGACATTTGCTGGCAATGGGATTGATCTAAATCTTGCTTAAATAAATCCGATTGGTCATTCAACTTGTGTTATAGCTTTGGATGAATACCTATGGCTGTAACAGATATTTGAATGATTTACAACATACTATCTCTGAGGTAGAAACAGAAAACCTTCATGCTTTTTCTCATCTCTGTTTCCATGTCACTATATCTCAGTCTCTAGAAGGTCAAGCTGCTAATATATGTTTTTTTTATCACACTGCGTTTTCCTCTTGACGTCTCAATTGGTCAAGAATTAGGTTCAATTTGTGCATTTAAATGATCATTATGAGCCCTTTCCTAAACACGCATGCTCGTCCAGTCTGTTCAAATCAAACCTCTTGTTGGTTCAATTACTAATCATTCTGAGTTTTAGGACATTTTTATTCAGGTACTTTTTCAATGAAATATTCATGCTTTTTAGATACTTTAATATTATGGTCTAGATGCCTCGTTTTTGTTAACGAAATTAAAAGAACATTAGAAATTAGAAGAACACCGTCGCATTCTAAATTTTTTATTTCTTGTGCGCCAACTTCATGTTATTGGGGATTGATATAACTTAACTTCTTTCTATTGTTTATTTTTTACACAAATGACTATCAAGACATACACCACCAGGAGCTGTTCTACTGGAAGAAAGTCTTCTAACACATGAGGTCCTGCCAGCATTGCAGGAGCTGAAGTCACAGCATGAGATCGATTCCCAGCAGTTAGGTCGTGATCTTTAGAGCCTACAATCCTTTAAAGGTGTGTCATTTGTTGTTATGCATGAGGGAGAGTGATCTAATTACTCCCACTGTGCATGGTATCAATTACTTTTTGGTACTCAATTTTGTTGAATATAGATACAGGGATATCGATAGATTTGACTCAAGGAGTAGAAAGCAATGCACTTGATTTTGATATACAGGGTGTTGTGTATTCGATGCATGTATTTTAACCACAGATAGAGCTATGAAAAACCCCCTCTTTGGTGATTTTATTGTTTATAAAATCAAATTTTCAACAAAGTTACATCACTTCAAAGTTTTTTACTATGAATACTTTTGGTCGTAAAAATTTTATTTCTTGTCAGATTTTCATGAAAATTTAGTTTATGGTAATAATTAGTTTACTTTCAAATTAAATATTTTAAATTACTGTAAATTATTGACCCAAAAAGTAATTACAGAGGCCTATAGTCAAAGCCAAATACTTTTATGTCCTCAACTGAAAATTTACAAAAAACTCATTTCATCAGAAAGTTTATGTCAAAAGCTTTCAAATGATGTACTGAAATTGCTGGTTATCTTCCTATTTACTACTTTAGAATCGATTTTCACGACCAAAACAGCTCCTGGTGCTGTGTGTAGCCTCACTATAAGGCTGCTACCGTCGCCTCGCACCAGCGTGTAGCGTTAAATAAACAAGTTACTTGTTTATTTATCCAAATTCTGAAATACTAACACATTGTACAATCGCCACATTAAGTTACTTCGATTCACAAGTTCAACAAGTTGGTTTATGTTACATGCCGGCATGGCGTGACGATAACAGCCTTGTAGCGAAGCTACACGCTGAGCCAGGCAGCTGTTTTGGTCGTCAAAATCGATTGTAAAGTAGGAAATAGGAAGATAACATTTTACATTTTATTTGATTTTATTACATCATTTGATAGCTCTTGACGTAAACTTTGTGACAGAATAAGTTTTTGGTACACTTTCAATCGAGATCATAAACGTATTTGGCTTTGACTCCAGATCACTCTAATTACTTTTTGGGGTAATATTTTGATGTTTTTAAATAATTAGCCTCAAGAATAGGCAAAGTATTACCCTGAACTAAATTTTATCCGAATCAACCAAGAAATTTAATTTCTATAACCAAAAGTATTTCTGGGGAAAAACTTTGAAGTAATGTAACTATTTTTAAATTTGATTCTTTGAACAATAAAATCACCACAGAGTGTGCTTTTTGTAGCTCTAGCTGTGGTTAAAACATGTACATGGAATTACACAACATTCTGTATATGAACGTATTGTGCTTTCTCTACGATTAATTAGCCTTACTCATCATAATACTTTGACTTGTATTTGTTCAAAGGCGATGCACTTACTGCTGATGTAACATTTAAATTGCATATCTGGGGTCATTGTGGTCCTATAATTATTTTTTCGATGAAATGAAGATATTTTTCCTGCTCTTCACTCATTTTTTTCTTGTGAGAAATTTAAGCAGGTTCATTCATAATATGGCTTCTTATCATTGGATGTAAAATAATTTTTGCTGTACTTATCATCTCTTGTGAGTGCAATTTTGCCTCTTTCTACATAGCGGCTTAGCATAACCGCGTCAACCACGAATTGAGATGGAGTGGTGTTCGTATTGGTGTCTCACACGTTAAGTAGATGTTTGTCCTTCTGTCCTAAATATTTCATCAAAACTTTTGAGATGTGTGTGCATAAAGTCCATCTTACATGTGGTCATCCAGAAAAAGGAAATGTTGTGAAAATGTTGTGGGGCAAGATGCATTTATTGTTCCGACGTTGTGAAAACAAGCTTCTTTTATTGTATGCCAAAGATCTTGAAGATGGGTTTGCTTCTTTGAATTTTAATGGTCACGTGCACATATAAAATTCCAGAATCTTACGTGTTGTGGACGGAAGGTATACAGAAAGACTGATGGTGGAGTTAAAGAAAGTCCGGATTGAGAGTTTTTAATTGAACTCAACGAAATATTAGTAACAACAGTAAACAACAGTAAACAGTCAAACGAATCAATAGGCGAGGAGTAGCACTGATCGGGCCCGAGTGCACAACACGCAGCTTTTGCCGCACGCCAGCGCCCACCGCTTGACTCGAAAGACCTAGACCCAACGGCCTGTAGGAAAAAAACAAAGACTTGAGCCTATAAGGACATGAAATAACCCCGAACGACTTCAACCCCTACCGCACAGCGGATATATCGACTGCGGAATGACGTTCCAATTCTAGTTATACGTTATACGTTATACGTTATACGTTATACAGTTCCAATTTATAAGTTATACGTTATACAATTCCAGTTTATAAGTTACATACGTTATACGTTATACAGTTCCAGTTATAAGTTATTATTCGAATGCATGTGTGGCGTTGCACCCTAATTGACCACAGCATGAAATTGATACGTTGACAGCAAATCACAATGGCCAACCAACCCACGTACCCCTCAGTGCTATCCGGTGCTTCGAAGTAAGACGGAGAGGAGTAACACGGCCCTCGGTGAGTTAGGCTTCCATGGTCAGGTCACACGTCAGCGGGCGAAGAGGCGAACTCTGCTCCCTGACGGAGTGACCAATTCGCACCACACTCCACCACGGTCTTCCGGCGCAAAACTTCAGCAGTACCTACAGGCCCTCATTCGGTCAACCAAAAATGCTCCTCACCATACGCAGCCCTCGACGACGGCCACGCTGACCAGGATTGCAGGGCAGCTGATCTAGTGACACTGTGCGAGGCGAAATCTGGGGCGAGACTGCTGAGGGTTGCATGGCAGGTGATTTAAATAGACATGTTTATGTCGTAGTCACCTGACCAGAACAATTCACCGTTAACGCACAAATCGTGACTGGTCAACTCAATGAATACAATTCCTCTGAGAGGTCGCCTTATTAATGAGGTGACCTATATGGATTTCCGCACAGAAGGCCAGATGAAAAGCGCCTCCGCATCTCAATACCATAGCCATGCCAGTGGCATCGACGTCATCAGCATTTGTCTAACAGCAGGAGTGCCATCGTCTGCTCCCGATCTCGAGGAGCTGGTGGAGGTGGAGGTGCTGAAGACGGAGAAAATTGGCTTGAGCAGACCTTAATTGCCTCGGAAGTTTTCAAGAAAGTATTTGCTGTGGTTACCATCATTTAATATACCGGGTGTCCCACAGAAATGCCCCTAACTTTTTGATTGATTATATCACCGCTTTAAGGACACCGTCTAGGTAGAAATCAGGTTATGTGTTGATTTTCTGTTTATATATGTATCTTATAGAGAATTTTCTTGCGCTTCCATTGGTACTTTTCTTTTTCGTCTACTCCGAATAGTGCGCCCACCAGAGGGGGGGAAAGCGATGGGGGTGGAGTGACCTTGAACCCTCCCCCCTCATTATTGGGAGTCAATTGAGCGTTTCTCTGCGGGAATGGCATTATAGTTCGTTAATGGGCTACTCAAAGTGCTTCCATTATTCAAACAAAACATTCTAACGCTGAATAACCATTTTTTTCATAATTTTTGACAATTTCAGAATTTAGTTGTCCTGCCGTATCCATGATACCGCAGCTTTCATTCATAGCTCGATAACAGCTGCAGTATCATAGCTACAGCTATGGCGAGCACACCAATCCAAAGGGCTTGAAAAGAGCTATAAAACAAAGGACCTATTACACCTATTCTCTTTTGTTGTATATTTTTTCTCTGAGTTACAGAGCTACAGCAATGTAAATTATATCAATCGAAAGGGCTTGAAAAGAGCTACAAACGCTCAAGAGTTCATTGTAGAAAACCTTGTAGTTCAAAAGATAAAAAGAAAAACAATTTTTTTTTGTGAAAAAACTCGTTTTTATGGAAACTTGATAATTGGTTTCTCAAATGCTACTACTTCCACAATTTTAGAGCTGCGAGAATGGTTTATATACCATTCGATAGGGCTCAGCAAGGTGTATCCTCTCGCAATAGCATTTTTTGATAAATTTATTACTTTGAAAATTACACGAGATGAAAAAAAAATGAAAAAAAGTTCATTTTTTTTTCTTTTTTCCCAAAATCCACAAAAAAAGTTATCGAAATTCCCTATTGCGAGTGGTTATATAGACATCTAAGCAATCTAAAAACGAAGTACTGGTTCTGTAACTTCAAAATTGTAGAAGTAGTAGGATTTTAAAAAAACCCTTATTTTATCATATTTTTTCGAAAATAAAAGAAAAACCAGTGCAGATACAAAAATTTTGTCGAAATAACAAATGATATTTGGATCATTTCACACCTACTGTGAAAAATTTCAGAGAAATCCATCTATAAATAACGGACTTTTTTTTACCTAGACGGGGTCCTTAAATTAACACATTTGAATTTTTAGTTTTTCAGAATGTAGTAAATTTTGTTTCCTTTTCGAATAATTCAAGTTTTGGAAAATCTGTTGAATAACCACTTTACAATGATCGATTTACTGAAAGAGGTAGAAAAACTAATTGTTCAAAGGAAAAGTTTTTAAAACAACTTTAATATTTTTTCTTAGTTTTGTACTTTCCAAAAATTGTCTTTTCCCTCGGTTTGTAGTAAATCTTGTTGTTAAAACGTAACCTCCATCATTAATAATTCTTTGACAACAAGTGTTTCAAGAACTGAAAGAAAACGGTGAAATAATTCGCACAACTCTCCATTCAATTGTGGCTAGAAGTTAAGTTTGCCTTGAGAGAAATGGATGGTATGTCGGAGGATTCTAAATTGTTTTATTTATTTAAACGTAATTTACGGTAATTGTTTGTTACTCTTTTAAGTTTTTGTTTGGTTTCTTGGAAAGTACAAAATAAGGAAGAACCTCGGTATTGTTTTAAAAAAATTTCTTTGAAACAATTAGTTTTCCTATCCCTTTTAGTAAATCAATCGTTGTAAAGTTGTTATTCAATCGATTTTCAAAAAATTGAATTATTCGAAAAGAAAAGAAAATTTACTGCATCGTGAAAAAAAGACAATTCAAACATGTTAAGTTGAAGCGGAGATATAATCAATTAAAAAGTTGGGGACATTTTTGTGGGACATCCTGTAGTAGAAGTAACAGCTCCTACTGCAATATTTCATCCATTTCGATGAGATGTATAATAACAATCACCTTCAGTGTGCTTTCATTACAGTAACCCGTAAACGAAGAATAATTGTGTGATCGCATTTTAAGCTATGAATTAATTTAACCTGTCCTAACGTCAGCTTAGCGGCTTGGCTGTAAATCTATGTGTGCGTTATATTGACCCATAATTTTGAACTGAAACATTTTTTGTATCATTTAAACAAAGTATACAACGCATCAGCCAAATTAAGAGGAACTGTGCTGAGATAGTTTTCATTCATCATCATGCAGTTTCATTACATATAAGAGAGGACCGGTGCCGTGATGCTGTCACCCCTCGTGCCGCTCTCAACTGCTCTGCTGTGTAAACATACACTTACCCAAGCGTTGGATGGTAACGAGCTAATTTTGATTTGATCGTCCATTGCTATAGACTAGCAGCCTCAAGTGTCCAGTTCTATCATTAGCGTTCACATTGCTTCTTTCAGTTCTGATGCATACTTAGCAATTTCTTCTTCACCCTTTTTCAAAATTGCTGTTTCAATACGCAGGGTATCCTGTACTAGAGAACACTTCGTGCGTTGACTGTTTTATGGTCTATACTAGAAATTCCTTGTTCTTCAATCTCGTCAGATTCAGTTTACTGTGGATAGAAATTCTTGAATTAATAATAATACTGACAGTGTCATGCCGAGCATTAATTATTCTGTTCAAATAAGTTTTTCATCCAATTTATAGAGCTTAAAAGGATGTGAAGCAAAAATTGCACCGATTTCCATCGCATTGCCTGTTACAGTCAATCCTCGAGTTATGTATCGTCTTACGCGGACCTAAAGTGAATGAATATTAGTCTCAGCTGGACAACTAGCAATGCTCGTTCTAAGATGTAAATAATTTGTACCTATTTTCTTCGTTAAAGTTGAGGTTTTCATGAGATTCATAACTTGAAGATAGACTGCAATGATTGTATTATATTTCAATTTCGTCTCCATTTTCAATCATTCAATCGGTAGCTCTTTACCTACCGTTTTTAATTATCCAATTATTATTACAGTAAATCATGACAAGTCACTGCGTTTTCTTTCATTCCTTGTTTATACTTCATTTATTTGAACGTAGAACAGCCCATTACTTCATGAAGTTGAATTCCTTAATCATCTCTATGGTGAAGACCTATATTTTAGCTGGACCATAAAGACAAAATACAAAGTGATGAACTCTTTTATTGATAAGAAAATATGAGGTATCACTTATTTTGTTTGAAAGTATTTAGACTTAAAACAATATATTAAAGCTACCTAATGAAGTTAGCATAATGATTATTATGGATGCTAGCTGAGTATCTTGTTGAGGAATTACATTCAAAACGACAGGAAAGACACTTCAACGAAGATATTGAAAATTATTAACATTCAATTTCTAAGCTAGAAAACTCATGCATAATTAGAGGAAAAATTGACTAAAACCTGACGCTGCCCTCACTTCCATACTTGGGAGAGGAAGGAGAGAGGAGTTATTACAGCATAATGACAACCCCCTTACTGCTGTACGTGTGTAGCTGTCAATGTCTTGCGTTAGAGCCTTTGCGTTCCTCACTGTTAATTATACAGCCCTGCAACCTGCAATTTATTGCCATACCCACACTGATCAACAGTATTACACGTGATGAGCATGATGTTGCCTATTTAACAGTCAGGTGCACATGCTTTATTCCCTTATATTAAAACCTATGCAAATACAAAATAAAGTTCTATCTTTCACATCTGATCTGTATTCCATCAAATTTTTTTGAGCTTGAATTATGCATAAAAACGTTAATTTTTTAAAACCATTCAGAGACATTTTGTAACCAAATCATCTGTTCCACTCACTCTAATCTGATATCACAATGTCAAATGTAGTAGTCCTAATTTAACCACTGTATTAATAAAACAGGACATGTACATCTATATTAAGTTAATAATGCATTATCAAGACATGCTATCATTAAAATTTTAGATACTCTTATAATGAAGTCTTAACAGCACATAAAATTTTTCTGATAGAAAATTTCCATTGGTTCTCTTGATTTCTTCATCATAGTTGGGCAAACATTGGCAGCTTGTAATTTTCTCCATATATTACAAACACTATTTTTTCTGAAACTATAACTTGTTGAAATCACTCAAAATGTCAACCTCTGCACAAGTAACCTTACATAACTTGTAAAATCACACAATTTATTTGTTCAGAACATCCCAGCAATTCACACAGGCGATTTCTGATGTCAAAATGGATACAATTGTCCACCTACCAACATAAACAATTATTTTATTCAGTATCAGGAATCATAGAAAGTGATTGACTCCACTTGAATGACACTGTCATATACTGCACTCATATGAAGTCAATAACATTTCCATTCAAGTCAGGGGCCAGGATATTTTTAATTCCTGGGTAGAGTAAATTACACTCAATATCCTGTGAAAAAAACACTCTTGACTTGGCCAGAAGAACAACACAGTCCCTTTAGAAGTTGTTTTTGAAGCAAGATACCACAACACCATGAGAGCTTCTGAAAATTTCCTTTGATGCATAGGACAAAGCTTGTTGGGATAGTCATCTATTGGAGAAGGTTTCAGAATGTTTTTGAGCATGGAAAATGCCTGCTAACTGATTCTGATGTCCTTAAAAATTATGAGTTATCGATCTGAAGGAATTCATAAGGGAATGAATGATCAAAGTATATCTCATGCCTGCAAAAAAAAGGAAAATTCATGGTTATTTCTCTCATAAACTACTAGCCTAAAAAATTCACATTGGCAATACTTCATTTATATACATTGATGAATTAAAAAATTGTGATAGAGTTGAGAACTGCCAACTACTCGTAGATTAACTAATAGTTTTCATGAAGGCTTGTAGAGTAACTCTACTCAATTGCTTCAACGAAGAACAAAATTAGGTTTACGCTAAGTAAAGTTATTGCACTAGATTACCTTGACAGCAATTGCATAGCTCAGTCAATTTTATGTTACTTGATCTCTCCATCATCAGCTGTAAAAAAGCACTTCATAACCAAGAGGAAAGCTTTATAACTGAGCATTGTAGACCACTACTAAACATTGCCTCAGAACCAGCATTGGCTGAGAACAGATTTTTTCGTATTGTTCATGTCATTTCCTTAAGTAACAATTTTAATGTAAACTTTACAAACAAAATAATTAAATAAATAAAGCACTCAATTGCGAAAAAATTATTGCCATCATATAACAGAATGTATGAGAATTTAATTATTCGTAATCTTTGGAATAAGATTCACTCATCAAAGATCACTTTCTCAACAAAAACACACACAATATATAAAAAAGCTACTAATGGAGAATTAGGTGTATATTTTAATATCTAGCGTGAAGCAGTGTCAACAAATCAAATCATTGACGGAGTTAAGCGTCAGTATAAAACATAACGATTATTTTTATCATACTCTAAAATTCAACTTTCGTAATCAACTCCAATAAGAGAGCAAGTTAATCAGCTGATCCAATGTTTGTTTACAAACAAAGCCTAAGTAACCCCAAAACGGCAAAATCGTGTTCACAGTGGCGTTTTCGGATCTTGTTAATTAAGAGTTACTCAGGAGAGAGTTACGCGAGTAACTCTCGGGGTTATGACTGGAAAAACGCCTCGGGATGACGCCCGACGCTTCAGCGTCACAATGACGGTCGTCTTCTTTACGCCCCGTGTGTAGGACAGCATCTGCTAGCAAAGCCAGCTAAAACTGACCGGCGTTTTCGACGCGCGTCGTAAATGACGTGCGTCGAAAAAACGCTCCGTGTGTAGGCAGCCTAAACCTCAAACTTAACTCACTCTGGAGCACTTTCCTGACTTTTTTCCTCAAAAACGTCTCTTCTTTGTGCTAAGAGTTCCTACTCTGAGTTGCATCATTAGCCCAGGTGTGTATAAATCATCATACTCAATTTATTTGACATAAAACGAAACTACTGAATAGACATTTTGAATTTTGGTATGGATCTTTCGATTTCTAACGATTATTGTGATATTTTTCCCACACAATATCCTCTAACCGTCTTGACGCAGTTTCATGTGTTTCTAACTTGCGGTGCTGCTGCAACGGTTGTGCTTGGCGGTGGTGTTAACTAGGTAATTTTCCTTAACTTGAATCTCGCTTAATCCTTGAATCTGGCTATATTCATTCATATGCGGCCCTCGAATGTTGACGGTTTTCTTTAAATTCTACCTTTATTTTTCAGCTGACGTTGGGAGCTTGGACGTGTTGTGCACCAGAGTTCCGAAGTGCCTGAGTATTTTGTTGTCTATACGGCAGGACGATGTCCGCGGCGACTTGCCTGCCGAAGTTCCTTGCCTCGACCTCGCCCTAACTGCGAACGCAAGGCTTTTGATACTTTTAAATTTTTTAAAAGTTTTAAACGAATAAATTGCCATATTAAAGCTTAACCCTTATATATTCACTAAGTAAACAGTCACCGTTGCGATACCCCCTAATATTTATCTAATTAAAAGATCGCTGTTGCGACACCCATAACTAGATGTGAGGTCGCCGTTGCGATGCTTTCATATATGTAAGCTTTATCAGTCTGTACCAGCTCGTTTGGCGCCGACAATGACTTTTTAACTTCTCTATTGCCATGCCTTTTCAGTCTATCAAACCTGAACTAAAGTTAGTTATACCTTTCGAGGAATTTTTGTCATTGATATGTTTCTATTTGCATTTCTAGAAGCTGTATTACCTAAAATTTAAAAGTAGAGAACAAATGAAACTAAATTCCTGTGTATTCCTTCTCCTTCAACGATTGTGTGGGGGTATCAGAAAATTTCCCTCTTAGCACGCCTTGTATAGGTTGTCTATTAGTACGCCTCGTATAGTTTATCTATTAGTGCACCTCGTATGGTTTGTCTATTAGTACGCCTCGTATGGTTCATCTGTCTATCAATTGAAGACTTTTTGTTTAAAGAAATTAAAAAAAACGTATGTTGGTATGCATCTAATGTATCAACTTTTGAGAAATAACCGTTTTTTCTTTGTATCTTTTTCTTTTCTTCGTCTACTACTTCTTTGTGCAGGTTTTATAGTCATTTATTTCATAATGACTACTTTTTGCCTTTGTGCCTGGTCAAGATAGCGTTCAGAGTAAAATAACATGTTTGCGATAAATGCCATTTTTATTAGCATTTATAATCGTTTTAGCATTAATAGAATAAATGTTAGAAATCCGGACTCTAGTTATAAACGTAGAATATAATATGCTTTCCGACTCGTATGAGGCCTGAGTTAAACCAACATTCTGAGTTTTTATGATAAATTTAAATGTTCTTTCGCATTCATCAAACAGTTTTGAATTCAAGTACAAAAAACTTTTTCCTTTAATATTACGATCTTTTTCATCATAGCATAAATTGTATAATCATTGTATGAATCGCGTATGAATACATTCAGTACCTGGATTAAAATATTTCGACGCAAATAAATTTTTACTAAACAAATTGCCTACACTAGAAAGACTTATCAACAAAATCTCTGTATTTAACTAGCAATAAAACGAAAATTTTAAGGTTTTACCTACTTTTCCTGTTTGGATGAAATTTCTTCCTCCTCTTCTTCCTTCATCTGCCAACTTTTTTTATTTAATATGTTGACTAAGCTACCGTGGTGGTTCCAATTTGTGCAATCTATGTTCTCTAACGTAAATTTTGATCGCATTCGTGCATTTAGTCTTGCTCTTTATAACGAAATCCTGTTTTTTGTTTTTGATGTAGTTTAGGTCAAAAAATTCTCTAGCTGCAGCAAAATAATGCGGTATTGACAAAAGCTGTTTCATGAACTCGGGAAGCAGCGAGTAACAAAGCTGCGTACCAGAATTTTTCAGACACAATTTCTGTCTTGAAAGGAGCATCTTGAACAAACAGTTCTCGCCACTTCATCTTTATCTTTTCATGCTGCTCTTCTATCACGAAATTGGAGAAATGCACTAAATTTGGTGTTATTGAATTACATTTATTAAGATCTTTCAATCCAAACTTTTCTACTTTTTTGGTACATATTTTGTTGACATTTCCCAGGAGAATGCTTTCTGCAGCAGCACCAAAATAAATCTCATTTATATTGACATAGTTTGAGGGGTTGCCTACATTTATTTTGCAATTATTGTCATTCGAAATGAACAGATCCCTTTTTATGAAGTTGCCCATAATAAAATTCTCACTCCAGAGAAATTAAAATTCATTTTTGTAAGGGGAACTTGTACATTTGCTGAACGCACCAATTTTGGCAGCCCTGGGCATCTCACCCTCCGTCTAAACGCAAGTGGGGAAGCTTGAGCGGGTGAGAGGGGTAGGGTGGGGGCGTCACCCTGGGGAAGAAACCCTCCGTCTAAACCCAGCTTTAACGAGCATTGGGTGGGTAACGGCCTCGTTCGATGCACATGACAAGTACATCATTTTTACCTGCTATTTTCTGGTTTGTGAGTCCTTATCCTTGAGAGTTGGAAGAGAAATTTAGTACGTGGTAGTACGCTTATGGATTTGTGAAAACGTATTCATCGCTGTTTGTTCTTTTCAAGCCAGAAATCATTGAAAAATCTTGACTAACCTATCTGCTTCTTTTTTTAGGCAACGTCCTAATATAAGCACAAATTTTACAATCAAAATTTGAATTTTTTTGATGATTTACGTGTTTATCATATCGTTTGATCTAAATTAAAATCAGTCTGATTGATGTTTTTCAATATGTAAATATTTTTTGAATAAATATTATTCAGACATTTCTTGCGTACTTCATGTAGAATGAGTTTTGCAGCAATACCTGGTATGAGGGATCCGTTCATTCCGTCTGCTATTTTGTTGCTATTCATCTCTTCAGTAGCAAGGAATAAGAGAGCATCCCAAATCCGAGCTCAATTTTGCTAGTAGGAAGTCTGGACAAAGCAAAAATATCCTTTGCGTTCTCTGGTTCCATGAGCACTCAGGCTCCAATGTATGAATCATATACAAAGTCGTATGATTAAAGAGCATAGTTATTCAAAAAACTATGAACAGAAACCAGAGAATTAAAATTTTCTTAGTTAATTCTAAAACACTCAGTAGGCCATTTAGAAATTTAACCCTTTTGGTACGATAATTCAATTAGTTCACGGAAAAATTTCCTTGGGAAAAGTTATCATTACCCTGAAATGTCAGTGAAATTGTCCTAGTGTGGACGCTTTTAGCTTCAGCAAGTGTCTACTTCTTAACTTTTATTAAAAAAAATTATGAATCTTTAAAGCTCTACGCTTGGCGACGGAAATTTATGACGTTGATATTTTTTTATTTACAAAGAACTTATTCATAAGTTTTAGGCTAAATTCATCAAAAACAAACGGAGTTCATAAAAAACTTGTTCAAGCTAAATAGACAGGTTATTGGATATGTTGCACGGACCCTGTGGCATTAACTTAGAAGTGACCAATGGTAATATATGCGAGCAGGCTTCTGGAATGTCTGAAAAATAGTTTCATGAATGCTTGTAAGTTCCCTAATGTTGTTAGTTACTTCAAAATATTCCTTTACCTAGTTAAATTACTCTGAAACTACGTTAGATGCCCTAATCTGGAAGCACTAGATGTCATCACCCTAGAGTACCGTCAGTACCCAAACAGTTAAGACGCCATTCATATATCACTCCACGAAATGAAGATGAATTTTTATAGGCACGAACTTTTCATTGAGACTGTATCCCGGATCTTGCTCTCGACGTCTTCTTCAGTGAGTTGAGCCCTGCCTGCTCTTAGCTCAGGGCTGCCACTATAGATATTTTATATCTAGATCTAGATGTTTTTGCTCAAGCCTTGATGTAAAATTTGGAGCCTAGATATTAGCTATAAAATCTAGATAGTTTTTTCAGCGTGCTAGATATATTCTAGCTAGAATTACATTTGAGCTATATATATGGTAGATTTCTGTAAATGTTAAGAATAATCAATTTTGCGAATTAAAACTGAGAATTTAGAAAAATTTTTAATTAAGTGTAATAAATCTTTTAATTGTGTGTAACAAATTTTGTGCTTACCTAAAAATTTGTTCGTTGAAATATCTTAGTAAATTCCAGCAGTACAGATGGGTCGCTTCAACAAGTATGTTACGTGCCTGTATTTTTTGGGCTCAAGAAATGTTATGTGTAGCGATCAAATGTTATGGGTAGCGATAAGCGGTGTTATTTCTTGCGAGGTCTGTTTACATTGAGTTAGCAATTTTCGAGAGGCATCGGGCGAGCCCTTGGAAACTTTAGACGTTCAAAAAAAAATGCCTACCCAGTCGCAAACAAAGCCGCCTTGTTGACGGGCATAGATCGCGACACTTAAGCCAAGAGGGCGGCAGACCAACGGTCTCGAAGGAGCTTGGGCGTGGGAAGCAGTGAGACCAACACAGAGCACAAGAAAGTGGCAGGCGGGCACTTTCGAAGTTTGGAAGGATCTGATTGGTCGAAATGAGAACAGAGGACAACCCTCGAAAAGACGCTAGGTATCGCGATGAACAAATGGCAGTTCCACAGTCGACGCCGTGACGCGAAGTACAAGAAATAAACGCGGGTGTGTTCGCGGTAACAAACGTGCTTAAAGAGATAATGGAAAAAGTGGCTATATTAAAAATTGATACTAAAGTTTCACGCTATGATGTAATCCAGAAATTTATAAATTTTTTGTTTATACTTGCAGAGAAGTAAATTAAAAAACCCAACCTACGTGGGAATCATTAATGGAACATTTAGTTGCAACGTCTATGGGAGGGTAAGAGAGATGCAGTTTCATGAAAAAAAAAGATAATTTGTTTTTTTTTCAAATAAATATTACTGAAATTTATTGGCATTCAGTGATGTAAAAATTGAAATGTTTTGAGGGAACGTAATTGGCGCAATCATGATTAACGAGTTATAAATTGATCTTACAGGTGGGAGGCCTGTGGATAGAAGTTCGCAAGGAAAGGAAATGCTCGGGAGCTACGAAATTAGCAATTAGCAACAGACATTCTTAGAAATGTGCATAAGACAGTGATTTGAACTGAAGCTGTACTGGCTCCTGAATGTGTGGGTTGAAGCAATGACCACATCCTGTGCTGCTGGGAGCGCTAAGATATTGTAGACCTTATTTTGTTATGTCTGTGTGTAAGCAACAGACTAGGAGGCTGGCCAGCCGAAGCGAATCGAATTATTCAGAATATCTCTGTAATGTAAGCCATTTGGCATATGCAGTTTTAGATTCCATGACTTAATTTGTACCATTCCTAAAAACGTTCATTGTACGTAAGCTTGGTTATGTTCGTATGACGTATGGCCGCAAAATCATAAATATTGAGCGAATGTTACTCTGTGTATCATGCCCCCCAATACTAGAAGTAACAGCTCGCCACATCACGGGTGCGCTTAGAAAATGCGCTGTGTAAGTGAGTCGACTATCATCGGTGAGTAACGTTTTGTTTTTAGTATATGTACTGTAATGTTGATTATTGTCAATGCGTTTTTTTTTGTGTTGTCTATGTATTTCATGGAGGTGAGCCAATCCCTCAATTCCGAGAACCTGATCTTCTTACTAATGTAAATTAGTAAGGAGGCGGGACCTCTTCTCGTGACATAAATTCGAATTAGGAATTCAATTTAATGGTAGGTTTCTACTTCAGTCGTGTTATATTTGTTAATTTGCTTCACCAAATTGTTTTTATAGTGAACCAACCACAACCTGATCATGTTATGTGTAGATTATGAACCACACCAAGACAGCTATTTCAATGGTTTTGTGCTGCCATAGTGTAATTTCTAGTTGTGATCATCAGGTTCATAAGCTAAAGCATACTATCTGCAATTGCAAAACTAGTGATGATGTTAAAAATTATGGAATAAAATCCACATACGTCAACAAAAATGTATTGTGGCCTCATTTTGACGAAAGACAGATCAACGACATTGGCAACAATGAGTTCAGTTTATTGTCGGATGGAAGCAATGATATTTCAATGATGAAACTACTTGGTATTTCAATTTTATACTAGAGTCATGCATCAAATAAAGTCGAATCAACTTACTTAGTAATTACAAACGTATTAAAAGTAATGCAGATAACGTTGTGACAGCCTGAAAATAATTGTTGAGAAGTAGGAATCTGAGCATTGATAATTGCATTGCAATAGAGACTGACATTGCAAGTGTCATCAATTGTTGACAACAATGGAGTTTATGCCAAGTTCAAAGAAGAAAATTTATATTTAACATTGATGAGATATGTATGTCACTCATTCCAGCTTGCTATGTCCTATGCTTCTGGTAAATGTTTACCAAGGAATATGGAATTTTTGATTGCAGAAACCCATAAATGGTTTGCAAATATTTTTTGGACGATGCCAATACAATTAACTTACTGAATCAATTAATATTGGTTCACATCCATTGAAAATTCTTTTAGCTTGCAAAACTTGATGGTTGTCCATCCAGCCTGCGGTAAAAAAAAATTGTTGCTCAATGGTTGGATATATGAACTTATTTTGAGATTGCAAGGCAAAGGGAAAATTGCTATCCTGCTGATGTAGTACTCTACTCGAAATATATGTATCTGCGCAGTTGGGCGTTCGTAGATTCGTACGTAGGCTAGTTCAACGCCCTGGTAAGGTGTCGCAGTGCGCAAGCTGAGTCAGCAAAACCTAAGAAGGTATAAATGAGCGTGCGCGGCTCTTACAGTCGCATTTGGTAGTGTGTACCTCTCTACCCAGGTATACTCGGAACATCTCCTGGACTTTAACTACCCTTCCGGCCGTGACACTGGTGGCCAGTACTTTGTCGGAACCACGGAGTGAAGATAATATACTTGTGAAGTGAAGGAGATCCCGTGACTTCGGCGAATCAAGACGGCGGGGGTAACGTCTGAAAGTTCAAGAGAATTACCGTGAAGATCGTCTGATTGTGCCTTCTACGTAAGGGAGTCTGCGCATCTCTCCGTGACGAGGGGGTCGGTTTGGCAATAACGACGAACTACTATGGACAACGGATCGGTCACCGGAAGAGAGGTCCAAGAAGCATATCCTAACGTGTTTCTTTTCGTAGTGCGACGTGTTTCAGAAGAAAGGCTGCGTAATCCATACGACCTGGAGCTCAACGTCCCACTTGGTGAAGCCTACAGGGTACGTCTGTCTTTGGAAAGAGACGGATATTTCTTTGACCTGCACTTTTGCGTAAACTTCCACCGTGGTCGGCAGTAGGAGTGCCGGAGCCGGCTGCGAGGTTCGTTTCATCCGTGCAAGTGTGATTGAACATTCTACGGTCGTCGCAAGTGATTCAACATCTACGACTACGTAGTGCGTGGTGTATGTGGTACCAGGTTGTTTACTGAACAGTGATTGTTAAGCTGTGTTAGTATAAAGGAACTGTGAGCGGTGCTGACAACGTGCAGTGTGGGAGTTCGAACATAAATCGACTCTGCGCGCTCAGTCCGGTGCAAGCGCTGTTGCTCTCCCGACTCCAAGCACTACAGCGCGTGACCTTTACAACAGCTGCGGCGTCAGCTGGGCTGCTGTGGCTGTGCTGCTGAGAACCCAGTTGAGTACACAGTATTTTCAGGTTTTGTTTATTTTATGTATACCGGTCGGACGTTCTGCCGCAGTGCTTTGTGTAATTTTCATTTGTTTGAGATCGGTACAGCTGCATTCTTGTTGAGAGTTCATAACAGTTTCTTTTCTTTATTGATCGATTTGGCTAGTGTTAAATTCTGTGTCAGTGGGAAGGTATTAGTTCTTAATTTCTTACAAACTTTTTGATGTGGATTTCTACCGTGTCATTATTTTTATTTTTGTGAGGAGTGCTTTTAGCGGTGTACCACTTCTTCTCGTTGTGACATACGATGTCGGACTCAGATTCCGACGGTGACTTTATTCGTTCTACTAAAACTACGACTAGTAGTGGAAGTGTATCAGTGCCGAGATTTAGTACTACGATACCTACAACGACAATTATGTCAGGACCACTGCCTACGACAGTTGTGCCTAACGTCATGACGACTCAAACTGTAACGTTCAGTACACCGAGTGTGACTACAATCACTACCACTAGTGGTAATACTGCTGGTGGTGGAGGAACCACGACGTTGCAAAGGGGCAGTACCATACTGTCAAGCGCCGAACTACCGTTATTTAGAAGCTGGAAACGCAGTCAAGACCCAGACTTTTGTGAGACAAAAACGTTTCGTACTCACGTTGCGAATCTCAAAGCATACATGTGTTTACTTCCTGACATCACGTCAGATGAAGCTAGGAAGGAATTGCTAGTGCGAAGCGCACACAAAAGTGTTGGTGACTTCAACGGTGTTACAAAATTAGTAAATCCTGATATTAACTATTCTTTCGACCAGGTTGTGGAAATTCTAGGGGATATTTATGTCTCAAAGGGCGAGCGATCAGTGCATGCGCTAGCTTGTGACTTAAATCAGCTCCGTCTTTTGCGTAATGAAGGATTAGCTGCTCAATTAGTGACCGCACTGCCTAAGATCCGAAAATTGAGCGACCATATCTTAAATAGTCCAGACGTAGCGTTACAAAGACATCCCTTTGTCGTTGCTAGTGCGAATGCTAATGAATTAAAAAGGTTTGCAGGAGATTTGGTTGTTTTCAGTCTAGCTACAGCGATTTTTGCTCCATTATTGGATGAAAATTATTCCAAAAAAATATTTTTGCGACCATTTTAACGTCTGAGGAGCTATTAGCTCGTATTGTTTCCGCTGTGCGAAATAACCCTGAGAGTAAACAAATCATTGCGCACAAGCCTAGTGTCCAGTACTCGTACCCGACTGGGGACACTTACCTAGTGGACGTGCCTGACGTGACAGTGTGTGACGAGCAAGAGTCGTTTTCCGACGTTTTCTATAACTCACAACACAACAACCGACGTTTTCAGGGACGGAGACCATTTTTAAGACCGGGTTGGAGACCTGCGAGGTTTTCGCGAGGACAACAGCATGCCTATATTGGTGATAGAGCTCTCGGTTCAATGGAATGTAACGAAGCGTTCGTGGAGAATCCACAGCAGATTAGATTTTGAATGAACGCGTTTGTTTTTCCCTGTTAATGGCTGTTGTTTTGCCACGATAAATTTATTATTATTTTTGGTTTTCCTCCCTAGGATGCCTTTGGATATCTATGTTGATTTTTGGTTTACAATTCTTCCCTTTGATTCCTTAATTTTGTGGTTGGTGATCAATCCTGTAAGGGGGGAAGGTGTGTATCTGCGCAGTTGGGCGTTCGTAGATTCGTACGTAGGCTAGTTCAACGCCCTGGTAAGGTGTCGCAGTGCGCAAGCTGAGTCAGCAAAACCTAAGAAGGTATAAATGAGCGTGCGCGGCTCTTACAGTCGCATTTGGTAGTGTGTACCTCTCTACCCAAGTATACTCGGAACATCTCCTGGACTTTAACTACCCTTCCGGCCGTGACATATGTTCTGATGAGAAAAATCTTACACTTTTTTTTTGCTACTGATCTTAACAGAGGTGCAAAAAATTAATAAGGTATTTGAATATACAAATGTAGATAAGACAAATTTATTTGATGAAATGCTAATGTTCCTTAAATCAGTTTTCACTAAATTACTCCTTCCTACTTGCACCGCTGATAACTACTTGCTACTACTTGGAAGGACTACTTATTAGTCTTTCCTACTCGCAACACTTGTGAAATTGAAGAATATTTGGATACTAAGCTTTATTAGGATAAATATCAGGATACTAGATAATTTCAACAAAGATAAATGTCCTATTATGAAACAATTTATGATATAAATATTATTATGCGCTATTTTTAAACTAACTTATAATTGCTTATAATTAATTTAGTTCTAGATATATTTGTGGATGTTTTATTTTCAAATCTAGATGTTTCTAGATATTTTTTGAGGTCAAACTCGATTATTTTGGTCAAACAAAAGTGGCAGCCCTGTCTTAGCCTCATACCGTCTACGGCATTGGCCAAGAGCACGTCAGAGCACGTAAGGGGAAGATGTCAAACTTCTGATATTGTGAGCTATTCCTGCAATTGGAGATAGATCTCGTAATATTTCGGTCGTAACTATGAACAATGGTCATTTATAGCAGAGGCTATGGAAGTTAGTGGTAGGTGGGCTTCTATAGTTATTTTAGACGGATATGGGTATTTTCCACCTCATAAATCGATAAACTTTACTATATCAAGCATTTTTTTGTCAATATCTACACTTTAGGACATAACTATGCCGAATATTTCATTTTAGGTCTCTTTTTTTTTGGCGCATGGCAGTAAACTTGACTTGAACATACATCTCTTGGGTGCAAACCAATAGGTTTTTTAGTTATAAACATAATTCATTTTTCTCCTAAGTTATATTGAGGAAACAGGTTAGGTAATTTTTGACAGCCTAATGTAGAGGGATGGATCTTTAACTTTTCCTAGACCAGTATCGACCGCTAGACACGGACGATACATATTCAAGTTTGCGTTACATCAGTATTGCATTTGTAAAAATAATTTAGAAAGCGCACACCTAAAAACTATTAGTTCCTACAAAAAACGGTTGTGATGTTGGTATTTTATGGATTGGAGACTATGAGAAACTTGCAATTTAATTGAAATTTTGAGCCGAACGCCAAGCAAAACATCCTTATATACTTCGATATTATTTGTTAATTTAATAATTGGGAAATTCGGGTTGTTAGATCCATAAATTTATACATTTATACGTTTGAACGAATATGTTTCTTGTCTTGTCACGTAGCAACACGTATAACAGCAAAATAATTTAGATCCAATTATCTATGATTTTAAGTCACTCGTCATTAAACTATTTGCATGATTATAATATCAGCAATCATAACCAGCATGTTATTACGCAACAAATTTCTTGTCGAATTTCCTGGCAGAAATTTTAAAATAGTATTAACGTTATGTTTATCGGGTATAGAAATATTGTAAGGAAATCTTAAGTACGATACGACAGTGTACGGATGTACTTGTAATCCTATCAAAATGATGCATGGCATCTAAATATATATCAATGTAAATAATTATTTGAAATATTGCCAGTTTTGCAGCTATTTAGTAAGCAAATTTTGAGGTAACCACAGACACAAAATACCGCTCTTCGTAGCGCCAAGATTGTAACTGCTTCGGACTCAAGACAGCCACTGCTGTTCGTTTGGCCGCCCTAATGGTGCCTGCACACCATAAGGCTTGAAGCGAGAAACGAACTCATGCTTGTACCGCTGATCTGTGTTGCAGTCCATTCTTTATCACAGGCAGGCTCGAACAGCCGTCTTTCGGTTTGCTGTAGTTCTCGCCTGACACCTATCACTCTTGCATTGCAAGCTTTCTCGCTTCCAATCTATTATTCAAGCTGACTTCGATGAATTCAACCGAAGTGTATTACACACTATTTCCATGAGGTTATCAGAGTTGGTAGCTCTAGAGCCGTTGCATTGCCATGTCTTGTAGCAGATGACGTGTTTGAGCACATGTAGAACACGTCCCCCCACAACGCTATTCTCATCACGTGAAAAGAATGGCATCTCAGTATTCAAAGGGTATCATGGCAGCCTTTACTACTCATTGTTGCGTGTTTTAGTGATGTATACTCGAGTACAATGCTCGTATATGTATCACAAGGCTGATAATTTAAAGAGGCATACGAGCATTGTGAATGAAACTATTCAACCTCTGAGTAATTGGCGAGTTGAGATATTTTTCCTGAACATAGAAATTAGCTTCGCAGATGAAAAAGGAACATATTATTTCAATTTTCAAACCATTTTAGTTTTATTTAAACTTGTGCTATTTTATCATAAAAGTTAAGGCTACACACATACAGACAGATATGCGTACACAGACCAAGATGCAAAAACCTAAAAAAGGAAAAAACTAAAACTCTAACTTAGATCTATTACGATTGAAATACTGAACCTACGGTTTCGGCTTGTCCTTAGCCCTCGGGATGTATCCCTTCCCTGCAAGACAAGAGGATGTCACATGCCCATTAGGGTGGGTTGAAAAGAAAAAATTGAGAATTACATTGAGTTCAAGGGATAGAACCTACAGTTCTCGACGTCAGATCCAGATCTGTGTAATGTGTCTTCTCAATACAGCAGGTACACGAGGCATATAAAATACGAGAACTCTCCTTTCTCTCGCAAGCTCAGCTAGCGCCCTCAACAACGCCTGCAAAATAAAATTCAAATTTAAATTCTTGCCACGAAGGAAACTTATGCCAAACGGTAGTTCCTGGACCAGCAGCACCCGTAAAACATCCACGCACAATGTCACTCTTCCATAAATAATCTAGATGGCCTGTGAAAAATTCGGTCAGCGTTGCCTAACCAATTTTAACATAACATTTTTAAAGCACTATCCTACCTTAACAAGCAGAATACTGTATTGATGCTGATTAATAAACACTCCATAAGAACTCTAAGTTGTGAATACCTTCTCCCTGAGCCGCCTGCTTTTCAATTTTTCATTGTGCTTATGAACCAGTCGGTGAGAAAAGGATATTTTTCGTCTAATATATTTCTAAAGCTTCGTTTAAATGAGCTTCCTCCATGGTTGAGTATGATAATAAGACAAGCTAAGAGTGGGCTTTCTTCAACTTATATTCATGTAGCCAACACCGTATTGTGGATACGGTCTGCTAAAAATGCAGCTATACAGTCAAGACAAAAATTTTTTCCGATACAGACTCTATTTGCTGCCGCCTAGAGCACGTAAAATTGATTCAAATTTTGAAAAGTGTTGTTCTCGAGTGCCATGACTGTACGCTACCAACACCGGCGGCACCAAGAAAGTGCGATACAAGGAACCGGTATCGCTATGTTTTGCCAGTCAAGCGAGTGAAGCCACTTCTGCCGTCCCAAGCCCCACCAACCCGCATTTGGCCCTAGTGTGGAGGTGGCGTGGCAGTGGAGGTGTACCACCACCTCCATCATAAGCGACTGCAACCGCGCTGTGAAATGGCAAACTTGGGCTACTCTGTGCTATACGTATTTTTTCTCAGGCATATATTTCAATTGCGTCCTCGCTGAAAGATAAAGAAAAACAACATTTACACTGAAACATTTACTTAACAACTTATGCAAAGAAATGAATTATTACATACGCTCTACATACCTGATTTTTTTTCGTGTTCTAAGTTAAAAAAGAACATTTTTACAACCATACAGTTATTTCATTTTCTTGTACAGAGCAAATTTTATAGAACATAGGTATTAAATTTACATACCTGAAAATAAAGTTAATTTATTTGAGATATGACGGCTAATTTTTTTCTGTTTATGATTGGTTTCGTTGAATAGTTTAGTAGAGTGATGGCATCCTAATTAAAGTAATATATTGAGATACAACACATTTCATTAATAAATAACCATGATTTATGTAGACGATCAACTTCGAAACAGCGGTTGTCAAGTGAAGTGAAAAGTTTCTTTTCAATACAAATACCAAGTGTAGAAATAAGCATTTCTTTAAGTTGTAAGTATTAGGATTCATACACATAGCAAGATCTTGCTGACATTTCTTTTCAGCAATAATATTAAACAAATGTCAATTACATCATTTGATGAATAGGTCAAGTGCACTTTCTCTTTCAGATCAACGAACTTTAAGGAATATTTATTGCTAGCATTTCGACAAAGAGCAATTATACATGATTCGCAACGACGAACATTTTTTAATTTTCTTACTATGTACCTTATATAAGAAACAACATTTTAAAAATGCACTGAATTAGAAAAAATTTGGAACTATTTTCTGTACAATTGGTACATGCATCCTCTTTGCATGAACCATTACATTGAACACCAATTGTTGAACTCTGTTACAGCGCAAGATGAGATCAACAAAGATGGGTTGCTTCTATTAGATACTTCTAAAATTGTTACATCTTCAAAAGACGTGCAGTTACCATTAAGAACATCTTTTATTTCGCTGTGAACAAATAGACGTTTATAGGAAGAAGCAAATTGTTTTGCTGTTGGGTTGTTATTGCAACCTCCTTTGCTCCTAAGTATTCAGAAAATTAATTCTAATTGGTCTTGACTTAATTTCTACGTGAGTAAAAAAACTGATGCCCAGTTTTAAACTTTTGTAAAATAAATTTTTAATGCTTTCAATGCAAATTAAAAATCCTGTAAATCCTGTTTTTCTAACAGACTCGCGCATTAGTTTGCCAGATGTTGGGTAGTAAAGTGATTTTATATACATAGTGTCTTCATCAAGGGTAGAAAATACATTGCCGGCATTATTTGAGTTGATAGGTTTCTTATATCCATAAGACAATTTATTTCTGGGACTTAATTCATCAAAAACTCTATTAAATACTCTAATAAATTTTATAGTTTCCTCAATACCGCTAAAACCGTTAACATTATTATTTAGACAAAACTGCAATCCATCTGCAACGGAATCACTTAAAAGTTGAGCTGAAAGTTTTACACTCATCTTTTTTTTGAAGTAATTTTGGTGCTTTAATTATTACTTATTAGCTAAATGTATTCCTGTTGAAGTTTTAATTCATGTAATTTCTGTACGTAACTCCATTTTATCGTATTTCCTTCCTCATCAGCAATAAATTTTGAATCAAAAGTATTTCTAATTAATTTCAACATGTGACAAGGATCTAAAAACAAGTGAATGTCTTCGTTAGTCATAGGATGAGGAAAACTTGGCGACAAATTATCTAATCCAAACTTGCACTCAAATTGTTTGTCATTGCTATATTTGAAGCAGCTCCGTCAAATGTTAGAGATTCTACGAATATATCAGAATTACGAAGATTTGCAATGCATTGATTCCCGAGATTTTTGATTCACGAGAATAACTCAAGTTTCTGACGTTTTACATAATTTGAAATTTAATAAAGCTACACTTCCTCTTATGAACTGATCAAGGAATTTGTGGCTAAATTAATAATATTTTGCTCATGGTACAAGCATATTTATGATCAATGCATGTTTACCAGAAGTTTCTAAATTTTGAAATGGGATTAGATAACTTAGTTCAAGTTTTCTTAACCACAGCACAGGTGTTCCAAAACGTGAAACTAGGAAGACACCATTAGTATGGAATAAGGGAAAAGGCAATCTATTCATAAGGTATGTTCCCATATAAAATCCTATGAGTATAGAAACAACGAGTAAGAAAATGTGTTGATGAAACAAGACAAAACTTGATCTAGAGAGTCAGAGGTGCTGAAAAATGACAGATGTGAATTGAACAAAGATGGTCTATAGCAAAACAAGCAAAAACCTATTCTACTTCAACAAAAAGAAGGCCTACCTAACCTAATGACCTATGGAAACAAAAGCTCAATCCATATGAGTGGAGGATCTGACTTTTCAAGAAATGCTGTGAAAGTCATCAGAGTAAATAGCTCAATTACACTTAAAATTTGTTTTTTGTCCTTGCCCTGTTAAATTTTTTGTTTCAACACTGTTTTTGTTTTTTTAGCTAATTTCTGTGTAAGCTGATGTTTATCTGGGCTTGTTGAAACCTTCAGTCACACTATTAGGGTGGTAGACATTAGGGCAACAATGGTGTGACAATATCAATAGCTTAAAAAGGTCACAGTAGCTTGTTCTACACAATCATCCAATTCATAACTTTCCGCTTATACACTACTATTTGTGGCAACATCACAAGTCACAGGAGTAATTGAATGCCTTTGGTAGAATTGTTTCTTTGAGATACAACATCGTCCTTGAAGATCTCTTGAATGGTAGCCCATAATTTATGGTTTGTCAGCGATCCAGATTTCTTTGCCAGATGAGCAAAGTTTCCGATACTGGAAGAAATGAAAATATATCAAATATGGGCGATATTCTATGTACAAATTTCAAATCTACAGAACGTCTTAAAATTCTGAGCCTAAGATTGTATACATAAACAGTTCAATGCGCTACAAAATATGAACTAAAACACAACCAAATTAAAATATTGTGTGCACACATTAAACGTAAGAGTATGATATTAAGATATGAGTTTTAGCTTCCCTCACCACAACAAAAATGTTCATAAAAGATAAAAACACCATATAGCTTGAGTAAAAAGAATGTCAAATATAGGCACAGAGTGTACTTTTCAACACAAAGTCCCCTGTGCATAGAAATATGAAGTTGAGAAGGTTATGGAGCAAGATGAAAGCTTAAGAAGACAACCAGGGGTGCTGAAAAACTGAACAGCAGCAAACTGAAAAAAATGTGCTTTAATGGAACAAAAAACCTTTTCTATTCAAACAAAAAAGCCTACTCAACTCCCAGTTCAGAACCTCACATTTTCCAATGGTAGTACTAATTCCAGTAAATGCAATCGTTGCATTTCCTGAGTAATCATACAAATAAGATTGAATTTCTACACAACACAGTTATATTAACATGCATTAAATATTTTCACAAGTTACTCGCCGGCAACGATAGACTGGGCAATGGAGAGCGGATTTCTCTAGAATGCCAAAGAAGCAAATTTTGCAAACACTGTGCTTGTAAGGCATTTTGACAGGTTCTACAAGAATGTACAGGCATATGGGGCACCTGACGTCATCCTTCAGAAGACTCCCAGAGGATTTTTTGCTCATTGTTATTTATGTGTGATTCTCAACTCACTAGAAAGTACAAACCACAAAAATATGTAAGTGAGCATACCCCACGAGGGGCAAACCCACACAAACACACACACTCTCATCATACTCACAATATACACATACACTCGCAGAGACATTTACACAAACACACATATGCACACAAATGTACACGTACATAGACATGTCGTGCACACTTGTCAAATCACCACAAATCAGCAGCAACTCAATGAGATACACAATAGTCTCAAATGGCCAAATAACATAGAACATAAGCAATAACTCATGATGTGCAAACTTATGAGATCCCTAGAGGCAATTAATCCATTTATTAAATCTACAGACATTGAAATAACATTTCACAACCCCATATTCGGTAAAAATACCTTCAATTTTGATATTTTACAACTTTTCTCAAAAACTTCATAGCCTTTAGCTTTGAGACATGTATGAATCGAAAAAACTTATCGAAGTGCATAAGTACAGTGTTTTTCAAAGCCATAAAAGGTAAAGAAGGGGGCGTGAGGAGGCACCAAATGTCAAAATCACGAGCAAAAATAGGCATTTTTCATATCCTCAAAACTATCTGTGGGATCGCTCCATAAAAGTTTATTCGAATGCATCACCACAAATTAGCAGCAACGTTTCTGGGGGTTACTAGACTGTGAACTCTCGATACTTTAGGGAATAAATGCACCAACTAATAACAAGAAAAAGTTTTAAATAACTTTTCCTGACCGACGCCCCGTTTCCACCCCATTATTTCTTGAATGACAATAAGTGTGATTTTTTTAAAATAAGGGTATTATTAAACACGTTATCTTAGCTCAACTATCACAGCTATCACAACGTGAACTTGATAACTTTGAGTAAAAATTTTGAACTACAATCTTTCAAGTTTTGGAATGTGAACGCAGCTATACAAAGTCAAAAATGGCGGCATAAGTCGACCTTTAAAAAAATGCGTTTTTTTCACCCCCGAACTTTGAAGTTCAATAAAACTTTTTCTTGTTCATTTAGAATCACGCAAAACATATATGGTGTACCCCATCAGTGTTATCTATAAGATTCCAAAGTGCCAAGCTCTCGATCATAGCCAAAAGATTCGACGGCCTGATCGACGGGACTTCACGGGGTTTTCAAAATTTTTGACAAAAACCAAAATGCTCGTAGAATGTAAACTTGAAACATTTTATTTGTCGCTGATTTTATATGTTGTAGATTTTTGCAAGACCTACAAATCATCAAAATTTGAGAAGGCTAAAAGCTATTGTTAGGCCGAAAAAAATTCCAAAAAATCGCTAAAATATTTTTTCCAACTTCAAGGTTAAAAATGGGTACTTTTTTACAAATTTTTCAACACACCGATAGTACTGGCAGAAACTTCAACATTTTTTCTATTAGTTCTCAAAAGGTTAGGTTCTCAAAGTTTATGGGGAAAAGTGTGCCGGCGCGGTTGCGCACTTTCTCTGTACATCTGTCCGTACGTATGGTAATGCTACGCCTGGGCGCGGCTCTGCCGCAGTGCGCATGCTTAGTCAGCAATTTGACAGTATAAATGCAACGTGCGCGGCTTCTAGAGGCGCATTTGGAGATCTGTAACCCCTGCACCAAGTACACGCGAAAACCCTACTCGTCTTTGTCTACCCGCTGGCCCAGATACTGGTGGCCAGTTATGTATCGGAACCACGACGTGTAATACTTGATACTTGTGAAGTGAAGGAGGTTCGGTGACTTCGGTGAATAAAGAAGGCTGTAGTAACGTCTGGAGATTCGACGGTGATCCTACGTAGATCGTGTGTCTACGGAAATTCTCGTGATTTCTGCGAGTGGGTGTCTGCGCATCGCTTCGTTACGGGTGTTTCGGTTTGGCGACACCGACGGCATTATTATGGACAAAGGATCAGTTAAAGGAAGAGAAGTCCAGGAAGCCTCGGAAGAGTATAATAACGTATTCCGTATTGTGGTGCGACGTGTTTCGGAAGAGCGTCTGAAAAATACTTACGATTTGGAGTTCAAAGTCCCTTTCGGAGAGACTTATACCGTGCGTCTTGACTTGGAAAAAGACGGAGATCACTGCAACGTGCAACTCTGCGTGAACTACCACCGAAAGGAGTGACGTGGACGTCTGCGAGTTCGCTTACTTTGTGTATGTGTTAAAGACTATTCTACGAAAGACGGTACTGATTCTGCAACTACGAGAACAATTGTGTGAAGTGTATGTGATAACTGGTTACATACCGAACGGTGTTCATAAAAAGGTATAAAGAAACTGAGTGCTGTGCTGCTACGCGCAGTGTGAGCCTGTGCAAGTAGATCAACGGTACGCGGCCGTGCTAGTGCTGGCATCACTGCTCTGCTGTCTCGCAGCGCTGAGCGCTTGACCTTGGGATCAGCTGGCTCGTCGTCTGGGCTGTGGGAGTGCACACCACATCGCCCGTGACCTTGGAAACAGCTGCGCCGACTGCTGTCCTGCCGTGGCGTGTTGCCGAGATACCAGTTGAGTACACTGTAACTGTAAAATTTTTTTTAGGTTGTCATGATTTTATGTATCCAGGTCGGATCCTATGTACTGGTGTTTTGCGTCATTTTAAATTGTTTAACAGCGGTACAGTTGCATTCTTGTAACGAGTTTATTTATTGATAAATTGCTAAGGTTAGTTTCTGCGTCTGAGGGAAAGTTTTAGTCTTTCATTTCTTAGTAATATTTTGATGTGGATTTCTGACGTGTGATTAATTTATTTTTGTGAGGGTGATTTTAGCTATGTAAGACTTTTCTTTGTTGTTGTGCGATATGATATCGGATTCTGATTCAGACAGTGAGTTCATTCGTGCGACAGAAAAAACAACTGGTAGTGGACGAGTATCTGTGCCGACATATAGTGGTACGTTAGCTGGAACAATAGTTATGTCTGGACCAGTGCCTACGACAGTTATGTCAGGACCAGTGCCTACGACAGTTATATCAGGACCAGTGCCTACGACAGTTGTGTCTACCGTCATGACTACTCAGACATGCACGTTCAGTTCTCCGAGTGTGACGACAGTGACGACCGCGAGTGGTCCGACGACGAGTGGTAGTGTAACCACGACTTTGCAAAGGGGGAGTACGATACTGTCTAGTGCCGAGCTTCCCTTGTTCAGAGGCCGGAAAAGGACTATCGATCCGGACTTTTGCGAAACAAAGACTTTCCGTACTCACGTTGCAAATCTTGAAGCTTACATGTGTTTACTTCCCGACGTGACGTCTGACGACGCTAGGAAAGAATTGCTTGTGCGAAGCGCACTCAAAAGTATTGGTGATTTCAATGGTGTAGTTACTAAACTTGTCAACCCTGATATTAACTATTCTTTCGACCAGGTTTTCGATATTCTAGATGATATTTATGTATCAAAAGGAGAACGGTCAGTGCACGCGTAAGCGTGTGATTTAAATCAGCTACGGCTCTTACGTAATGAAGGTTTAGCTGCTCAGTTAGTCACGGCGATGGCTAAGATCCGAAATTTGAGCGACCACATTCTCAATAGCCCAGAAGTAGCGTTACAAAGACATCCTTTTGTCTTTGCTAGTGCAAATGCAAATGATTTGAAAAAGTTCGCAGGAGATTTGGTAGTTTTCAGCCTAGCTACAGCAATACTTGCCCCATTATTGGAGGAAAATTTTTGCAAGAAAGTATTTTCGCGACCTTTCATTACATCTGAAGAGCTTTTAGCTCGTCTTGTCTCCGCGGTGCGGAATAACCCTGAGAGCAAAGAAATAATTGCGCGCAAGCCTAGTGTCCAGTACTCGTACCCGACAAGAGAGACCTATTTGGTGGACGTGCCTGACGTGACTGTGTGTGACGAAAAAGAATCGTTTCCCAACCTTTTCTATACCTCACAACACAACAGCCGACGATTTCAGGGACGGAGACCATTTTTCCGACAAGGTTGGAGACCTGCTAGATTCTCACGGGGAAAACAGCATGCCTATTTTGGCGATAGACCTCTAGGTTCAATGGAGTGTCACGAAGCGCACGTGGACACTCCACAGCAGACTAGTAATGATCGGTCTAAACCTTTCTGTTCACTCTGTAATACCACAGGTCATGTACAAAGTATGTGTACGAAACAAAGAGGTCAGAATAAATCGAATTTCCGTGGTCATGCTTGCTATAGGTGTGGCATGGTTGGGCATTTTGCTCGTGAATGTAATTCACGTGGTCGAGGCCGGGGTAGAGGTGAAGCGTACTACGCTGCAGCTCCTGAGAGCGATGGTTTCTTAGAGTAGAATCAGATGAGTTGAAGAGTGTTGGTGTAGAGAGGGGGAAGTTACCAGTGCCCGAGGGTGATTCCACAGCCCCCGTTACCAATGATGTGGTGGTGTTGAAGCCAGATACTATAACTAAGTCGACTGAAGTGATGGATCCGCTATTTTCGTGTAAAAATAAGTTCGAATTGCTAGGTGAACAAGAACTTGATGTAGGTGCAAATTCTGAATTACCTGTAGAAGTTTGTTTGTCAGCGACGATAATGAAAGAAGGTCGTTTAAGGAAAGTAAGCGATGGTTTATTTTCATTGAGGCGATCTAAAAAACCTACGATTATTCTGCGACATGATACAAAATTGATGAGCGCTCTTATCGATAGCGGTAGCGACCGGTGTCTAGTGAGTTACCGGAATTTAAAAGGCCTTAACGAGCGAATTAAGCCTAGTGCTTTGAGTATCAGGGGTATCAATTCGAAAAGCCAAGTAAAAGGCGAAGTTGATCTTTGCATTACCCTGCCCAATAATAAGGAAATTAATACTAGCGCTTTGATGTTGAAGGATGGCGAATTCAATTATGATGTAATCCTCGGTAGGGATATTTTGAAAGATGCCGTGATTGATTTTAAAGAAAGATTCATAGTTCTTGACGGAGTAAAAGTGCCGTTTCATGATGTGCAAGAATTGCACGGTCAAAGTAAGAGAGAAGTATATTTCAATACCGTAAATAATGCAGAATGTCTGATGGCGGACGTGCTTGCCCGGAGGAGGCGTAAGGAGAAAAATCTGCTGAAGCAGAGGGAACCAAGAAATGAAAGCCAAGTAAATGGCGATAGAAATGGCCAAGTAAATGGCGATAGGCAACGAAATGGCCTAGAGATAAATACTGCGGAGCAGTGGGGTACCCCAACGAATAAAGTGAGAAAAACTAAATGACGAGCGATAGTTGTTCACTGTGGTTCAGTGGAAATGCCGAGTAATTGTTTACGAGTAATTAATGGGTATGTCAAGAAGGCTAAACCCGGAAAGTATATAATGAATAAGAGAATTCTTGGTAATGGCATTTATGTGGCCGAATCAGTAGTGAAGATAGGGTCGAATGGTTTTGTCCCTGTCATGCTTTTAAACGTCTCGGATGACGTGGTATACCTGAGTGAAAATAGCATGCTGAGTAACATTGAAGAAGTGGACGATATGGAAATAGATCAAGAAATATATATGTCTACGGTGCACGAAGCTGTGCATGAAGCAAATGTATGTGATGTCAACGGCACGGCGGATCTACCCAAAGTCGACAGTTGTTATGGTGGAAGCTTTAATACCATCACTGGTAAAGGCGTTGGGTTAGGATCTGACCAAGCGGGACATTGTTGCAACAAAACTCGTGTTGACGAAGTAGGAACTAATGCACAGAAAGACGATGTACCAGAAGGAGGTATGAGCGAACGACGTCCTCTGACGAGTGACGACGTAATTTGTGACGACGATGACGTTAAACCTTTACTGATAAATTTATTGAATGATTTTAGAGACGTAATAACGTTAGAAGGCGAAACTATTGCCGTTACGAATGTAATGCGACATAAAATTGAATTGAAACCAAATGCTCCAGTAATTAACATCCCACCATATAGAATTCCACATGAATACCGAAAAGACTTGGTGCAAGCGAATAAACAGATGTTGGATCAAGGTATTATTGAACCGTCCAGTTCAGACTATAACTTTCCTTTGATCATTGTGGAGAAGAAGTCGGGCGAGATTCGTCCAGTGATTGACTTCCGAGAGCTTAATAAAATAGTTATCAAAGAAAGTTACCCAATCCCCAGAATTGACGATATTCTTTACACCCTCGGTGGTAATAGCATTTTTTCAAGTCTTGATTTACGTTCGGCCTTTCATCAGGTCGAATTAGAAGAAAGTAGCCGTAAATTTACCGCGTTCAGTATTGGTTATGAGAAATTCCATTTTAAAAGGCTGCCTTTCGGGCTGTCCTCGAGTCCATCTGTTTTTCAACGCATCATTTCTTCTGTTCTTACCAATATCATCGGTAAACTTTGTTTCGTGTTCCTCGATGATATATTAGTTTTTTCAAAATCCATGAACCAACATCTGAAAGATTTAAATAGTGTTTTTTGAGAAACTACGTAGTGGGAATCTTTTCCTTAAGCTTGAGAAATGTCAATTCCTAAAGAGCTCGATAGAGTATCTAGGTCACATAGTGTCGGCAGACGGCATTCGTTGCAAGGAATCGGAGAAGCTCCAAAAGTTTCCCGTTCCACGAAACGTAAATAAATTGCATAGTTTTTTAGGTGTAGCAAACTATTTCCGGAGCCATATCCCTATGTTCGGCTCGATTTCGTATCCGCTTTATCAGTTATTGCGAGAAAACGTTGAGTTTACCTGGAAGCCTGAGTGTCAGAAAGCTTTTGAAAAAATTAAATCTGATTTGACATCAGATTCCGTTTTACGGCATCCTGATTTTAATAAGCCTTTCCATGTATTTACAGATGCTTCTAATTTTGGTATAGGGGCAGTGCTTTTACAGCACGGCAACGATTCAACTAAATCAATGAAACCGATAGCATCTTTTAGTAAAAGTTTGAAATCGACGCAAAAGAGATATAGCACGACTAAAAAAGAATTCTTCGGTATCGTAAGTGCGCTAAAAGCTTTCAAATACCTTATCCTTGGATATCCAATCTATCTGTACACGGATCATAAGCCGTTGCAGCCCTTGTTTTTCAAAAAGCTTCCTGACGACTCAGCTATGGCACGTTGGTGTTTATCAGTTCAATCGTTCGATCCAGTTGTAAAATATTTCCCCGGTAGGCAAAATATCATTGCGGATTGTCTAAGCCGATTACCTGAGCAATTGACTATTTCTGATCTTGAAGACTGTTCTGAGTTCAATGAGGTCGACGCTTTCCCAGTGACGACACGGCGTGGAGCACTGAACCCAGACACAGACAAAACAGACGAGACGTACTCTAATCGAGTGGCGCCGGCGGTGGCTGCGCCCGCTCAGCTCACTGACTACGTTCCTGAATTGAAAGATGTATCTTGGACTCTTGACGAATTTCGGACTGAGCAAGAGCAGGACCTTTTCTGTTCTGAAGTAAAGGACGCATTACTAAATGGAAATGCATCTACGATTCCTGACTTGCAAAAATACTTGATTTTGAACGACATACTTTACAGACGAAGACAGATAGACCCTAGGGAAAGTACTATTCTAACTTCAGTGATGCCGACATCATTAATGAACAAGGCGGTGCTCAGCATACATTCCTTGTATCATACTGATGCCACGCATACATTGTTTAAATTTAAATTACGTTATTTCCATTTGTTAGAGAAAACTATCATTCGTAAATTTGTCAAAATGTGTGATGTCTGTAAAATTCCTAAAGCTCGTAGTACTGTACCTATTAAGATTTTGGACGCACCAATTGCTAAAGAACCTTTCGAGATAGTTTCAATGGATTTCCTTGGCCCATTGCCCATTACGGGTCAGCAGAATAAATACATCCTGATAGTCATTGATTTATTTTCTCGTTATTGTAAGCTTTACGCCACAGCAGATCGTTTAGCAGAAACAGTTGTCTCTTGTCTAGACGACTGTTTCTCGACCTTCGGGTATCCTAAAACGCTTCTTAGCGACCAAGCTTTAGAATTTAAATCTGCGGCAGTTAAAAAATTTACTCAAATTCATTCAATTGCGAAAAAGGAAGTTCTACCGTGGAGCCCGCACAGTAACGCTATTGTGGAGCGAAACAACCGTAAAATAACTAATTTACTCAAATTATATATTAATTCTTTAGTTCACACAGAGTGGGATCAATGCCTCAACATCACCGAGAACACAATTAATAATGCGTTAAATACTACGTTGGGGGATACACCTTCTTATATCATTTTCAATCGAGATACATGTCCAAACTTTAGCGCCGTAACTTTCGAAACCAATTACAGTTACGACACCGAAGTGGATATCGTAAAATCTCGGGCTAAGGAAGCAGCCCGCATTGTTGAAAACGTTAGAGCTGTGATAATTAATAACACCAGGGACAGAACTATGTACCACAATGTTCGCCGTAAAAATAAAAATTTTGCCCTCGGGGATAGAGTTTTGTTACGCAATCATCTGCGGAAACATAAGTTGGATATTTCATAGGTAGGTCCGGGAATCATTACATAAATTAACCGAAATTACGTAGAATTAAAAATTGGAAATAAGATTTACGAGAGCAATATGAACCACGTTCTACCTTTACGTAAAACGATTTAAACAAGTGTACGACTTACGACTGACTGTGTTCCAATGTTTAGCATTTTATTTTTGTGTGCTGTTGTATTTCAGTTCTCGGATTTTTACTACGATGTTTATTTTTATGTATCATTTTACTTGGAATTCTTTTTATATTAATGTATGTATTTGTTTTACATTTTAGTTTTTGATGTATCGTAGGTTCAACATACGGCACTGAGGAAATTACTCATTTCCATTTTCCAGCCAAGGTTTGCACTTTCTCACGGTTCTACGAGATTCAATAACCACCATGTGCTTACAAGCGCAGCGCCTCATTGCTGTGCAAGAGGAGTGCTGACGCCAGAGTTGTTTATGCACTAGCTGAGCAGCGGCCGAGCCTGCTCGGGACCTGAGCCGTGTGGACTCGCCGTTTGTTTCTTTTCATTGCGACTGTCCTTTTCAAATCTTTGCTGTTATTACTATTGTTTCCCTGTCATTTTATTTGCGGCCGTGCTAATCGGACTGTATCTGTTTCAATTTCAGGACGTAAACGCTACGTTCCCGACGTCCACGATGGGAAACCGTCTGACCCATGTCAGCGTGGAGGCGCTTACGAACGCTTTGGAGCAACACCAAGGCAGAGTGTCGGAGGACTGGGTGCGCGCGAACGCCCTGGTTGACATCCTCCCAGACAGGGTTTCGGACGTAGGTCTTCTCCTTCTTTTCCCTATAACATTGGCGTTAGGAGTCTCTTTCTTCTATTTTCGCCGGGAATTAAATATGATGTCGGAGCGTTTGCGATCTGAAGATGCCATCTTCCGTCGACAGCAACTGCGGTCGAGCACTGCTGACCAGCAGTTGCGCCAACTGGAAGCGAGTAATGAAGTATAAACAAAGATCAGTGCAGCAGTACTTCACGATTTTGGGGTGTCGCCTATAGGGCGTTAATCATTAAGAAGCGATGTAATCGGATGTTCAAATATTTACTCAGGAATTCGTATTAAGTTTATTCAACATTTATGTGTTTAGTATCTAATTTTCCCTTGTTCGCGATGATGCTCGAGAAGAATACCATGTTCAGGTATATCAGTATGACCCCTTTCGTTTTCGTTTTCAATAATTCAATTTATGCGGGTATTTTGTTAACTTTAATTCAGAGGCATTGCGTTATTCATTTCCATGCGAGATGTTGTTTTTAACTAAATTCCATGGCGAGTTCGTTATAATTGTACGAGGTATGTACGTGTGGTGTTTCATTATTTTTTTGTTGTTTAGTAATAAACGATAAATATAATTTTTTTAAGTACATTTTTTCGCAAGTGCGTTTATTTTTTTTAACAACAACCGTATTTGCTTCATGACTTCACCTGTATTCAGCGAGAATTGATCGTGATGTTCATGTTGTACGTTGATGTTTAGCGTTTTTGTTTTCATATATACCTTGCGTTTTTTTCCTTTCAGTGGAAAATATGTTAAATCCTGGTTGCTAGAACCGTGGATTTTTTTTGTTTTTGGATGTTGATTATACTGTTAAAAAAGGAATATTTTTTTCTTGCGATTATTGTCAACTCTATGTCGACGCGTTTTTTTTATGTTCTTTGCTGAGGGTTTTCTGTTGCGAGAAAAAATTTTTTTGTTGTTTTTGTATGTACCTTGCACTGTTCGTGTGCCCGAAAAAATTTTTTTTTTGCATTCTACTTGTGTATTTGAGCAGAGGCTCTTCCCATGTTTCTTTGGTGGTGGGGGTATTGGTGTTTTTCTTCGCGATGCTTTGTCGAATTTAATTTGATGCGTTTGTTTTTACTATTACTGGCAGTTGTTTTGCCACGAAGAGTAATTCTTATTTTTTGGTTTTTCTAACCAGGATGCCTTTAGCTTACTGTGTTGATTTTTAATTTACGATTCTTCCCTTTCATTCGTTTATTTTGTAATTGGTAATAAATCAGGCATGGGGGAAGGTGTGTGCCGGCGCGGTTGCGCACTTTCTCTGTACATCTGTTCGTACGTATGGTAATGCTACGCCTGGGCGCGGCTCTGCCGCAGTGCGCATGCTTAGTCAGCAATTTGACAGTATAAATGCAACGTGCGCGGCTTCTAGAGGCGCATTTGGAGATCTGTAACCCCTGCACCAAGTACACGCGAAAACCCTACTCGTTTTTGTCTACCCTCTGGCCCAGATAAAAGTATTCGGCACTTATAAAATACCACTGTTTTGATCGATTTATGACCTTTAACCCCCAAAATGGGGGTCTTGTTTTCAGACTATAGTGCTGAAAAGAGGTCCATCGGTCTGTGAATTTTGCGCTTTACACGCTTACCAAGTTTGAGCGCGCTGGCACAACTGAAAGTATGGAAATGCTCGTATTAGGGGGTTGTTTAACTATCTCGGTGCTCCACCCATCGGTGACAAGTTTTTCTATCACTGATCAAATTATTTTGTTTAACGTGTTTTATTCTAAGTCTTTCCTCGCAACCATTGTCTCAAGTTTGCCTGCCGCAAGTAACAAGGAAACTGAGTAATTACACTCAAGTACAGTAAATATATTAGACAATAATATAAATTGAAAAATTTGGAATTAATTTGTCTAAAACATTGACACTCCAGCCAAAAGAAAGTTGACAACTGAAAATTTGAAGGAAACAATCATGAATACATAGAGCAATGGAATAAATAAAGAGCAAATATTAAAATATAAAATATAGTTTGTGTTTTATATTCTGACACATGTTACTCACTACGAGTCTCATTGATATTGACAGGGATTTAGTTTATCAGAACCATGGTCTCAATCCGAAATTAGCCCTCAAACTTATAGAGAAGTTTTTTCAAGTAACTAAATGTGAAATTAGAATGAACACAATTGTATCAACAATATTAGAAATAGAATAAACAATGACAAAATATAACACAAACTGAGCATGCAGTAACAACTGGCTCTCTGAATGATCTTGACTTATAACAAATATGTCATTTGAACAGAGTCTACACTTTATTAGTTAGGAGGTTATATAAGAAAGCCAAAATACAGCTAACTCTTGAACAGCAAACTAACCATTTTCTTTTGTTTAGGATGCATACACTCTCTAGGAAGAGCCATTTTATGTTTTCACTCATTTAATACATATTCTGACCATTTTTTAAAGTTGGTTGATTAACCTACTACTGAAAAATAATCTTGATTTGAAAATTAGCTTATTGTATAAGTCCAAGCATCTAAATTTTTAAATCGTCAAGCGATAAATCTTTTTAAATTGTCATGTATACGCTTCAAGGAAAAATATAAGAACTCATTAACAATAGTAATGTATAATATATTCAAGTAGTTGACTGAGGCCTTGTTTTAAAGTATACCAAATTTCAGAGCATTTCTTTAACATTACGCTGCTTAGGATTTACACTGTTATAGGTTTTCAAATTGAGTCATAACATCATTCATTAAAATGTGTTCATCTCTGCATATATGGTTGGTTAATCTTATTTCATGAGTCTCAAACTTTTCAGTTTGGAAATGGCTATGGGCATTGCTCACAGTGACAAATATTCAAAAACAAAAGGCATTTGCGTTACAAGCTTATCTGTAAGTAGCAATTGGAAAAGAAGCCAGATGACAAGAAAAGCAGTTACATTATAGCAAAATGATGCAATGCTCTCAACACTAGGAAAAAAATCTTAGACCAAAAACATGATTAGTGAGCAAACTGCCCTCAAGGGAAGTGAACGCTTTTTCCTATGAATTCCTTGAAAAATATATCAGAATGCTTCCGGAGGGAAATAAGCTCTTGAGCATTCACAGCATGTTTATAACATTCAAATAGACAGTTGTAGCCCTAAAAATTTTAAAATTTACCCACCCCCATGGGAATTTTTTTTAAATTTCAATTTCTCAGTCAATATTGTACACAGAGACAAATGTTTTGATTTATTTTATTTATAACCAAAATATCTATGATAAGTAGGTAAAGTGTGGGGAAAATTCTCCACAGATTCGCTTGGAGTGTACTTCGATTTCTGTACTATTAACGTAAACTGCTGGTGCTGCGTGGCAGGTGAGGTCGCGCAGCAGCAGCGCATATCAAAGGTGTGTGGTGTCAGGTAAACAGGAAGCCAGGCTGAGTCTCGGTCGGAGGTCTCTGTTACGTCGGCACGTCGGGAGTACGCTCGGCTCGTGACGTGGAGTTGTGACGGTCGCCAGCCTAACTCTTCCATCCCTTCTTCCTGCATGTTCAATAAGTTCATGGTTTGATTGTGTGTGTGAAAGCGTTGAATTTAGGTTCTTTTTCAGCAATTAATTGCATGATTAAGGCGGGTTACGAACCGCAATTAACTTTCTTCTAAAAAGGCGTGTTCGCTGCTCTAAAAGGGGGCCAACCTTACCCTGTCACAGTGAACCGCCGTCTTTATTAACTATTACTATTAACTATAACTATTACCTATTATCTATAAACTACTATTGGGCTTCTGCCTCCATTACTATTGAAACTGTATTGCGACTTCTATACCGCCATTACTGCCATCATTTATCCTCCATCACTGGAGGATAAATTCTTCAGGTTGATTTTCGGGTCTAGTATTTGCCGATTATTGAAATTTAATATCGTTGTTCACCTTTATCAAGAAGAATGACGTTGTTCTTACCCGGTACCTATTTTTGCAGTATCTAGCTGGCACTTCGTCGCACTGCGCACTTCGTGCTTCACAACGTTGATAGCCAATTAAGCCATCTTGTGGGACAGCAGTAGCCGCAACTAGGTAAATACGTTGACCGTTAACTACTATATTCTTTCTAAATTCTTTGTATAGCGCTGCTTCTTAATATTTTCTCATTTAATTATTTTCCTGTGTACATTTCTTCGTCTCTATGTACAGCTGTGAAGGGACTGGAGGCGTTGGTCACGGTTTAGCTGCTCTGGCCCTGGTTGTACCGCAGTCGCCTTGCCTGTTTCCTTCGTGTAGCGCCAGTTTGGCGCTAACTTTCGTCTTCCTGAAGTGCTTGTAGCAAGCTCGCACGTTGAAGTGCGGTCGATACCCCGTGACGTCCGTTAAAGCTGGCGCTGTAAGCCCTGAAACGGAGAGCTTCTCCAGACTCCTCGTTCTGCGCCTGTAGACTGTCATTACCTGACACCCTAACTTTGAACCTCAAAATTACATGCGCATTTTAACCTAAATAAAGAAATAAATACATCGATAAATAAAGGAATAAACAAATACGATACTTGAGGGCGAATTTGTCCTTTTGTTTTTAAAACTAATACTTTGTAAATCGGCTACTTGCCGTATTGTGTTAGGTTAAGTATTTGTTGCCTTGTTACTATTAAGAATCTTCCTTGGCGTTCAGGCGACGGATTGAAAATTATATTTGGAGACTTTGTGTCCTTGTCTTTATTAATCTTTGCAGCTTCGAAACGGCTGTTGAGTCAAATGTGTCGAGGTAGTTCCTCACAAAAGTGTTTTGTTTATGGTATAAAAAAAATTCACAACTATTTGAATATTATAAACATTTTTACTCTGTTCCCACTGCTTTCCCGCGTCGAATGATACTAAAAGAAAGCTTCTAAGTTGTAAATTGTATAAGGGGTACCGTTTTGAGGTAATTTACATAGTTTTGCATGTTCGCACAATAACTTTTTTTTTATTGCAAAAATCTAAATATTTTACGGAAGAAAATGGGTTCAGAATTCAATTTTATATATCGGTATGCATTTTCGTTTACCTAGTTGCAATAGCAATGCAATAACCCTAAAATTCGGAAAATTAAGAATATTATGAAATTCTAGGGGCAAAAAAACCTAAATTTTTCTAATTCCAAATTTACAAAAACGCTTCATTTTCGAGGTGCCGGAGTTTTTCCGCGTCGAATGAGACCAAAATCATGCTTCTAAGTTGAAAATTACGGACTAAGTAGGGATTTGAGCCAATCTATATAATTTTGTAAATTTGGACAATACCTTTTTTCCCTTCGCTAAAATCGAAAATTTTTATAGAAGCAAATGTGTTCAGAATTCACTTATACATGTCTGAATGCATTTTCGTTTCTCGAGATGAAATACAAAAGTAAACAGTGAAATTTTTAAAAAATTTAAAATTATTTCAAGTCCAGGGTTGTAGATCTCCTTAAGTAGTGTGGCCAGATACAGAGCAAACAAGTATGAATGTGAGAGAGGAATGTGGAAGTATGTTGCTGTACCTAGTGTCATGTATATTATGAGTGCTTTTACCTGGAATGGAAGTGATCTTGTAAAGCTGGATGTGATACAAAATTAGGTAGGACGTTTAGCATTGGGTGCTCCAAAATGAACAGCTACTGAAGCCATTAGAGGTGACTTAGGATGGAGCCTATTTACAGAAAGAATGATGAAAGCTATGCTGAATTAAAAGGTAAGGGTTTGAAGAATGCAGAATAGCAGGTGGGTAAAGCAAATTTTTGAAGGGAATCTGAGTTTAAGCTATTAAGAAAAAATATGTTAGGGGGATTCGAGGAAACTAAGTATGCAAAAGATTATTCATGTTAGAATTGGGAGACCTGTGGATGACTGGAGTTTAATAAATGTTGGAGGTGAAGGGCCTGAATGGGACTGCAAGAGGTGGAAAAAGAGATTGAGAGGCGAACAAAAGAGTGTGGATTGAATAAGTGGAAGCTTAGCATGACGCGAAAGCCTACACTTAACTGGTATATGCAAAAGGAAGTACCTAAGTGTGAGATGTTCTATGATGGTAGTTTTGGAAGTCAACTCTTGTTTGCTGTGAGGTGTAAGTCATTGAGCGTGAATAGGCGTACATGGAGGTGGAATGAGAATAATAATCCACCATGTCAGCAGTGTGATGGGGGATTTGAGGAAACAATTGAGCATTTTGTGCTGGAGTGTAGTAAGTATGAGCAAGAGAGAGTTTCATGAATGTGGTGTTTGAGCAGTATGGAGAGAATGAGTGGTATGCCAGATGTGCTGAAGATGATTGTGGTATGAGCTGTATTGTTGGACTAGATCAGGAGTGTAATTTGAGTATCATTGAAGCTATGAAAGTTTTTCTTGTACGTGCCTGGAGTAAAAGACAGTGACTGGTATGAGCCAGTCATGTAGAGTGGACTGTGATGATCCACCATGCACGGAGATGGTGTCTTGTACTGGTTATCCCAGTGATGCCGTCTTATGGCAGTTTGTGACAGGGTTGCGGAGTCGGAGTCGCCGGAGTCGCATGTTTTAGGGTGGAGTCGGAGTTGGAGTCGCTTTTCTGAATGTGTATGGAGTCGAAGGCGCTTTTTCCAATGGGGTGTAGTCGGAGTCATTCATTCGGATGTGGTGGAGTCGAGGCATGTATCGCAATTTTTTGGTGTCTTCGATTCTAATTTTTGCAAAAAATTATTCATAATTGTTTAAAACCGTAAGTAAACAAAACAGATTTAAAATACTTTACTTAAAAGCTAAAAAATACGGAATTTTGTTTAATTAATTTGCTCGAGGTTCGAAACAGCGTATTTAAACCTATCACCTAATACGGTCATTGATATATAGTCATTGTGGGCTTGCACACAGATATATGTGATACCTACGCGCGCGAAATATAATTTCCGTACTGGAGCAATAATGCATATATTACAATGGAAAAGCCGGAATTAGTAATTGACAGCGTCGCAAATTCTTTCTTTTTGTTTCTGTTTCTCTCAGTCCCCCTTCAATTAATACATAGGATCTAGAAACTAGTAGTTAATGTGTTGCAAGTTACTTGCAGAACAGCCCAGCTGTTGTAATACATTGTACTCACAAAGAGAGTGTACTCTTTACTCGATTCTATACCAGTGGTTCCTTATAACGACTTTTCCTAGTCTTTCTTTTGGTTATGCTTTGGTGTATTGATTGATAATGACTAATCTTTGTATTAACCAAATGTTATGATCTAATCATAAATTCTTCTAGTCTTTAGGTTGTGATATATTGAAAATGACTGGTCTTTGCCAAAACCTGAAGCTAGGGTCTGATAAATGAAGAGTTCTAGGTTTCAGGTTACGTAATCGCTACTGATAATGAAAATTCAATTATCTTATTTTGGTGGTAACAACTGTAATATTAGTTGATTTTTTTAGCTAAATGTAGTACCTATGTACTTCAGATGTATTTCTTTGTTTTGTTTACTTCCTTGTCTTTAGGTCAAATTAACATGCAATAGTGATGGAAATTTTTGCTCATTTCAAAATTTATTCCTTGAACTTTATTTGATTTTTCAGGAGTTATAATCCACGTTACCATTTAATTTCCATGTTTAATTTTTATCTTCTAATCACTCCCCAGTTTCTAAGTAAGCATACACAGAAATGGAGATTTTTAAAATTATGTTTTCACAATTTTAGAAACGGAAATAGTGTCTGTTTCTCAGCATTATATAATTAATGACTTTTTCTTGTGAAAGTTTCAGATATGTTGTAGGGTACTCAAAATCGGTACTGGGACACTTGAAAAAATAAAATACAATGTGAAAGAGGTGCAGTGAAAATTGTATCACAACACTAGCAAAATTATACTTCACTTAGTCACAAACATGTTGTAACTGAAAGCAATGCACTATCTCAGTTACGATGATTGTTGCATTTATGCGATAGTACAAATTTTCTTGCTGAAAACGTACCAAATTTTACCAAAAATACAAAATGAAAAGAACGCGGACGTTTCTTAACATAAGAAAGTGTCAAATACAAAGTAAAAAGTGAAACGAGAATGAAAGACAGTATCATATTACACACAAAGAAGCTAAACATGGCTTTTATCGTAAAGAAAACGTTCCTAAAACGCCAGACCTCTGCAACGAAAGCAGAACAACTTTTACCTATATAGCCGAGATGTAAAATAGCGTTGAGCTATGAAATGTCACTTTTTAAGCATTGTTACCCCGCACATAGCTGGGCGTTATCGCGATAAATTATCGCGATAACGATTTCGGGTTATCGGTTATCCGATAATTTTTTATCCCGAGTTATCGATTTATCGGTATCGCCGATACTTTTGGTTCCAAACTATCGATAATCGATAATTTCAGTTTTTCCCGTTGGGATTCGACATGACGGGGCGGGACGAGTTCGGGACAGGAACTACACGTGTAGGATGTACGTGTTATGGTGTAATAACGTTGGCCTCTTTTGTGGCCTTTTTGATCAAAAGTGTGGCCTCATGTGAACTTGGCAACCCTGTGGGTGAGATCGTGACGACACGTATTCAGTTCGTGTTTAGCTCCCGTGATAGTTGGATGTGCATTTAAGTCCGTCTTGTTTCAGTTCAAACTTGCATTATATTAATTAATTTATAATATGAGTGATATAGAGGAACTTAGTGACAGTGATAGGGAGGTTACCACTAACCAGTGGCCTTAGTGGAGCTAGACTAGCTCCACTAGGGCCCTATTTTGTGGTATAATTGATGTTGGCGTATAATTCTAGGTTTTATTTACGATCTAGACAATCTTGGATTTTCTGACAATCTTGCCTTTTTTACAAGGTAATCATGGCTTTTAATACTTTTGTGAGTGTCAACCCTGGTGGTCGACAGGCGGCGGGGCCGTGTGGCGAAACGTGTGCGTACTTGTGTGTTGTTGGCTGGATCGCGCTGAATGTATGTATTGTGTAAACGTGGCGTCTCGTGCTGATCTTTATTAGTTTTGTCTTTAGTGTTGTGTTTTTGAGAGTTAGAACTATAATTGGTGGTTTAATAGTTGCTAATGTGACAGATATTATACAATTGTGTGTAGGTCACATAATATATGTATAATATATATACAACTGAATATATCTGAACGGGTCAGTTGTTTGCTTTAATCTCTACTTAAAGAGGAATTTACAAACGAGGAAAATTCAAAAGAACTTAATCATATAACTAGGAAAACTCTTTCCTCTTCAAATGTTAATGGTTTCCTTTTCAGGAAACTATTAACATTGGTTTAAACCGTTTATTTTCGGAAGGCAGCTCAAAATTTATGGGTTTAACTCGCAAAATGTTTAGTGCGCAACTGGAATTATCTATAGCGCACTCTTTCTTCATATTTGCTGGCAAACTATATTAACAAATAGACGGGCTAGCAATGGGGCTTCCGTTGGCTCCGTCCTTTGCCAACATTTTAATGTGTTTCCACGAAACAAAGTGGTTTAATGAATGTCCCTCTGATTTTAAACCTGTGTTCTATAATCGATATGTAGACGATACTTTTGTTCTATTCAACCATTCATCTCATGTTGCGCAGTTCTTGAACTATATTAATTATAAGCATCAATTAATTAGGTTTACCGTAGAAGTTGAAAAGAATAACTCCCTTGCCTTTCTTGACTGTCTCGTAACGAGAGTCGAAGATCACTTTCAGACCTCAGTGCACCGTAAGCCAACTTTCACAGGATTAGGCTCAAGTTTTTTTAGTTTTTGTTCAACAAGCTTCAAAATTAATTGTGTTCAAACTCTAATCAATGGAGGTTACAAAATATGTACAACCTTCAAAAATGTTCATAGTGATTTTGAATTTCTGCGCAAATATTTTAAAACTAACGGTTTTCCCTTGGGTGTCATCAATTCGCAAGTTAAAAATTTTCTATAGAAACGATACGCAAAGCAGACCGTTAAACAAAACAATAAAGAACTTCTAGATTGCTCTCTCCCGTATTTTTGGGCGCCTTCTGAAAAATTGTCATCTGAGTTGAAATTATTGTGTGAAAAATACTTTTTAAACCTTCAGTTACGCGTATCTCTTTTTCATAATTTTAAGGTTACTTTTTTTTCCAGTACAAAGATACGCTTCCGATGGAGATGCGAGCCTCTCTGATTCATTCTTATAGTTGTGTGCAGTGCACATCATCGTACGTCGGCATGACGTCACGCAATTTTTATATCAGAGTGGCTGAACATCGGGGTCGAAGCTTCCGCACAGGGAACCAATTAGCACACCCCTAACACTCCGCAGTACGTAATCACGCAGAAAAATGCAACGCACCGATATCCCCTGCTGACTTCAAAATCTTAGATTCAACTTCAACTGCATTAAACGAAACGAAAACCGGCCCTCAACAATACTGACAGCTCCTACCCTTTGCAAATTTTAACTAGGTAGCAATCCTTTCGATTTTTTTTCTGGGTCATTTTTAATATTATTTTGTTTTCGTGATTTTCATTAATGACTGTATCCAACTTTTTGTTTTCTCTTTTATTACAGAGAGAATGATTTGTACTTTTACGAACTGATGATGGAGCTGGACTTCGAAACGTTTTCCTAGTAAATATGATAAAGTTCTTCGGAATTTTCGTCGTTTTTAAATTCTTCATATATATACAATATATATAAATATTATATATATTATATATATACATATATATACACACACACACACACTATATTTTATTCAGATTTATTCAGATACATTTTAGTCAGCGTTTCGTTTCCGACTGTCTTTTGGTACCTCGGAAGTACTATGCCATCGGACTTTCCTTGGTATTCTGTTGTTGCCTAAAAAAAAGACAAAGCGAGATATTTTGTTACACTAAAAATAAGCGGGACAAACATTAAAAAGGCCTGCCTCTGGTCACCTTATTTAATAGTAATGCAACTTTCACTGCTAAAAGCTGTGTTTCGTTAGTGTCTGTGTATATTGTGTACATTTGTGCAAGTGTTTTACGTTTTTCCGATTCTGATTTATCTCATTTAATCATATGGTTATATATATGTATATACATTTTTCCACATATAGTATTGACCTAGTGATGGCGTTGCTAAAGACTGTTCCTGCAAGCCAAGGAGACTCAGCGGAGTCTATTGACTCTGAGCTCACTGATACTGAGGCTGAACCTCAGTCACCCTGGCCATTTCTTGGCAAGTGGGTAAAGTATAAAAAGATGGTTGGCGACAGCTACATCTTCCTGTGCTTGACCTGTCTCCCCAAGATCATTGAGGTGAAGGCGAACAAGACCACCAAGGCCAACCTGAAGAGCCACTTCAAAAGGATTTATCCTGACAAGGCAAAACAGTTTGATGAAACTTGCAAGGCCAATGTTGGGACTGGCGGCCGCAGCAGGACCCGGTCCGGTCAGTCAGACGACGGTGGGTCAACCAGCAAGAAGCAGCGGCAGATGACCATCACCGAAATCATCATGGCCCAGGGCAGCTATGTACTGCAGTCAACCGTCGACAAGACAATTGTCAGGTTTGTGGTGGACAACATGCTTCCGCTGCAGATTGTGGACAGTCAGCAGAGCTTCAGGGACATGATCCACACCCTCAACCCTAAGAAAAAGGTACCCTCCAGGAGGACGCTGGGGAGGAGGATCCTCAAAACCTATGAGGAGATGAAGGAGAGCCTCACCAGGTAAGAAACTAAGAAAATATTCAAATATTGAAAAAAAATCCAATGAAAAATGATTAATTAAATCAATTGAAATTATGCTTACATTTCAGCAAACTAGAGAAAGTCAAGTGGGTGAGCACTACAGCTGACTGCTGGTCAGCTAACAAGAAGGGGTACTTAGGTATGACTGTGCACTGGCTGGACCCAAACACCAGGGTCAGGAAGATGGCTGTCCTGGCCTGTGAGAGGATCATCGGGAGCCACACCTATGATGTACTCGCACAAGTCATGGAAAATATCCACAGCCAGTTTGGGATAGAGGACAAGGTCACCATGTGAGTTATTATATTTTTTGTTTCAGAATTTTTGAATATTGTTAGGTTAATAAAGTAGCGATAGTCGATAGAATGAAGTTATCGTCTATAACTAACTATTATTAAATAATGATACATTCTAAAATCTTTTTTATTTATTTCAGGTCTACCACAGACAATGCTGCCAATTTTCAAAAAGCATTTGTCACATTTGTCTCTGAGCTGGATGACCGCCACGAAGAGGAGACTCGCGCTCCTGAACCTGAGGCTGAGCCTGCGGAGACCCACCTAGAGGTGTTCATCGCTGACCCTCCAGAGGGCCAAGAGGACCTGGAGCTAGAGGTGTGTGGAGTACACTGAATATTACTCTGTCCAATGCTACTTCAAAAGTACTTCGAGGAATGGTTTAAAGTTAAGAAAAATATGCATTTATGCAAATTTTAGATAATTTTTTCCAGTTCATTGCACTTGATGACTTGGAGAAGCGCAGCGAGGACGGCATCACCAAGCTGCCCAGGCAGCACAAGTGTGCGGCGCACACACTGAACCTGGTCGCCCGCGCCGACATAGAGGAGGGGCACATGCCTGGAGCCTTCAAGAAGGCATACAGGAGCGCCATTGCTAAAGCCCAGGCGCTGTGGAACAAGCAGGGTAAGTCATAAAATATTAATATAAAAAATATACATGAATATTTCAGCAATAATACAAATAATTAAATGATGCAAAACTTTTTTTCCGGAGCAAGCACAGTGTTTTCGGACAGACTTTACACGGCGATAAATAGGCGGCTTACTGCTCCTACCAAAACAAGGTGGAACAGCCTTTATGACAGCCTGGTGGTCCTCAACAAAGTGCTGTAAGGAAATCACACACTGCAAGGTTTTCAAAAGTTTTTAATTTGGTAACGTAACCGAAGACAAGAACGTAGAAGTTTGACATAGATTGAGGCAGGAATGGAACCGTATTCCGTTCAGAAATTGGTTGATAAGGCCTCGCTTCCTCCTAGCTTGCGAGTGTTCGGAGAGAGACTGGAGGTGCCGTTTTCAAGTATTGAATGGTACCTCCAGAAGGGTAGGAACCTCGGACAAAATTAGGAGTCAGATGGGCGCTCAACAAGAATTTATCGGGGCCGAAATGACGCCCTCATCTGCTGTCGGGTTGGAAGCAGACCGGACCCGGCGGTAGTTGCGGTATACTACGCAAAAGAAAACGGTAGTAAGCTTGCGAAATACACAAAACTAGCAAGTTTCTTTCAGTTATTTCAATAAAAGTGGAATGTAGAGCACAAATCTGAGTTCAAAATAAGTGAAGTCCTGATAACCCTCACCTAAGGAATTACTTCCCGAGTGAAGCCATTGGAGCTTCTTTTAGAAAGAGGTTAGGCGAGAGATGAAAAAATAACGAAAAGACGATAGGGGAAGAATACCATTCAGAGCAATATCAACAAGAGTTAACGTTTTGAAGGATGGCCCAACGGGCTCTAAATACACGAGAGTAGCTTGACAGCTAAGTAAGTACGGCTCAACAGAACCGGTAAGTAAGTAAGCAAGTAAGGCTCGACAGAACCGATAAGTAAGCAAGTACGGCTCGACAGATCCGATAAGTAAGCAAGTACGGCTCGACAGAACCGATAAGTAAGCAAGTACGGCTCGACAGAACCGATAAGTAAGCAAGTACGGCTCGACAGAACCGATAAGTAAGCAAGTACGGCTCGACAGAACCGATAAGTAAGCAAGTACGGCTCAACAGAACCGATAAGTAAGCAAGTACGGCTCGACAGAACCGATAAGTAAGCAAGTACGGCTCGACAGAACCGATAAGTAAGCAAGTACGGCTCGACAGAACCGATTAGTAAGCAAGTACGGCTCGACAGAACCGATTAGTAAGCAAGTACGGCTCGACAGAACCGATTAGTAAGCAAGTACGGCTCGACAGAACCGATAAGTAAGCAAGTAAGGCTCGACAGAACCGAAAAGTAAGCAAGTACGGCTCGACAGAACCGATAAGTAAGCAAGTACGGCTCTGCAGAACCGATAAGTAAGCAAGTACGGCTCGACAGAACCGATAAGTAAGCAAGTGCGGCTCTACAGAACCGATAAGTAAGCAAGTACGGTTCTACAGAACCGATAACTAAGCAAGTACGGCTCTACAGAACCGATAACTAAGCAAGTACGGCTCTACAGAACCGATAACTAAGCAAGTACGGCTCTACAGAACCGATAACTAAGCAAGTACGGCTCTACAGAACCGATAACTAAGCAAGTACGGCTCTACAGAACCGATAACTGAGCAAGTACGGCTCTACAGAACCGATAACTAAGTAAGTACAGCTCTACAGAGCCGATAACTAAGTAAGTACGGCTCTACATAACCGATAACTAAGTAAGTACGGCTCGACAGAACCGATGAGTAAGTAATGGAAGAGGCGGCTAGAAAGCCTAGTAATTAGTAATACCGCTCTGAATGGCTAGTTGAACAAAATATACATGAAACACACACATTCACACAAACCAAAACAGGAGTACGGTCAAAGAAAAGACCCAAGATCACGAGAAGGTTGTCGAATGCACTGGCGATGTGCAGCACTCTGAAGTTTCGCGTCACTCCATTAAGGTACACAGGACGAGTAGACAGTTCAGTCAAGTCCGTCGTGTAATGGTAAATATTAAGCCTTTTGAATGAATATATAAAAATATCTCACCGACATAGCTTCCTCCTCAGCCCCCGGTCAGCTGAAAGCCTTTAAAGTGCAAACTGACAAGTACCTGAGAGGCGCACACGGTAATTCTCAACAGTGCTGGAGGAAAAGAAAGACCAGCTTCACCGGTGCATGAACCAGCAGAGGAATCTGACAGTGTTTGTCCAGAATGACATTGACTTCATGTCAGAATATTCTGAGGTAAATAAGCTAAATATCAGTTAGGGGTTATCGCGATACTTTACTGCTTTTTACTCTTTATCTTAAGCTTATATTTTAAAATGAGGTAATTAAATAACGCTATTTGTCTGTTTCAATTATCAGGTTATGGCACCTATCGCCAACGCACTGGACCAGATCCAAGGGGAGAAGCAATGCTACTTGGGCTGCCTGATCCCCACCCTCATTGTGGTCAAGAAGAAGCTGTTCAACTTGATGACCAGCAGCAATCTGCGGTTCTGCGAGCCCCTAGTCAACAGCCTTCTAGCTGCCATGGAGAGGAGGTTCGCCGCCACCTTTAACGACGAGGAGTGTCTTCTGGCCACTGCCTTCCACCCCAAGTTTCGCCTCAAGTGGATGGGGGCTTTTGAGGAAAGAATGGTCAGGAGGTCAGAGGTCAAGTCCCTGATGGAGAGGAAGGTGGAGGAGTTCTTGCGGCGTGCTGACCTGAACACCGCCAGCAGCAGCAGCGATGACATGGAGGCGGAGGACTACTACGCCAGCATTTGTGATGAGGAGGATGACACTGGGGGTCATCACAGGTCTACTAAGTCCAAGGCCGCTCATATTGTGCATGTGTGGCTGCAGGCCAAGGGGACTGACAGTCTGGCAGACACTGCCTTCAACAGCGAGAAGGTCCTCATCGACCTCTTTTTGAGTTACAACACGGCGATGCCGAGCAGCGCCGCGGTGGAGCGTTTGTTCTCCCTCGGAAAGGACATCATCAGGGCCAAGAGGAGCTGCCTCTCTGATGAAAACTTCAACATTCTTATGTTTATGAAGGGGAACATGCTGCAGAACCTCGTCTAAATTTAGTTATTTTACTTTAACCCGCAGTTTTTATTAGTAGACAGGATAAACATTTATTATTTTTTCTAAAAGTTTTCAATGACTTCTATTTTTTTCTAAAATTTTCTATTTTCTACGATAAAGAAAAAAAATATTTCGATATGTTTCTTTATTTAAAATACCAATATCGTTATCGCTAGTATCGGCATTTTGGATTTATCGATTTATCGGTTATCGATTATTGGCGATAAATTTTTCGCCAATGATCGATTATCGGTTATCGACGATAAGGTTTTCGTTATCGATTTATCGGTTATCGCGATAACGTTTTTTAGTTATCGTGCCCACCACTGACACTGCATAGTGTAGGTAGAGAGAAGAAAAGGCGGTGTGCAAATCTTGCCTACCTTATCTACATGTGCGTGTGATGTATCATAATTTTGGGGATTTTGAGCATAGTAATTGAATCAACTATTGTAATTTCGTTGAATCGGGGCATACTTAGGGATAGAAAAAACTGTTGATACTTATCTATGCTTATCAGGGTATGCACTGCCAACTTTGGCTTCTCAGACGACACCTGTCATAAATATATAAATATATATATTATATATATAATAGTGTACACGACCAGTCATAAATGACGGGATTCGATATTGTCGTTAAACAAATCTTCCAGATGTGGATGACAAATAAATAAAATCATCCCAATAGTAGCCGCGATTAAAACATTCTTGTGCTTGTCCAGTGTGCACTGGTGAAACTCTTATCACAGGTACGATCATTAAGCATCCTTTCAGAGCGTGAAAACGACAGCCTAACAAACCAAGACGAACCAACCAATTTTATTTGTTCAATGCTGAATTGAACATTGTAATAACATAGAAGTTTGTACTGGAAATACCCAAAACTATTTATTCGTTTATTTGTTTAAGGAGACACTTGGCATTTTATTTGATAAAAATAATCAACACTATATAGGGTGTTTTTCTGTGCGAACAAATTTCAAACGTTGGTTCCAAAACTTTAAATAAACCGATTTTCACGAATGATAAAATGCCAAAACGCCTTAGTTTTCGAGTTATAAGGACTTACAGAAACTATAAAACTCAAAGTAGGATACCTCGTGGGCGCCAATGTCAACGCTAATCTGGATAGTTCCGATCACACTAAAGCATTACGATAAAAAAATTATTTTTTATTGTTACGATAAAACCTGCAAGCATTTTAGGGTTACGAAAAACTTGCAATATAGACGTTCGTTAGGAAATTAACACTAAGTTATCAATGATAAACTTTAGTAGCTATTTCATTAAATAAATAAAAACGTGTACACATTATTTAATGCTTAATAGCTTGAAACTGCAGATACTTTTCTCAACCTTAAAGTTTTTGCAGTTCTTGTAAAATATCACAAACCTGTTTTAGTGGGGTCGGAACTTCAATACTTCACCTTCACCTTTTTCACCTTTTCACCCAACAAGACTTCAATTTTTTAACTTCAAATTAATTTCAGTCAAGGTCAATTTAATTCGAGTCAAGATCAATATAATCCAAGTCAAATTTAAATTAAATCAATCCTAAGTTGAGTAAAGAATTGACGTAATCACTATAGTTAATTCGAGCGTTTTTTTCTATTAAATATGCCTCTATTGTATGTTATGATCAAGACAATCGTTTTTCTTTTCAGCAAGGAATACATAAAATTTCCGCCGGTGTTGCAATCTAAAGACAAGCTGTCGTAAAATGCACTAAATATCCAGCATCAGGAGGCAGAGTGGGATTCAGATCTTTGACGGGCGTAAAATATACCAGTCAATTATAAAAACTTCTTATTGTACTGCTCACTAAAGTGGTTTTAAAATTCTACATTTATGGCAGTTTGCATCCATTAAAAATTTTATGTTCAAAAGGTAATTTCATGTTACACATATACATAGTAGTATCGAGGAATTATTCACACTCAAACAGAGATTTACATGCGTGAAATTTCACTTTAGCACATGTATCAAATCATATATACATGCTTTTACATAATATTATCATTGGACGATATGTAGATTTAATATATAAAAAAATGTAGCAACAAAGTCCTTTTTTCGCTCGTCCAAACGATTTTCGTAAAAAAAACTTTCATTTTATTTCATCGACATAGATGATATATTTGCCTTGGCGTATTAATTTGCAGGGATGGCAACAATTTTGTCGCTAATGCAGGAATATATGAGTGTGGTAATGTACTCTTTTAAATTGTATTCAAACGGAATCGTACATATAAGTAGCCTCCTCAGTGAATCGCATTTGTATATTTCTTTTAAAGAATAAATCTAAATATCGTCCAGTAGTTATGTTATGTATTTGCATGCATACGATTTCACACATGTGAAAAAATGAAGTTTCACGTATGTAAATCTCTAAATGAGAGTAAATAAATCCCTGGTACTGCTGTGTGAAACAAAATATTACCTTTTGAACATAAATATTTGAATGGGTACATTCTATCATTAATGTAGAATTTTAAAATGACTTCAATGAGTAGTAAAATACAAAGTGAACTGGGTATATTTTGTATTTGATTGGGATTTTTTACGCCGGTCAAATATCTGAATCACACTCTGCTTCCTGATGCTGGATACTTAGAACATTTTACGACAGCTTGTCTTTAGATTGCAACACCGGCGGAAATTTTATGTATTCCTTGCTGAAAAGAAAAACGATTGCCTTGCTCATTACATCCAATAGAAACATATTTAACGCAAAAACGCTCTAATTAGCGAGTGATTGTGTCAATTCTTAACTCAACTTAGAGTTGGATCAATTTGAATTTGACTTGGATTAAATTGAACTTGACTTGAATTAATTTGAAGTGAAAAAGGTAGCGAAATGGTATCATACTTTAGGTTTCAAAGTTTCTTTAACACTTTGACTGAGACTCCTAACATTAAGTTCAACAACAAAGTCAAATTTAATGTCAATTGTAGTGAGCTATTTGAAAAACACCAAGCATGTACTGGATCGTGCCTTTATTTAGCTTTGATTAAATATTTATGAATGTTGAGTTTGCGACTACTGGCCGGTCAGAAGCATCATGAAAATTACCTCCGTGTACCACCGGTGGCGCACGTCGCAGTCAAAGTGTTAAGTCCTTATAATTCCAAAACTTAGGAGTTTTGAGCGTTTTATCATTCGTAAAAATTGATTTGATTTGAGTTTTTCAACCTATGGGTGAAATTCATTCGTAAAAAAATACCTTATATATATATATATAATGAAAAGCCAGGTGTCTCCATCAGTTTATAAATTAATTTGTATATTTGTGGATAATTTCCCTATGTTATTACAATGGTTCTCAGCTTGATTTGATGGTGTCATAAATACTATTCAAATAATATGAAAAACCTGGTATCTGCTCCTCACTTATGTTTGAAAATATAAAATTTTGCTTGAAAATTGAATCTACTGGTTAGAGAATGCAGCTTATCGTGGAAAAAAATTATGGCAAATATGTTGAAAACTTCTTTGCTAATAATAATTTGCAATATAATACACAGTTGATGCTTGCTTGGTTGGTATGTGCGTCTGTGACGTTCATAAGGATGCCGAATGACCGTATCTGTGATACGAGTTTCACCAGTGCACAAGTACAAGAATATTTAAATCGCGGGTACTATTAGGATGGACCTATTTTGTTTGTCATCTATGTCTTGCAACTTTTTTTAAAAGAAACTATCAAATCCCGTCATTTTTGAAGAATCATGTACACTAGTAGATATATATTATTAAACCTTGATTTTTAGCATTCGATTGCCAAATTAAAAGTGGTTCGCAAATAAAGATCATAATAACCATATGTACAGGTTGCAACACCTGCAAGCCGTAATATTCATCTTATAAATTGTGAATAGGGGGAGTCGGTGTTGGAGTCGCAAAATTCTGGAAAGGGGGAGTCGGAGTCGGAGTCGCAAAATTCTGGAAAGGTGGAGTCGGAGTCGGAGTCGAAAAATTCTGGAAAGGTGGAGTCGGAGCCGGAGTCGGAGTCGCAAAATTCTGGAAAGGTGGAGTCGGAGTCGGAGTCGCAAATTTATTCCTCCGACTCCGCAACCCTGGTTTGTGACATGGATTGGTGGATCCTGAGTAGTTTAGTGGACAAGTCTGGTACACTGGCACTGAACTTTTTGTGTGAGTATTGAGGAGAGAATTGTAGGCCGTTACAAAGGCTCCGACACTGTCGGCCCTCAATTTGAAGTTCAAGTTCAAGTTCATAAGGTAATGATAAAGGTAGTGATGGTCAAGTCGACGAATAAGTAGTCAATGGTTGCAGTGTGCATGATGGGGTGCAAATGGTGAAAGCAATTGAAGAATTCTAGGAGGACATTGGTAGAATGAATGAGAAGGTAACAGATGATGAACCCGTAAATTTTCTGATTGATGAACATGAGCTGCAAATGGAAGACGAAATCACTTGTGAAGAGGTTGTAAGTTTTTTAAAGAAAGTGAAAAATGGAAAGGCATGTTGCCCTCATAGGATCCCATATGAGTTTTATAAATGTGGTGGGGATAATATAGTCAATATGTTGAAGTATTTATTTGATGAGATATGGAAGAGTGAGAGAATACCGGATGACTGGAACAAGTGTAATGTAGTTCTGTTGCATAAGGATGGGCATAAGAGTATGAAAGAACTTAAATATTACAGACCAATTGCCACTGGGTGACACTGTATGTAAGATATTTTGTGGTATTTTGAATGATAGAATGAAACATTTTGTAGAAGAACTAGGAGTCCTAGGTGAAGAACAGAAAGGGTTTAGGCAAGATAGACGTGGTGAGGATAATCTGTTTGTAGTGAGTGAAATAATTGAGCGAATGAGGAAGGATGATAAGAAACTATATTTAGCATTCCTGGATATTGAGAAAGCGTATGACAGAGTAGATCGGGTTAGGCTGTTTGAAATTTTGAGGAAAGTTGGATTTAGCAGAAAAATACTGAACATTGTAATAAGTCTGTATGAGAACACAAGTGCTATCTACAAGTTAGGGAATTTGGAAAACGGGCAAGTGAGAAGTGTTAGAGAAGTGACACAGGGTTGTACTCTGTCTCCCCTGTTGTTTGGATTGTACACAGAAGAATTAACAGTTCGACTGAGAATGAGTGGCTTGGGACTGAAAGTTGGTTATGAGAGACTGAGCTGTTTCTTGTATGCTGATGATGTGGTTGTGGTTTTTGAATGTGGACATGAACTACAAAGGATGCTTGACATTGTAAATGGATATAGTCAAACATCGGTTCTCGAACGTCTCGGAGTTCGAACAATTCGGTTTTCGAACAGAAATTTCGAGACTGCCTCCGTATGCGAACAAAATTTCGGTTCACGAACAGCAATGACGCGTGGCTGCGGGACCGGTTGTTAATAAACAAACAGTCTCGCACCGACCGCTGGGCTGTAAACATTCGTTCTGAACTTCTCTTCTTATTATTATCTTTTCTTGATTAACCATCAGTCATGGCTCCGAATAAAGCTAAAGTTGAAAGTGATGAAGAAAAAAGGAAAGTTGTGAAAAGAACAATAGAAGTGAAGAAAGAAATCATAGCAAAATATGTAAACGGCGGGCGTTTATCTGATCTTTCAACACAGTTCGGTGTGGTAAAGTCTACAATATCAGCAATTTTAAAGAATAAATAATTAATCAAGGCAGCTGATGTTGCAAAGGGAGTAACTGTTATTACTAAAAAAAGACCTCAAATCATCGAGGAAGTTGAAAATTTATTACTTATCTATATACGTGACAGAGAGTTGCGAGGAGACAGTATCAGTGAATCACTTCCCAATTGAAAATTATCGCCCTTTTCCGGTAGTAAATTAGTCGTAAAAGGTCGAAAACGGCCCAAAAGGGCCAAAAATCACGACTTCAAACCGACTCCTACCTGTACTTGGCCTATTAGGGCTTGAAAAGGGCTCTTCATTCAACTGGCCTTTTATAGGTCTAGTCAATGGCTGTTTGCGGGCTCATTCGGGTCGTTTAAAGTCGTTTTCAAGCCTTTTCGACGACCTCTATTTGGACGCGTAATAGATTGTAAAAAGACTCGTAATCGTAAATGTTGTACAAGTCGTATTACTTCAGTAAATGTAAAGAACTAAATGAATTTCAACTAACCTAACTTAGTTAAGTTAGATTAGGTTAGGTTCGTTAAACATCTTCAACAATACTATAAATAATTAATCCAGTCAACATGAAAACTAGGATAGAAAAGCTAACTGCTGAGCATGACATCAAATTGGCACTTTATTGATGCATTATATAAAATAAATATGAATGATAGCTTATAACTGTTGGAACACTTGGGTTGTCGAACGCTGAGCATTCAACTTGTAGTGCTTTACCCTAGTTACCCCTCAAACCTCGATTCTAGTCCTTCTATGTTCAGTAAACTTAATATATCCCAATGTAAATTTATTTTACAAAAAGTTCCCACTTCTCCGCCGCTTATCATCGATACCTACAGCCGGAGAAGTATAAACATAAGTCCGCTGCTTCACTCGCCTCAAATCGGAACTCACTAGGCGAAGCAGTCACAAGACCCGGCCTTACAAACTCTTTATATCGTATAAAAAATCTGATGTTGGAGCTCTTTGAGGTCGTTGCAAGGCCCTCTATAAGTCGTACGGAAGCCTACTAAGGCCGGTATTAGCCTTGATCAAGCAGTAAGGAAGCCCAAAAGGGCCGGTATTAGCCTTGATCAAGCAGTAAGGAAGCCCAAAAGGGCCGGTATTAGCCTTGATCAAGCAGTAAGGAAGCCCAAAAAGGCCAGGACGAGACTGGTTCAAGCAATGGAAAACCCAAAAATGGTCGTGAATAGCCTCGTTCAGGTAGTAGAGAAGCCCAAAATGGCCGTTGCATTAGCCGTTTCGATGCCCAGAAATAGCCGTTTAAAATGGCTTAAAATACTAGACATTTGCTCCGAAAAAGGCTAATTTACTGCTTGAAAACGACTAAACTCTTGGCTTATAACTGCCTGAAAACGATCTGTAAAAGGCTCAGAATTTCAATTGGGTTATTTGTGAGACAGCTTTGACAATTTAACAAGATCATCTGATACTTGAAAACGAATTGTTCTCTTTTACATTAATTGAAATGGGAAAATATGATTCGGTTCTCAAACAATACGGTTTTGGAACAGGCTTTCGGAAAAAATTATGTTCGAGAACCAAGGTTTGACTGTGTAGTAGAGATTTCAAGATGAACTTTCGTGATGATATAAGTAAGGTTATGGTTGTAAACAGTGATGAGACTGATAGAGACAGACCATGGAATATGGGAGAAATCAGAATAGGTAGAAAAAAGAATACAAATACCTAGGGTGTATGATAAGTGAAGATGGATGCGCTAGAACTAAGTGTGAGAAATTGGCATAAGCAATGCAGTGGAGTGGACGGTTAAGCAGTGTGGCCAGATACAGAGCAAATAAGTATGAATGTGTGAGAGGAATGTGGAAGTATGTTGCTGTACCTAGTGTCATGTATAGTATGAGTGTTTTTGCCTGGAATGGAATTGATCTTGTAAAGCTGGATGTGATACAAAATAAGGTAGGACGTTTAGCATTGGGTGCTCGAAAATGGAGAGCTACTGAAGCAATTAGACGTGATTTAGGGTGGAGCCTATTTACAGAAAGAATGATGATAGCTGTGCTGAATTACAAGGTAAGGATTGGAAAAATGCAAAATAGCAGGTGGGTAAAGCAAATTTTTTGATGGAATCTGAGTGTAAGCTATTGGGAGAAAATATGTTAGGAGCATGCAAGGAAACTAAGTATGCAAAAGATTATTCATGTTTGACTTGGGAGACCTGTGGATGACTGGAGTTTAATAAATGTTGGAGGTGAAGGGACTGAGTGGGACTGCAGGAGGTGGAAAAAAGAGATTGAGAGGCAAACAAAAGAGTATGGATAGAATATGTGGAAGCTTAACTTGATACGGAAGCCTACACTTAACTGGTATATGAAAAAGGAAGCACCTAAGTTTGAGATGTTCTATGATGGTTGTTTTGGAAGTCAACTCTTGTTTGCTGTGAGATGTAAGTCATTGAGTGTGCTCAGGCGTACATGGAGGTGGAATGAGAATAATAACAGATTATGTCGGCAGTGTAATAGTGGAGTTAAGGAAACAATTGAACATTTTGGGCTTGAATGTAGTAAGTATGAGCAAGAGAGAGAAAGTTTCATGAATGTGGTCTTTGAGCAGTATGGAGAGAATGAGTGGTAAGCCAGATGTGCTGAAGATGATTGTGGTATGAGCTGTCTTGCTGGATTGGATCAGGAGTGTAATTTGAGTATCATTAAAGCTATGAAAATGTTTCTTGTGCGTGCCTGGAGTGAGAGACAGTGACTGGAATGAGTCAGTCAGGTAAAGTGGGAAGTAATGACCCAATATGCCTTGGGATGGTGATGTGACACACTGGTTACCCCAGTGATGCCGTCCAATGGCAGCTTGCGTGGATCCTGAGTAGTTTAGTGGACAAGTCTGGTACCAGGCGCTGAACTCTTTGTGTGAAAATTGTGGAGGGAATTGTAGGCGGTTTCAAAGGAACCGACGCTGTCGGCTCTCAAGTTCAAGTTCAATTTCATAGAAAAATGTTTTTCAAGGTATTTGATTGGAATGCTGTCATAATTTAATACTCACTTGACATTCATGATATGAATAGAGCAATTCAAAATCATTGATGTTAAGTTGAAATTTTTTGTCTCTTACAGGTCATAATACTTCAGCAGCGCATTATTGAGAGAAGTTCCATTACTTCACCACATTAAGTGCATTTAAGGGAATCGAACGGTAGTCCCTTATGAAATTTCAAAAAAACTAATAAAAAATACTTCAAGAGTGAAATAAGTTAGGAGGTATTCACAGCATGTTTAAAACATATGAATGGACGTTAAGAGCCGTAATTTTTTTGAATTTTACCCATCCGCAGCGTTCGTTTTCCTCCATAAGCACAGTTGGAGGGAATGACTGAGTTCAGAAAGGGTTTCAGCGCGGGTAAGCACAGTTGGATGGAACGACCTCATTGCTAGCCTACCGTAGTACATATTTGAAGGAGATGTTTTACGGCATTTCTCGTTCCTCATATGTGACGAATGTTTAGGCAAGGCTTCATTAAATTGCGCAAGAAGATTGGGTGAGGATGTTAAATTTTACATCCAAAGTAATTGTCATGTCCGAGAACCACATTGAGTTAATTCTCACTTCAGATATTTGAGCATTAAGATCATCATTGTCACAGGACATGAGGGCAGTAAAACAGGTACGTTTTGTCTTCGTCTAATGTCCTGTATCAGGAAGTAGCTTCATTCTTTCGCATTTAAAACTTATTTATTTGCTCATAAGAAACCAAAACACGCTCGTGGCTCAAATTCTCAAGTTTCTGACGTGAAAATTATTGAATTGTGAATACTGATGTGAATTTACTGAAAGAGAGTGGCGTAGCATGAAATTCTTCAATATTTAGTGATCATAATGTGTATTTTACATTTCAAGTTTCTGGTTACAGCTGAAGTCTTATAATTTGTTATGTCCAACAAGAAAGGAAATGAGATTTGTAATTTCTAAGCGGTCACAGGAGGAAACATAAGTGGGGCCAACTTGTTATCTGATGGGAGACTTATTCATAAAGTACTGGAATTTGTTAAACAAGTGAATTTATTCGGAAATTTATGATGTTAAATCTGAGTGGACCCACCCAGTTCAAGAGAGGCGAGGTTGTGTTTTAATGTTTGTATTACGGTTTGTCTAAGTCCTAGAGGCTTGTAGCAGTTGTTATGTTCTGCGGCACATTTTAGAACCAAAATTGCCGAGCGTACTGCACTCCGTTACTCAACGCTGAGTTCAGAAAGGGTTTCAGCGTGGGTAAGACGCTCGGCCAAAGTGAGGGTGGGAGCTGGAACCCTAACTTTGGGGTTTTAGCTTCAATCCTTCCACATTTATTGTTCCCTTGTATCCACGTACCCTGGTTCTTCAGGAAAAAATTACGTGTTTCAGCTATATTGGCCTCAAACTTTGTTCATATGGTGATCGAATCCTTATGATGACGGGTAAAAAGAAGCAAATGTTGTGATAAGTGTTGGAATATCCATGACGGCTCCTTTTCTGGTCGCTCATGCTAAACGGTAGTTATCGACACTCATGTAATGCTAGATAAAATTGGACGATTTCTAGGGAATCTCACTTTTAGGATAAAAAGGAAAACCAACGTAGCTAAGAAAATCATGATATAAAACAAACGTTTCGGATCATAAAAAATCCATCCTCAGTGTTCTGAAAAACAATAAGTCAAAGTATTAAAAATATTTCTAAACTCTAATTTTCTGAATAAACCAACAGATAAAATACTGACATCAAAAAAGACAGAGAAAAGACAATAATAAAACAAAAACTATGAAACACTTTAACAAACAATAGAAAGTTTGACCGCCGTGTCACATTCATTAATTGACGGACGGTTTTTTAAAATGAACATCGATTCTAAAATGCGGAGATCAGAAAAATTTGGGGTTGAGTCCAAAATTTTAAAATTTGTATTTGTAAATGAATGGTCGTTTTTCAGACAATGTTCTCTTATTGACGAATTAGACGGCTTAGTCAGAGTATTGCCCGTACGAAATGAGACTCACCTGTGTTGTACACACCTCACAAATAATTGGAGCTCAGTGCGACCAATGTAAAATCGCTCGCAGCGGTCACCCGTATATTGATATATCACTGAGGTGCGCAACATCACATCTGGAATATCCCTTCGCTTAAAGTATGACCCGATTTTTCTATCATTTTCGAAGTACACACAAGGACTGATTTGTGGAAAAAACTTTTTAATTTTTGACAATATTTCAAGTTTCATTTTCTCTGTACGGGTTCCTACAAACGGTAACTGAAAATATAAGCTCAACTTCGGCACGGTAAAAACTTTTTGCTTCACAGTAAACATTCTTCCTAAAAATTTTCGTAACTCCTTAGTAAAAATATTCTTCGGGTAATTATTCGAACAGAAATATTTTTCCAAAAATAAATCATTCCTATATGGAACAATTGGTAAGAAGAAGATATTTCAAAAGCTCTGTGAATTGATGTTACTATGCCGGAAATTTTCTATTTAGTGAAAATATTTCTAAAATAAATAATTCAATAAATATAAAATTTCCGGTACTATATATCAATATACGTGTTGGTTCTTATTTGTACTTGATAGTACTTGATGGTGCTTTTCGGTAGTGTTTGGTACTTTTTGTTACTTATTGGTACTTTTTGGTACATGCTTGTGCTCATTCGTACTTTTTGTACTTATTGGTGCTTCTCGGTACTTTTTCGTTCATGTTGCTATTTATTGGTATTAAAGGGTATCTATTGGTTCTTATTAGTACTCCTTGGTACATCATGATACTTTTTGATACAACTGGTAGTCATTGGTAGTTGAAATTGGACACTCCGTTTTTTGGGACTTAGCATGTGTGTGTGGTATCGCGCAGAGGAAAAACGAGTAAGCCAGTGGCAGTGGCGACTCTGAAGGTCGCCGCTGCCACTGGTTTTAGAAACACGAAGAAAGTAAATATCACACAAGAACTTTAGATTGGGTTAAACTGTGGATGTCTTTCATCAGTAAACTGGAAAAACAAATTGAGTGTTTTTGTGGCAGATTATGCTATAAGTTATTGTGGTCGCAAAAATAAGAACTTATGCCTCACAATGAACCACTTCCAGCGCGCTGAACTGATTACAATAATGACTGAATTCATTTAAATTGATTTCTTCAGGAAATTAGCTGTGGTCGGAAAATGGTGCATCACTCTAGGCTAATTATTTTCGGTAAATTTGCGTTTTAGGTCCGTCACGATTTGTTTTAATTTTTAACACCATTTATAAATAAAATGAGCCATTTAAGACAGAAAGACACCGAATCACCTACCAGAAGAAGTCCTCGAACACAAATTTGGAGGAATTTACTGGCATCATCTACTCCATCAGGTTCGCTTAAATTCAATAAATGATTTTAGAATTTGCGAAGTTATTTGTTTACTGTGAGTCCAAGTAAAGGCTACAACTTTTTTGTCTCAGATTTTCAAATTCTATTCTTATTTGGTGATCAATTTTGCAACATTTTTTAGAAATGCTATACAAGGTTTAGTGGTTAATATTTGGTTTCTTTTTTGTATATATTTAGCACGACGAGTTCAGCCAATGTGAAATTGCAAATTGCAAGCGAATACTACGTAAAAACGTGTTTGAAAAAAACATAATTTTGAAGGTCTAATCTACCTAATAATGCAAATTTGCTGCAGAGGACGACTCCGATTCATCTTTGGAGCAGCAGAGAAGTGGCCGTGTACCAACCCAGTTAAAAATTCATGCCGTTTTTAGGTCGACAGGTAGCAGAACACAGTGAAAGATGGCCGCCGAAGGTCAGAACGCTCCTCTGTCGGCCGCTCTCGACCAAAATTTGCCGTTCGACGGCTATCCGCTTGTCTCATTTAGACGGAAACAAGCCGGAAAAATCGAGCCCTTGCCCAAAGGCGGATTCAAGAGGAGAATGTCGGCTTGCGTTCGACCTATTTGATTAACAGTCGAGCAACGGTTTTCTGGAAACTACAGAAATTTCTTTAGAATATCTTAAGTACAACTTTAGAGTTTAGTCTATCACTCATAACTTTTGAAATAATTCACCTGTCGAGTTCAAATTACTCTCAAATGAAAGATAAAAACATTCTTAAAGGAAAATCTTACATCCGAACATTCTTGACCACTCTCAGACAGCAAAATTTATTTGCCATTAAAATTACAGTCGGTAGCTGCCGAGGAAAACTTGCTAGTCAAAGGTGTCAACTAAAAAAAGGTACATTTACCTAAAACATTACCTTACAGATAGTTATAATGTTATATGGTATTTAAATGTCAATTTAATCATTTCGTATAGTGTACATTAAATAATACCATCCTGTTGTTCATCTGAGCCAAATTTTTATTTCCATTCGAGTTAGACATGGCAACACTGCTAGCACATTTGGACAAGTCTGATCACTCAAGCTTTTTCGCGTCAGTTACAGGAATGTTGTTGTGCGTCACAGGTGTAGTGCTGGTTTCTCATTTATGCAATAAGGTTTTTCACGCAATGTCAGAATTTATTTCAGTGCGAGTGTGTAGTACGTTGAAGTGTCTCTTATTTCTGAAAAAATTTCTGCTCTAAAAAGGTATGAGGTGTTCGATCTCACGTAAGTTTCCTATTCCATTGAAGACGTTAATTAAGCCGGTATGGCATGCTGTCAAGTGCCTGATGAGGGATTGACCTTGTCGTCTCAATAATTTTTTAGTGTGAATGAATAGTAGTATACATATATTAATGAGAAGGAACAATTACGCACTTAAGGTCAATCAGGAATCAGGATTGCACTACTGTGCGGCCAATGTTGATTTCATATTTGGTAGTGCACAATTGTATATATTTCAAAATTTAAACTGTAGTTTAACGAAGCAATAGAAGCAAAATATAATAGTGTATGTTCCTTCACTATTAATTCCATTCTTATTTTACAGTAAGTGTTAACACAATTTAGCTTCAAACTTTCAGGTTGCAGTATAATTCCACTTGAGAAACCTTTGACAAGCAACAATGTGCAATGTTTTCAATTTAGATGTACGGATAGTATCGGTATCGGCCTTTTTCTATTATCAGAACATCACTAGTTTTCAATTTTTTAGTAAGAAAAGTAAACTTCAGAAATATCTGACGAGCTGCATTATAAAATTAAGGAATAACAATGATGAAAGAAGAATAGGTCGATATTTACTTAAATTCGTTCGCGGAAATTAAGAATTCTGTTTCAAAAAATCTCTAAAGGAACACATTTAAGAACGTTTCAGATGAATGACATTTTGCTCGCTGATGCGTAACTTTTGAGTTATTAACCTGTAAAGTTATAGGAACTTAGTATGTAAAAATGGAGAAACGGACGCGTAAATATGATGTAATACGGCATAACGTGATGCTAGCTAGGTTAAATTAGGTTAGGTAACGTTAGATAAGCTGAATACACTAAACTAAAATAACTTAACATAGCCGTACTGACACTGATGGTTACCGCCAAAATACTGGGCGTGTTTCAAGAATGCAGCTACGATGTAGACGATTATGTAACGTTAATTTTACCTGAGCGTAATTCATGTTATAGCTCAAAAATTATGTATCAGCGAGCAAAATGTCTTTCGTGCTCTTTTAGTGATTTTTTAAAACAGAGGTCGTGATTTCCGTGAACACATTAAAGTAAATACTGACCGAAGAAAAATCCTTAATCACATGATGAACATCAGCATTATCGATGAGTTAGGGTTGAATTATACTTTAAATTGAGGAGCGTCCTACCAGCAAACGTTGCGTGATCGTAGGCTAGTGATGTACAGAAATATCGGTAGCGGCAAAATCTGGCCGATATATCATCGATACTTTCCAATAATACGTATTTTATCGTGAAAATGACGGTGATAATTCATGAAAGTAAAATTAAATAAAGAGCCTATTCATTCATAGTAAATTAGTTAGCTAACTGTTGAATTACAGAGTTTAATGTGGCCCGCTAAGTACGTGAATCTACTACGTTGATTTCCCGATGTTACGGACGGTCTGTAAGTGAAAGCTTTGTAGCATAAATAGTTAAAAAAACACAGTGGGGACGTAAAATTATTATACTTTTACAACTAAAACCTATATAGTTTGACCCAATTTCCATTTCTTAAAGTATGTGACAGGCTAACAAAAATCAAACCAATTAAATTAGGTTGAAGGTGCATTTTAAAGTTTTTATAAATTTGACATAGAAATACCTGAAAATTCTATTTTCATTAAGCTTTTAGATCGTAAAATATTACAAAGCTAATTATTTTATTTTAATTTAGCATGTAAATCGCCGTTCATTACGAATCTAGCATTTTTATTCATTTTAATATGTTTGAAAAATTCATGAACAATCTTATAATTGGTTGCGTGTTTGCGCATCTTTCCGGTTTCGGAGCCTATCGAATTTTAATGTTTTCTTTTCGTCAAAGTATGTATTTAGGTGTGAAAAACATGAAAATGATAACTATTTTGAGGAGAAATTATTGTTTTGGTTCATGAACAATCTTATAAGATTGTTCGTGAATTTTTCAAACATCTTAAAATAGAAGAAAAATGCAATATTCCTAGTGTACGGTGATTCACATGCTAAATTAAAATAAAATTATTAGCTTTGTAGTATTTGAAGATTTACGTAAAATTAACATTTCTTAGTCGGACTATCATTAAAAATTTAAAGACGAACAATATAGCACGGATAGGTATCATATTTATTACAATTTAACGAAGATAAATTTAAAACATGTGAAGTAGTCAATTTTTAACGTTTCGGAGACCAGCTCCATCTTCAGTAAGTCTGAAAACATAAAAACCAAAATTGGTTAGTTCATGACAACAATGAGAAAAGTGACAAAGTGATCGGTAAGAAAAAAAAATCAATACCAAAATTTCTAACGGATTGAACTATTAGCATTATTTAAAGGTGGCTTCTCTTTGGCAATGTGCAGGGATTCTAAAATGCGAAATCTAACTCATTAGGTGCAGAGCATAAAAAAGAAAAATTGTCCTCGGAAATACGGCTGCTACACTGTTCGGTATGAAGGCGGATTGATGAATGAGGAGGTTGAGCCACAGAACATTTACATAATCTGAAGGTTTTCTCTCCTGAACTGTACCCGAAGTTGTATCTGTCAGGTTCACGTCCGGTTGTCCTGTGTGGTTTGCCGAAAATCCATAAGTTAGACTTTCTATCTAAATTTCAATTTCGTCCTATTTTTGCTGCAGTGAATACGCCTAATTTTAACCTTGGTAACTCAACTCAATTTGTTAACGAGATAACATCGTGTCGAAATGCTGATAAAGTTACTATGGCTTCATTTGATATTGAAAGTTTATTCACAAATATTCCACTTGCAGAAACCATCGAAATAATTATAAATTTCTTGTTTGCTTTGCCTACTGATACAGTTTTAGGCCTAGGCAAATCTTATTTTAAGACGCTTCTCGAACTGTCTGTTATGAACTCTATGTTTGTGCTTGCAGGCAATTTTTATAAACAAATCGAAGGCCTGGGGTCTTCGAAGGCATGGGTCTTCGGTTATGACCCACATTTGCAAAAATTTTCATGTGTCACTGGGAACAAAAATGGCTGGCCGATTGCCCAGTGGAATTTAAACCAGAATTTTATCGCCGTTACATTGATGACACGTTTTTGTTGTTTCGTGATCCAAGTCATGCTCAAATGTTCAGGGACTATTTAAATGAGAAACATTCATCAATAAAATTTACAATCGAAATTGAGAATAATGGCTCGTTATCTTTTTTGGACTCAAAAATTACTCGAGTAGGTAAAGCTTTCACTTCTTCAGTTTTTCGTAAGGCTACTTTTACTGGATTGGGCGTAAGTTTCTACAGTAACTGTAGTAGCTATAGATCTAAAATTAATGCGATTAAAACCATATTGAATCGTGCCTACAACATTTGTTCTAGTTTTGTGGATCTGCATGCTGAATTTAATTTTTTAGTCTCATTTTTTTATAAAAACGGATTTCCTTCCTCAATTGTTCATACTCATATAAAAAAATTTTTAGCCAAGAAATATGCAGGTATTAACGATGTTGCCGATTCGGTGCAACAGCTCTACTGTGTATTTTCATATTTAGGTGATTTTACGCGCAAGATGTCCCGGGATATTGAAAACCTTTTTAAACACCACTTTCATGCGGTAAAATTGAATGTAATTACTGTGAATCTGCTGCGAGTTGGTTCTTTCTTTCGGTACAAAGATAGGATTCCTAAGCAAATGCGGGCATCCCTGGTATATAAATTTAGTTGCGTACAGTGTACGTCTGGCTACGTCGGCATGACGACGCTGCCTTTTTACGTCAGGATCGCCCATGGCACCGCGGAGTAAGCTTTCGAACCGGGAGACCTTTAGCTCATCCTCCTCATTCATCAATCCGCCTTCATACCGAACAGTGTAGCAGCCGTATTTCCGGGGACAATTTTCTATTTTATGCTCTGCACCTAACGAGTTAGATTTGCGCATTTTAGAATCCCTTCGCATTGCCAAAGAGAAGCCACCTTTAAATAATGCTAATAGTTCATATCCGTTAGAAATTTTTGTATAGATTTATTTTTTCTTACCGATCACTTTGTCACTTTTCTCATTGTTGTCATGAACTAACCAATTTTGGTTTTTATGTTTTCAGACTTACTGAAGATGGAGCTGGTCTCAGAAACGTTTAAAATTGACTACTTCACATGTTTTAAATTTAGCTTCGTTAAACTGTATTAAATATGATACCTATCCGTGCTGTATTCTTCGTCTTTAAATTTTTATTGAAGATTTACTACCTAGATAAATTAAAATCGAATTTCCATCTGTTTCTACAATAAATTTCAAAAACTTCAATGTACACCATCAACTTTATTTACATAATTGGTTGGATTTTTGTTAGCCTGTTTAGTTTTAAAAGTATAATAATTTTATGTCGCTTCTGTTTTCAACTATTCATGCTACATAGCTTTCACTTACTAACGTACGTGCCTCATCGTGAAGTCAAAGTATTAAATTCAGTTAGCGGGCCTGATTAAACTCTGTAATTCAACTGTTAGCTAACTAATTTGCTAGGTATGAATAGCCTCTTTATTTGATCATGCTTTTACTCTCATGATTTATGACCTTCATTTATATGATAAAATGCGTATTATTGGAAAGTATCGGCCGGATTTTACCAATGCCAGTAAAATGACCGATACCGATACATCGGTACATCAATAATTTTATGACAGGATTTTATAAATATTTTTTAACGTTTCGATCTGAATTTCAATTAAAAAAAGAAAACCATTTACATTTATGTGCAACGGCCAAAAAAAAAAAGACTGTTGGCTGCATTGGCTACTCTGGCTGAAGCTTCATAAGAAAATGACGCTGAAACTCACAATGAGTCGCTTTCTTCTATTTCGCATGTAGTTGAGTTTGGACCCGTAACTTCTGGTGAAGATGGAGATTCTTCAGAAGAAACAAGAGATGAAAAAGATGTAGAATGCTGGTCTGCAGAGGCACTATTTCAAGCGCAAGGGCCCAACTATTAGCTTCACCACATCGGTCAATTGATATTTATCACGATTTATCTTTGTGGTGGGGCTGGTAGTGACGGCAATATAAGCAACGTAAACACAACAAAATGTGGAAACCAAGCCTGAATTTTCCCTCGTCAGTCTTCAGCAACATCTGAATTGAAGGACGTCCTCGAAGGTGATCAACGATGTGTTCAGATGCATATTTGTGTGTGTGTGTGAGGGCGAGTGTGTGTGTGTGTGGGGGGGGGATTATGGGTGGGTGGGTGCGGGGAGAGGGGTGTGTGTGTGGGGGGGGGGGGGGTGAGGGGGTGTGTATATGAATAGCCAGTGTAACTAAGTTCGGGCAAGGTCGATCTACTGCCGCGGGAGGCCGGTACAAAGTCGAGTAAGGTCGGCAGAGAGTCGATACATAAAATGGAGAAGCCGCGGAAGGTCGATTTTGGGCCGCGGAAAGTCGAAATGTAGTCGATAAAGGTGGGAATTTCCGAACAGCTGCAAAGCGAATTCAATGGTTTTGTAGCCGTTTTTTCCTGCCATAAAAAGGGGACATGGCGACCAAAAAACGGCTGCTTTTCCGAATAAAACACGGCTAGAAGTCTTGCCTACCGCGGCACATAATCGACTTGAAAACGTCTTATTTTTTTAACTGGGAATAGCCCTCACAGACGAATTTATTCCAGTAAAGAATCGGTATGTACGTTCATTGACGTGCTGATTAGTGAATTTAAATAGCTACATGAATCACATTTATGATTGAGAAAAATAATTGAAAATACACAGTCATCTTTTGTACCATCTAGGGTATATTAGACATAAAATAGCTTATGAACTAAATACTATGAAATAATATAATTAGTTAAATTATCATTGTGAATAACTGATACAAGAAACTATAAACTGTTTGTCTAAATTTTATCCAACCTCTGAAATTTTGAAATTAGAACGTGTGATTTGATATTTTAACGTGCATTCCTTTTCATTGTCAGATGCGTTTCTTCACCAAAACCAAGCCCACCTTCAGAAGAACTGGTAACCATTCATACTAGGCTCGCCCGAATCGAAAGTCTCATCGTAGAAAATAAGTTAATTCTCGAAGAAAATCGAAGCGATAAGCCTGCACAACCGCCAGCCGTGTCTCGAGGATTTGCACCTGGAAATAATGACGAAGAACTAAATGAAATACTACAAAGAAGCGACCTTTGTAAATCTTATTTCTGTCACAATACCCTCAATGGCAATGAATGTATACCTATTGCTTGTATCTTTGATTGTTTTCGTACCGAACATCAATAGTCGTTTGTCTCGAACGATTCGAGAGGTAGCTATATTATAAATCATTGTTGAATCGCCTTTTTCAAACCCAAGGTTCCTTATCTGGTCGCGGCAAAGGAAGTAAACCTCACACGGACAGCAATTTCTATGATGAAATTGCTGCTGTCGCGAGAATTTGCCAACGAATTCTCCATGACGGGGTGGGAGCAAAGAGGAAACGTACGAAAGTAAAGTAAGTATGATTTCCGAGAAAATCATCTAAGCACAAAATGAATAAATACCCTGATGCAAAATAATACGATAAATAAGTCTTGTTTATACTAAATCTAATCGTGTATACATAAACACAAAATAATATCGAGTGCTTAATCTATGCTAATCCGCTGTGTTGTCAATCCAACCAGGTTCCATATCAAAAATTCCAGAGTTCCAACAGGCACCTCGCAGCGCTTTAAAAATCGCCATTCCGAAAGCGTTAAAAGGTAATTACATTGCTGGTGTTCAAACGAAAATCGGCTCATTGTAACCTACTAAAACATTCATGCGGTTTAGCGTGTCACTCGTGTGGGAATTCATTGGTGCAAATAAGGCTGCGGAATCGGAGTTCGTACAAGTCGGATATTTTAGAGGGAAGCAGGAGTCGAATGAAGTATGAAGAAATGTGAAGAATTTTGTGGGGTAGGAATTCAGAGACGGAGTCCAAATCAGATATTCAAATATTTCAGGATTCCGAGTCGAATATTCACCATTCGGGTCTGTAATCTTAGCGTAAAATATATCGTAAAAAGATAGGTATTTGATGAGCATTAGTGAACTAACTACCTATTTAGACCATGAAAAACAGCTAATTTATAATAGTTAACAGACGATGAAGCTGGTTTCTGGTATGGTTTCTTGATTATTGTACTTTCTTGTAAGTTCTTATACCTGAGAGTAAGCAAACTATCCTCAGCTATTTCTTGTGTATAAGTTTTAAATAGAAGATATTTTCCTCACACTTATAGTCAGTTATATTTATAGTGGACTCAAACAGTGTCATGGGTATTTAAATGATTCATCTTTTTCCATTCAGGATCCTCTGACTGGGACGGCTACCGAGGGAAAAGACCTTCGAGCTCTCGGATCCCAGAAGGCGAGAGCAACGAATACACCAACCCAGAGCTTGTTGCAGTCGAATAAAATACAGCCGGCATCACTTTCAACCTATTTCGCTTGAAGAAGTCAGTCGCTGAAGTCTAGTGCGCAGAGATTTGTGGATTATAAATCAAAAATGGAATGGTCATTTACCGTGTCAGTAAAGTCAAGGGTGAGACGGAAGGGGAAATTTTATCAAACATATATTGTTCTTCCGTAAAGATAGCTACTTATTTGCAAAATACACAAGTAACACAATATTACACGCGACTTAATATAGTTAATTGAGAAATATTTCGTCGTCACTTAGAACTCAACGTGTATGTTTAGGGGAATCTATTCTGATGTTGATTTTGTGTTTTATTCCTTCAATGGCCTTTATTCGTATTACAGTAATAAGTAAATCATTTAAGATCGTTCTATGACAGAGGAAGCAGATGCTGCAGTTCCTTAATTTGGTTTAGATTTTAGTGGAACTTAGACTCATATGAACTTTACCCATAAATGAGTTGTTTTATCGTGTTATTCGGGAAACAATATTATTTTGTATGAGAAGTGAGAGCAGAAACTTTAAATAGTTTAATGAATAATTTTGATCCATTTGATTGGCTGCTTGTAAAGGACATTGTTAAACGAGTTGTTTACTTCATTTTTTTATCCCTCGCTTATTAAACGCTTGTTCCAGAATACACAATTTAAATCGTTTCTCTTGTTCACGCCCAACAAAACAGTTATTTTAAATACAAGGTTAGGTTTTCCGCGTTTTTAGTATTGAAGTGTCAAACCGAAAAAGCGCGGAAAACGTATATGCTCTCGCGGAAAACGAATATGAGAGCTGGGACAGAAAAATATACTCTAATCGAACAACAGTTGTCATTCGAATAGAAGTCACATTGAAAGTCTGGTAACGATTGCAGAAATTCAGTGCCTCGTTCGAATAATCTATTTTTTTATTTGCCTGCGCTTGTACAAACTTATGCGTGCACATGTATGCATATATATGTGTGGATGTGTGAACATATCAACAAGTATATAAAAAGCTCTCGGCGGCGCTCAGCTGCTATTGTCGCGCATACGCACTTATGCAATATGGGCATATATGCGTGTGAGTAATGGCTATACAGACGACGAATAATCAGCTGGGCGCAGCCGAGAGCCGTTTTTTTCAACTCGAAATTTGGGGACGGCCACGTGCGCAGCATCGACGCGTCGCGTCCGATGAGAGACGTGTAGAGCCATGCAGGGACGCGCTAAGGACGTGCGTCGCGAACGGCCGTCGACGTGTAGTGGTGGTGTGACACGACCTTAAAGCTGCGGTCTCGCCGTCGCGGCGGACGTGCCGCATCGACGCGACGGCTCTAGCTACGCGCATGCACGGCCTTCCCACATCGGCGACACGTCCTTAATTTTCAATTAACGTTCTGTTTGACTCAAGTGCTCGTGGAGAGACCTTCTCCCGGATAATCTTAAGTTTCTGTGTACCTAGCAGTGTAATTACGTGTTAGAAAACTACTAAATTTAATTCTTGTGTTCTCGAACTGCCCATACTTGTTGCTCCGTCACCATGTATGGTGTGTTTGATAGTGGTGAACCGCCGGTTCCTACACAGTTGAAAATCAAGGACGTGTCGCCGGTGAATTAAGGACGAGACAGTCGATCAAGTGTGAATTGAAGGCGAATCGGCCGGCTCGGCCTTATAACTCTCTCTCCGCGCTCATAACTACGTACGGTCGAACTTGGACGTGATATTTTAAGCCGGCCAGTTATGAATTGAGGGCTCAAAATTTTCAGTTGGTTAAAGGCGTAATATTTGAGGACGGCCATCAGTTGTTTGAAGGAGTGCAAATGTCGTTGAATTAACGTCGTATAAAGGACGGACTTTACCATTAAACGCGTGTTTTGAAATTGCAGCGTACGCGGTATCAAACTTGAAATTATTCATCGAATATTTTATTTAATTTTCATCTTTCTCCAAAAATGTTCACCTGAAAGTAAAAGAACAGTTTACTGCGAAGAACAGTAAAAGCATTGGTGTTCATTTATGAGTTCATTGAGTTTATATATGAGTTCATTTATGAGTTCATTCATGTACTCGTACAGTACCATTGTTATGGGTAAATTTATATTTCATTCTTCAATACCAGACAAGTCAAACATATTACCACGGTCCCTACAATCTCTCTCTTAGAAGAAAAGTGATACTTCTGCGAGGTCATGAATATTAATTATTTTCAAAGCAATATTCTAAATTGAGAAATGACATCCTAGAATGAAATCAATTTAAATTTTTAAATTCATTCTGACGAATTCATTTATAATTCGGAAATTCCTAAAAAGAAAAGCAACGAAAAAAATGGATAAATTGCGAATTATAGTGATTCGAATTATACCTAAGGTCATTCATTCAAGAAGAACATAATATCAAACAGTGCTAAGCGAAAACGTATTTTGTAATGATAGTTTCTAATATCAATTTTTCTGATGATAACCGCTGTTGTTTCCCAGACAAAATATCGCATAAGTAGGGTTTGCATCCCGCGTTCCCGAATGATTTGGGGCCGAAATTTTCCAGTCCGTGAATTCGTTTTTTCCCGGTAATTAATATTATTGCAATTAATATTATTTCAATTTACATCACTACACAATTTAGTCTACACTATTTTAACACTATTGTATCAGAATATAAATTTCTGCTTAGCATCACTCAATAACTCAAACTCCGCAATCATTGCAACAACATTTGCCTGTCGCACGTGGACGTGGTGTGTATGGTTCTTCCTATGTAAAGGTTACAAGTCCGTACGTGTTGTCAGTGACTTCAATTTTTTTGTAAATGAAGTAAACGCTATTAATAATATTAAAGTACGCATCTTAATGCACTAATATTTTATTTATATTTTAATGGTGCCGACTTGCTATTTTACCTTCTATGTTTTGGTTTTGCATGTAGTGAAGAATATATTGTTTATAAATGAAAAAATTGTTTAAATACTGTAATAGATACGATGGCAATGGCAGATATAGAAACTGAAGCCTTTGTGTGGCGATGCAGATCATCTGATCTGTATCGCCACTATTGTATCTCAGCCTTGGTTATCGCAGCATCAATGTTCATGTAATCGTAAGTTGCTTTCTTGACCTGCGAGGCTGTTATGTATTAAACATTGCAAATTTTTCATGTGATTTAAAATGTAAGTAGTCATTACAGACCGAAAATAAAAAAAAATTATAATAGGATGTATGTTAAAACAGGAAGAAATTCCGGGATTGCTGGGTTTTCATTTCGTCCCGGGATTGCAAACCCTACTATGAAGGTATCAGACTATTTGTCACACATCAGCTGAAATAGTTTATTAAATCACGCGGGAGGTAAATATGCATATGTACTTGGTTTCACGATCAATTCTATAGTTCGGTCTTTCCAAATTTTCAGGAATGGTTGTTAGTCTTCCAAATAATTGAATTTTGAGAATTAGTGTATTTTACCAATGGGACAAAATTTTAAACTTGAACCGTATAAAAAAGAATTTTGTCGTTGAGTGCGTTTTAAACATACGTCACTTACCACAGCACTTAAAACGAAAACTAAGGATCGATTGTTATTTTTACTCAATTTAAAAGAAAGACTTAATGTCGATACCGTCGTGCGGTCGACGTGAGGGTTCGTGGAAAAGGGGGCTGTCTTCTGTGCAGCTACCTTTTTCCGGGGCGCTAGCTTTTCTGTGCAGATGCCCTTCCTGAGGTGCGTATGGGTACCGCCTACGCCGTAATCAGTCCGCTAGGGCAACAGAAGTAAATTCTGTTAGTGCCGAACTACGGCGGTACCGTTAGGAAGACGAGCAACTGGCTGCGCCGTATGAAACCGCTAGAGCAACAGAAGTGAATTCTGATATGCCGAACTGCGACAGCGTCTTCCTAATCGACAAACTATGCGAAATAGCTCGTCCTTCCGAGGTGGCTCCTTAAACCCCTTATTAGGCGAGGTGTCGTATGAGAATAAAGCCTGTGTCAGTAAGGAGAAAGGAAAACTCTTATGACCTCAGGGTGTGACTTGTTTAATGCTGAATCTCTTTGAAGTCCCTAATACATACACTGATATATTTTAACATAGACAGGGATTTATTTTCTATTGCAAAAATAGTGCGTACAGACGTGAGCTACTGCATAATAGGGTACAACACTCAAAATTGCATTTAAAATATTAGTCGTATTTATCTAGATAACACAAGAAACATTGAAATATCGACATGTAATACAAATGATATTTAAGGGCTAACTAAAGTAAATGCACAGACGCAACATCAGCGCAGAGAAACAGACAAGTCAGCGTTCAGGGAGCTGGACACATAAAGAAAATACTTGAGATTATGGGTAACTAACACAAAAAGGCTCGACAACCCCTGTGCGGCCTGACACGCCCGGGGGAGGGTGTCTCTGCTACGATAGCCGAGACAGAAAATCTGCAAGGTGGTTGTCGACTCCCGGAAGGTGTTCTGCTCGGAACCTGAAAAGGCTGAAATACAAAGCCCAGCGTTTCAATCGGGGGTTCAACTTGTCTGCCTGTTGCAAATAAAGGAGCGGTCGATGGTCGGTTTGTAACACAAATTCTCCTCCATACAGGTAGACCTCAAACTTCTGTAGAGCCCAGTAGATGCCCAACGCTTCTTTTTCAATGGTAGAATAGTTTATTTCTGCTCCTCTCAGTCGACGTGAAGCATATGCTACCGGCGCGTAGTGACGGAAGTCTCGTTTGCTTGGCTGGAGGAGAGCTGCTCCAAGTCCAGTTTGGGAGGCATCTGTCCTCAGAATGAAAGGACATATGGGGTCTGGTAACTGTAAAACCGGTCTCTTGACTAACGCTGTCTTCAAACTTTCGAACAGATCTTCTGTTGTATCGGTCCAAGGTATTTGTTCTGGGGAGTTCTTCTTTAGGAAATCATGGAGTTTAGATGTCAGTTGAGAGTAGTTAGGAATGTACTGTTGGTAGAACCCAACTGTACCGAGAAAACTTCGGAGCTCCCGTTTGGTTTTTGGGAGTGGAGCCGATTTCAAGGCTTCGACTCGGTTCTCCAGAGGCTGGATCTGATTACTGCTCAGTTGATGACCCAAATACTGGAGGCTGTCAAAACCGAATTCGCATTTGGACGGCTTCGCTTTAAGGCCATGTCGAGAGAGAGCTTCGAACAGTTTAGCTAATGCTGTGCAATGATCTTCCCAGGTTGTCGAGGCGATTAAGATGTCGTCCATGTAGACCTCGGTATCTTGCAGTCCTGCAGTGACTTGACGTATTAGGCGGGAAAAAGTGGCTGGAGCATTTGCTAGTCCGAAAGGCAGTACGTTGAATTCATAGAAGCCAGACCTAGTTTTGAAGGCGGTGTATTGGCGGGACTCAGGGTGTAGAGGTACTTGCCAATATCCACTGGTCAGACCCATTTTGCTGAATATTGTTTTGCCAGCTAAATTGGTGAAAATAGCAGTGGTGTCTGCTATCGGCTGGGCATCGAATACTGTCTGGCTGTTGAGGTGCCTGCAGTCCAGACAAAATCGGTGGTTTCCGTCTTTCTTCCGGACGGCAAGGAGCGGGGAATAGTAAGGTGATGTAGATGGCGTCACGATTCCAATCATCATCCACTTCTCTAAACTTGACCGCAGTTCAGGCTCCAGCGCTAAGGGAAGTGGATACGAATGTTGAAGTCGAAAACTGGAAGGATCCTTCAATTTTATCTCATGAACTGCCGTGCTGGTTCTTCCGGGAGTATCTGTGAAAAGATCGCGATATTCTTCAAGTAGTTCCTGGAGTTCTGAGCGTTGTGTTGTAGTCAACGTAGAGGAGATGAGACAGTCTTCAATGGTTTCTCCGACGGGTAACGGTATCTCTGGTTCTTTCCGGTCGAGTTCTTCTTCTTCGCAGGTAGGTTCTAGGGCGAGGCCAACCGCTGCAAATGCTTCCTCTACTCTCTCGTCGTCCTCCTCGCAATCTGTCTCGCTTGGTGAGGCGGAACTTTGCTGCTTCCGGTCGTGGTACTGGCGAAGGAGGTTGATGTGATAAACTTTGTTGTTTCCATCCACGTCCAATGTATAGGTATAGGTTCCCAGGCGTGATTTCACTGTATAGGGACCTTTCCAAGTCATAAGTAGCTTCTTTCGAGAATCGGGCAGAAATACGAGGACTTCATCTCCTTGCTTTAGAGTTCGCATCTTGGTACGTCTGTTGAAGAACTTAGCGCTTTTCTCTTGGCTCCTGTTTAGATTCTCGCGAGCGATTTTACATGTTTCTTTCAATCGGTGCTTCATTTCCATTAGATACTGAGCAGTGCTCGTGTCGTCTTGCAAGCTACCATCGGTCCAGCATTCCTTGAGCACGGTTGAAGGTCCACGGACGCGATGGCCGTAGATGAGTTCGAAAGGAGAATACCCGGTTGAGGCCTGAGGAGCGTCTCGATAAGCAAAAAGGAGTGAAGGCAGATACAGGTCCCAATCTCGCGGCTGTTCTACGGCTAACTTCCGCAACATGACTTTGAGCGTACCATTGAAGCGTTCGACTATGCCGTTCGATTGGGCATGGTATAACGGCGTCAATCGGTGCTGGATACCGCTGAGTTTCAGGAAAGCTTCGAAGGTTGCAGCTGTGAACTAAGTGCCGTTGTCGCTTGTTAGCGTGTGAGGGAAACCAACTCTGCTGCAGATTTCGAGTAGCTCCTGGGCGACTGTTTCTGCATCTATATGTCTGAGCGGGGCTGCGTCTGCGTACCGAGTTGCTTGGTCCACCACGGTGAGAATGTATCGGTGGTCACGTGCCGAAGCTGGTTGTAATGGGCCTACCAAATCAACACTTAGCGCGGAGAATGGAGTGGTGATCGGTGGGGTTGAGATAGGTGCCTTTCTTGGTCGAGATGGAGCGTGCGTCTGGCAGGTATGACAGGAGTGACAGTATTGGGCCACATCTTTTGCTAGGAACGGCCAATAAAAATCTCGTTCTAGTCGAGCCTGAGTCTTCTTTTAGGAATAATGGCCAGCAAGTGGATTGTCGTGAGCCATTTCCAAGATTTGTGGGTGCACGCTTGCAGGGGCTACAAGTTGATGGGTTTCCTGACCGTCTCGTAACGTTTTCCGATGGAGAACGCCGCCATGGAGTTCAAAGGTAATGACTCTGCCATCCTTGTGCGTTTCTTCTTTGCCGGTGTCAACTTTCTTGAATAAAAGCTGCAATGTTTTGCACTCCCGCTGTAATTTCTTGATGTCTTCTTTGTTGTGTTGCAATATATCGACAGTGCTTGGTGCGGCAGGGGGATCTTCGATCGCTTTTGCTGCTTCCCTTGTGACAACGTGAGAGACTTCTGCAGCAACTGGTTGCTCTTCATAGTCGGTCATATGTTCGTCGAAGGAGGTGGTTCCGGGGACTCGGCCGAGGATGACATCATGGGAGAGCTCTTCCATGGCTACGGCTGTCACCTCTCCGTGGTAATAGGGGCAAACGAGAGAGACCCGGGCAAGAGGCGCCTCGAAGGAATGATTGTTGGCCAGCCGAACAGTAATTTCTTTCTTCAAAATGGCGTCAGCTGGGACGAGAGCCTTCTTGAGGAAGACCGCTGTTGCTCCTCCATCGAGTAGTACTTGAACGGGTTGTTGGTTCACGGTGCCGGAGCATGTTTTCAGCTGTCCCAATTCGATCAGCTTGTTCGAGGCGATGTGATTGCATGCTACTGGAGGAATATCGTCGTATTCATCTGCTTCTTCATGCGTTTCTAGATTGTTTACTCGAGCGGTAGTACTGGAGATAGGTGCGCTTGCATGGGCTGCTCCATTACTGTGACCATCACCTTGCCTCCTCTGCAATTGGCGGCACTCATCACTGGAATGCGATCGGTTGGGGCCATGAAAAGTACAGTAATATCCATTGTAAGGTCCTCGTTGTTCGCGCTGCGGAGTGTTGACCGATCCTGAGCTGGTGGGACCACCACGTGTGCTAGAAGTTCTTGGCGGCGTTCCTCGAGAGTTGTTGCTGGAGTTGGGTGATCTTGCTGGAGTGCTCGGGGCTCGGACAGGAAATGTCGAGCGTCGCTCTGGTGCTACTGATGCTTTGATTGCTGGAGGGCCCGCATCCGTCGTTGATGTCAGTGTGCGACCCTTACAAAGCTGATGGAGCGATATATGAGGTCTTGCTTGTAAGAAGCTATCACCTTGCTCTCCTAGGCTTGCGACTGTGTTACCACCCCTGTCACGCAATTGAGTAGCGGGGAAGGGCGGCAAGCTTGAATAAGCTCGGTCAACAATAAGGAAGTCACGAAGAGTCTTGTAGTTGGCTTCGATGTTGCATCCTTTTTAACCAAGCGTCAAAGGCTTGTTCGAGTCGCCGTAGGTAACGTGACATATTGTCGCCTTCTTCTGGCTTCAATTCGTAGTAGTTGGCACGTAGTTTTGCCGAAGTGACTTTATGAGCATCTAGTAGGAGCAATTTAATTTCAGGAAGCTTGAAGCGATCTGCTGCGGGCAGGGTATCGATGAGTCGACGTTCCTTCGGTGTGATCAAATTATGGAGCATGACAACAGCATCGACTTCAGTAAATCCCATCGCTGTGGTGTGAGTACAGAAGCGTTGCAAAAATTCGTCCATCCTTTCTTTCGTGGGATCGAATGGAGCCGGTGTAGGTATTTTCACTCTAGCATTTTGAGGAGCGATTTGAGCTTCGAGTTGTCGGAGTCTGAGCTCGTGGTCTCGTTGTGCTGCTTCTCGTTGTGCTGCTCGTTCTGCGGCTTCTCATTCCGCTGCTCGTTTTGCGGCTTCTTCCAAATGCCTCAGGCGGCTGGTAAATTCTTCCCGGTACTCCACATCGGTGGGAGTGAGGCCGAGGGCTTCGACGTATTCTCGAGCTTGAGCGACGAGGTTCATCTTGTTTTAGTGATGCGCTGTCCGCGTAGTTGATTACAACCCAGAAATCCCAGGCAAAGTTGGTAGTCGCGCAAAGCTTCTGGGTCCCTGTTCGGGCGCCAGAATATGTCGATACCGTCGTGCGGTCGACGTGAGGGTTCGTGGAAAAGGGGGCTGTCTTCTGTGCAGCTACTTTTTCCGGGGCGCTAGCTTTTCTGTGCAGCTGCCCTTCCTGAGGTGCGTGTGGGTACCGCCTACGCCGTAATCAGTCCGCTAGGGCAACAGAAGTAAATTCTGTTAGTGCCGAACTGCGACAGCGTCTTCCTAATCGACAAACTATGCGAAATAGCTCGTCCTTCCGAGGTGGCTCATTAAACCCCTTATTAGGCGAGGTGTCATATGAGACTAAAGCCTGTGTCAATGAGGAGAAAGGAAAACTCTTTTGACCTCAGGGTGTGACTTATTTAATACTGAATCTCTTTGAAGTCCCTATTACATACACTGATATATTTTAACAAAGACAGTGATTTATTTTCTATTGCAAAAATAGTGCGTACAGACGTGAGCTACTGCATAACAGGGTACAACACTCAAAATTGCATTTAAAATATTAGTCGTATTTATCTAGATAACACAAGAAACATTGGAATATCGACTTGTAATACAAATGATATATAAGGGCTAACTAAAGTAAATGCACAGACGCAACATCAGCGCAGAGAAACAGACAAGTCGGCGTTCAGGGAGCTGGACACATAAAGAAAATACTTAAGATTATAGGTAACTAACACAAAAAGGCTCGACAACCCCTGTGCGGCCTGAAACTTAATCATCAACAAAATGTATTGAAAATAACGAGGATGTATTAAATGAAAAACATGTGAGTGGAAAATAAATTTGCTCATTATTTTTCAAGGTTTCGGTGCAAACGAGGTCGATGCGTGAATAATCGAAGAAAAATCGAGGATCAGTCTAAAAGTTACCCTAGCCTTGCTAGGTTGAATTAGAATTTAGTAATAATAATAATAATAATAATGTAATCTAATGCACCCTTACATCCATGCATGCGCACGTGAAATATTATTTAGTTTGTATAAATTTTTGTCTTTTGTATTATGTACTCTTTCAGAATTTGTTTCGAGAATTCAAACGTTACTACACGTTAGTCAACTTACCCTAAAAATTTGCCTAATGAGCTCGTGAGTCGATCAGTGAGTCCGAGACATCGGGCCGGGCGCGTCGCTGGATGACTGGCAGTTAATAGCTTAGTACTGTTGCATGAGGTAGTGTGACAGTGTTCTTCACAAGGATTGCGTAAGATGAATTGTGATGAAATATTGCATGTTAAACATTCCGAGATGTTGGAATATTCTTTTTGCATAAGTATAATTTGTACGGGATCAAAATTCTGCAACAGTTTAGTGTCGACCGACCGTTAGAACATCGTCAGAATTTTCTCGTCTGTGGACGAGCTCAAGCTAAGTTTAATTTTAAAACTCCAGTTGAGTATAGGGCTGCTCACCTAACAGTTTTCAGAGTAGAGCAGTGGTATTTATATCAAAGCACTGAGGATAGATTGATGAACAAGTTAACTAGAAACAATTTACAGAACAGTTTACTATCACTAGATTCGTTTTCAATTTCTTTTCATGAACATTTGAGGCTAGAAGAAGATAGAATAATTTTCGGAAATCGATTCAAATAGTTTTAGTAGAGAGTTTGGTCAATAAAAATGTAATCAGCAATATTTTTCGCTATGTTTATGGGGAATTTGGTCAGTAGTCTTTCCTCATGATTTGTTACATATTCTTCGATGATCTAAATGATTTTTCTGGCCTAATTATTTTTAGCTTATCATAAATTTAATAAGCCCCATAGTTTTTAAATATCGTTTTTGAGTTGGCAAAATTAGATCATGAAATTATTTATCTGTGTAGTTTTTACCTGATTTGTTAAATACGGGATATTTGCTCGTTTTTTGCATAATTGTAGGAATGGTTATCAGACGACAATAGTTTGGAATTGATTTAATTCTATTAGCGGTATACCGATGTATCGGTATCGGCAGTTTCGGTCATTTTTACTGGTAACGGTATCGGCAAAATCTGGCCGATACTTTATAATAATACGTATTTTATAGTAAAAATGAAGGGCATAAATCATGATCATGAAAGTACAATCAAATAAAGAGCCTATTCACACCTGATAAATTAGTTAGCTGTAGAATTAAAGCGTTTAATCAGGCCCGCTAATTGAATTTATCACTTAGAATTCACGATGAGCGGTGGTCAGTAAGTGAAAGCTAGGTAGCATGAATAGTTAAACACAGTTGAAACATAAAATTATTGTACTTTTACGACTAAAACCTAGTTAGTTTGGCCCAATTTTCATTTCCTAAAATACATGATAGGCTGAAAAAAATCAAACCAATTAAATTGAGTTTAAAGTTTTTGCAAATTTAAGGGAATCGAACGATTTTTCCTATAAAATCTTTGAAAAATAAAAAATACTTCCGGAAGGAAATAATTTCTCTGGCATTCACAGCATGTTTATAACATTCGAATACACAGTTAAGCCCAGATTTTTTTTAAATTTACCCATACCCTATCAACCCCCCCCCTAAAAATTTTTATTTCAATTTTCATTTTCTCAGCAAATATTGTACGTAGAGACACTTTTTTTGTTAGATCCACAATGCAAATATCTACCAAAGCTATGATTTTTTTTTCTCTGAAAAAAATTTATACTTATTTGAATAGTAAAGACATAATAATTCTATTTATATGGACAATAAAACAATTTAAAATTAAAATTATCCAAAAAACAAATCCTAGCATTTATAGTACTCACATTGATCTCCACGATGGAAAAAGAATCTTCATAAGTGAAAAACTGTAGGAGAAATTGAGCCGCACATCCATAAAAAAACTTTTGATGAGGAATAAGCGTTCCAGTTTTTTAATCATTTCTCCAACAGTTTTTTACTTATAGAGGAGATCTTGCTTGCGTCGTGAAGATCAAGGTGAGTAATATAAACCTGCTTAGTCGTTTATTGGTAAATTAATTAGAAAATTTTTTATTGACATGTAAAATGATAACTTAAAATTAATATATTTTACTTGAAAAAATTCAAAAATTTCTCAAATTTTTTTGAAGCAAAACCAAACACTTGGACCTAGCTTTGGTAGATATTTGCATTGTGAATCTAACAAAAAAACTAATCGTCTCAATGTACAATATTTGCAATTATTTTTTTTGGAAATTTCCCTTTGAGGGGGGGGGGGATGGGCAAACTTTAAAAGCTTAAGGGCTCTGAACGTCCATTCGAATGTTCTAAACATGTTATGAACACCTCCAAGCTTATTTCGCTCCTGACGCTCTCGAAGTATTTTTTTATTTGTTTTTGACGTTTTATACAAAAAAAATCGTTCGATTCCCTTAAATAGAAGTAGCTGAAAATGAAAATTCTATTTTAAGGTAGCTGTTAAATCGTCAAATATTACGAAGCTAATAATTTCATTTTAATTCAGTATGTAAATCGCCTTACATTACGAATCTTGCATTTTTCTTTTATTTCAAGATGTTTGGAAAATTCACGAACAATTTTATAGCTGGTTGCGTGTTTGCTGGTCTTTTCGGTTTCGGGGCCTATCGAATTTGAATGTTTTCTTTTCGCCTAAGCATGTATTTTAGTGTGAAAAACACAAAATGATAACCATTTTGTAGAGAAATTATTCAACTAACTGTTTTTGTTTGAAATCGATTTGATTGTGTTGGTCCACTTTTCGAACCAGCTGCTATTATAGCTAGTCTACATTACGTTGCAATACGAATAGAAACACTTATCTATCGAATGGATTTAATTTTCTTTTCTCAACACTATAGTTAACGTAGCAGGAGCAGTTTCATTTTTCATAATCGAAAACTCTATTATCGATATTGTTATTAGATATTTCAGTAAAAGATTTTATTATAACACCTATGTAGGGCTTATGATGTTTTTATTTCAATATTATTGTAAAAGTACCGGTATCGGTAGAAGTATCGGTCAAAGTATCGGAGTATCGGTATCGGCCAAAAAAAAAGTATTGGTACACCACTAAATATTGTCATGCATGTTTCAGATAACGAACTGTCTAATTATATCACCATTATGAATAGCAAACCCTATAGTGAATTATCATCGAGACAGCAGAAAAGACGTAGGGAACTTGTATTGACTTCTGCAGCGCTCAACATACAGACAAGGAAAACTAAAAAAAGTCGCGTATTTTCGGGTGATAATCTAAATGAAGAAAACCTCGGTGGTGTTAGCACTGTCTCCATTTATACAGCGACGGCAACAACAACGACGTCCACAACAACGACGACGACGACGACGACAACAACAAAAACATCGACAACAACAGCAACAACAACAAGTTTCGAAGAACAAAGCAAATACACCGATGACGAAGACGTTATTAAAGAATTTGGTGGAAATGAATTTAGATTTTTATCTACAGAGAGTAAAATTGAAGCTGCCATCCGAAACTGGAGCATTGATTGTCCCAATGTTCTCAACCTTGCCATTACAAATCTTTTGCATCATGTCAATAACTTTTTCCCAGGAGTGCGTCTCACTGCTATAAAACACTAAAGGATGAGAAGAAAGTGATGTCACCATCCAAAATATGCGTTGCGGTCGCTATGCGCATTTCCACGACTGGCAAGAAAGTGTGAAGAGACAGCTGAAATCAATTAAATATGAATAAAATATTGTTCTGGTTAACATTAATGTTGATGGTATTCCCCTTTTCGATAATTCGCGAAAATACCATGCATATCGTATATTGCTCCAGTTGTGCCTCGATCCTAAAAAAAATTATCTGCATCGGAGTATACCTTTCTGAGACTTGCGAGTCAAACAAAATGCCTCATGTCGACGAGTTCCTTGGAAAATATGTACAATAAATGTGTCAAGTGATGCGTGACGGATGCTTTCTCGCTCAAAGAAAAGTTAAAGTGTAAATAAATGCATTTGTGTGTGATGCTCCAGTACGATCCGATCTAAAACGAATTGTGAATCACAACTCCTATAATCCATGTGAACGATGCCACCAGAGAGGAACATATGCAGAAGGCCATGTCATCCTCAGTGATACGGCGGCAAAAGCAAGAACAGGTGAAGAATTACTATCGAAAACAGATTTGAATCATCATAAATCTGAACCTCTTCCAGTTATAAAAGATCTGAGTGTAGGTTTGGTAAGTTCTTTTGCCCCAGACTACATGCACCTTGTGTGCGTAGGAATAATGAAACGAATCCTGAACCGTCTGAAAAATTCGAAGAAATCTGAAGTCAAATGCCACCTTAATGTCAATGACCAAAATTTACTTAATGATAGAATTAAAACATTTTCTGAGCTTGTGCCATCAGACTTCAATCATAAATTATTTGGAGGTTTATCTTCATTGTCATTTTGGAAAGCCACCGAGTTCAGATTGTTTCTTTTACGCGCTGGTATAATCGTGCTAGTAGACATTGTTCCTGATGTATTCTACAGAAATTTCCTCAATTTGAGTCTAGCAATGAGGATATTGTTGACTGAAAATCAAATGTGCAATATTGAGAGCGCTAGGACAATGCTGAAAATTTTTATTCATTCAGCTTCCAAGTTGTACGGAATAAGTTTTCTGTCGTATAACGTACATTCAGTTGTTCATTTAGTCGATGATTATGTAAAATGGGGTCCATTAGATAAAGTTTCGAGTTTTGCATTCGAAAATTATTTAGGATTTTGTATAAAGGGTCGAATTTCAGGACGAAACAAGCCACTGGAGCAGATATGTAGGTACGTATCTGCTGAAAACAGCAGACCTCCTCAAAATCAACTACATGAGGATGTTTATATAAGAAATAAAATTATATATAAAGGCGGGACACAACTGAAATCGGGTGAATTCAGTTCTAAAGACAGTTGTGTCATGTTAAAAACTGGTAAAATTGGGGTTATTCGAGCAATCGATGGGAAAAAACTTACTGTTGATCTCATGGACTCACTTCCATTTTTTGAACAACCTATAAATTCACAGGTTTTAGGAATTCATTGCGTAATGAACACTGGTGCTAGTCAAATTGTCTCTGTGGAGCAAATCCACAGTAAAATGATGCTTATTCCTCATCGGAACAAATTTGTTGCAATCAAGTTATTGCATAGAATTTAATGTAGTTTATTAATGCGTACTTTGCTAATTCATGTTGTACGCTGTAATAGTTGTCGATGTCACCTTCAAATGAAATAATGTATACTCGTATGCCTACCTTGACTTAGTATTCTTCTGAAAGTTTATCCACTTGAACAGCAGGCGTCGGCGATGTTGTGATTTTACGGAGTGCTAACCACGTAACACAAGCTCGGTATCACTTTTTAGAGCCCGCTGTTAGCTCATTATTAATTCCTATGATTCAGCTCGCTTCCGGATTCATCGTGATGGCCCTCCGGCACGAACATCGCTAACGCTCGACTCAAAGCGGAAAAATACATTCGCTCATCATTCTTATGTATAGCCAATCGAGTCTTCAACAAACTGTTTATTCATAAGGGAAGTGTACGTCTGTAATGTGTGAGTTGAATAAATTGTGCATAGCCATTCCCCATCCAGCCAGGAGGAAATATTCCATTCATCTAATCAAAAATACATTCCTTGAACAAATTCAAACGATTCAGAGATTCGTTTAAACTTGATTGAAAGTATCTTTTGGAAAGCGTGACCTATAATGTGACCCTGCGTTTGTGTGTGGTCGGCGTTTTTAACGAAATTCAAGACAGAAAATTCTCATCGCAAATAATGGAATATTGTTCTGGTCATCAGGCTTTGGTAGGGGTCATCAAAAACAGAATAAAATGTGATAAATTCCCGTGGGTGAATGGTTTTAAATTTTGATATTTTTACAGGCTTATAAATATGGATTTAAAAAAAGTTTTTCAGGCATTTTCTTACTGGATAATAAGTGGCAAGTTGTTCCTTCGGTATGGATATTTTGTGAAGGTCGTGAAAACAAAGTATGGTGGCCAACTGAGGGAAATGTTACTGAAATTGCCCGAAAGAAAACTGTAGCAGGGGCAAGCTGGCGTCATTTCACCTTCAAAAATATAGCAGTCACATCAAGTAAGTATTTTACGCGTGTGTGAATAATTTTTCTTTATGTTTTTTTATAATATACACATCAAATATTTCATTGTATTCAATTATTTAAGTTCTAACTTAATTATGAGTACATTGAGTAAAGAGTTAGTGGGGTTATTGAACGCAGTTCAAGAGTTGTTTGAGTAGTCGAATAGGACTACTAAAAGATCAATGGAAGGGGAATAGACTATGCTAAGGTATACGCTACAAAGCTAAAAATAGGCTGATCTCAGGCAATCTTATTGTTAATTGGAGTTCCAAAGTGGAATGTAGGGCTGTAGTAGTGTGCAGACGAGGTAAGAGAATTTTTTTGTCGGCGGCCAACTTGTCATTCCCCCACCTCCCGTAATTGGGTAAATGGTGCACAAATTATGCTGTTCACGTATGTTGAGAAAACTTTGCTGGTACTTGAATTAAGAATCTCTGTGCAAGTTGAACTCTTTAATTTACTCAAACCACAAATGTTATCATTTCATGGCCCCACTTTCTAACGTCTTGTACGTTTTCTGCCGAGTGGATTGAAGCAAATTATTAAGTACTGGCCTTTCCTGACAGATAGCTATGAAAGAGCTGAAAGGCTGATGCTTGGTGAAGCATCTGCTGCGGACTCTGAAGGGGGACTTACTAGTCCAAATCTGCTATTGATGGAGCAGCAAAGGCGCTCGGATCCAAATCGAACGCCTGGGCGAAATAACGCATCTCGAGAGAGTCCTGGGAAAGCAAGCAGTAACTGTGCATTACTATAGGTGCATAAAAGTCAACACAAATTTAATATGTTCAATAACATTCCCATTGTAATAACATGAGAAAAATTGCGCAGATATATGTACATATATATTGTTAAATGAACATGCTCCATATTAATTTATACGTATTTTTCATATTTATTTAATATAGATATTTTATATATATAATATTACATATATATAATATTACATATATATAATATATAATATTACATATATATAATATATAATATGTATTATATATATAAAATGTGTATATTTAATATATATATTTTTCATATATTTTATTTATATATTTATTCAAAAATTTAAGGAGACACATGGCGTTTTATCATACAAGGGATGATTATTAAATAGGATCCTTCTACTGCACTAAAATGATATGTATTTTCCAGTTGCCTCTTCTAGGCTGCAGCACGAGATTATTAAAGATTCCATTATTGTCCGCATTCTGAAATATTTGCCGCTAATGAGCCCTTGTGTAAACTTTATAAAAGAATGGAAGAGAATTTATAATGAAGCTCGAAGCAACCGAATTGTAAACAATGCTGAAAAGCGAAATCCATTGTACTCTACTATATGTATGGTCAACACGGAATTGCGATATGGTATGGATAAGGTTTTTCAGAATTTGAGTGATACATTTTGCTCTACAAATGAGTCTATAAAGAAATGTATGACAGGATATACGGCAAATGGCACAGGTCTCGTTCTGCGAGCGAATTAACATTACATTACTCAAACGAACTGATGCTCACTTTCCTCAGCTGTGATTTTTAATTTGGGCAGCAGCTAACAGCTGTCGTACATATTGGTAGGTAGATCTGCGCTTCAATTAAAAGTGGCCTCAGCGCAGAGTCTCTGTAAGCTCAGGTCGATTCTTTTCAGTCTACTAACAACACTGTCAGAAACCTTTGTCCCAGCAAAGATCGTGTGCATGTTAGGGATGATAATTTTGATGTTTTCGATGCAGTCTCCACCACAACTGTCTTCCGAATTTCGGAAGACGGTAAACTCCGACTGTAATTGAGCAAGTGCGGTCTGATATATTGATTAATTACTGATGCATGTTTCAATTTAGATTTATTATTTCATGTGTCCAAGCTGAAAGTTAACATCGCAAAAACGTCCCGAAGTAACGTTTTTGATTGGATTTTTTAGAAAACTGAAGCTGTATTCACGAGAAATGCGAAAGGTTCGCTTCTACCGCAATATTTGCAGTGCACAGGTTTTTTATTTCCTCCGAATACGGCAATAAATAGTGTAATATTGCCCCGCGAAAGAGATCGCCTGTCAACGCTTATTATGCGGGCCGGATTTTCTATAATTTTCTCTTACGATAACGCACGCCAAAGAAAGGCTCCAGAACAGAATTGTCGAACACTTCGTAGCACATAAGTTGATAGATTGAAAGCACACAATTCGATAGAATGTATCGGCATGTGTGACGAATGCGTAGATTATCTTTTGTGTCTGGAGAATGAAATGCAGAGGCATATTTGTTGGGTTATTTTGTGTTCGCGTTTGTACATGTAGATGTTTGCGAAAAAATTCGACGCTGAGTTTAACGACTAAACGAGACGACTAACAGTGAAATCCTGACTGCCGGGACATGATGACTGGACTAACGTGACACATACTGAACGTTATTGATGAATATTACTGAATGCAAAAGATCATTAGAATTATAAATTCTTGAAGATTCATAGGAGCAGAATCTTGTGTCTATTCATATAGTGAAATTTGGCATTCTTACTACCCGGTTGTTTCTTCTCCTTGGTCTTCTGTTAAATCTTTTCAATTGTAGCCTAAGCTGCCATGGATCAGCGTCCAATCAGTGTCAGTGTCAACCCATTTGACTTGCCTTCAGAAAGTTTACTTAGAATTTTAGGCCAAAACTTGCGCTTGTGATCAGTCAGGGACGTTTGTATTCTACATAACCGGGACTCTACTTCCAGGTATGAAGGAGGATGTGGCCGAATTCTTTGTACTTTTACATTATAAACAGAACACGTTTACCCCTTCTTACTTTTTCATCCAAAATTCGGCGTTATCACACATTGTAATAAATTATTTTTTCTTTTTAGGGAAACCGAACTTCCAGAATTAGTGTTTGTTATCAAATTACACAAACAATTCATACAGCTAACATACTCTAAGCCGGCTGTATCTCTATGCCCTACATTTATGCAGATGACTTTACAACTGCAATGCTCGCACAACTGGACCATCGAAAGTCCGGTAGTCAGGAATGCTGCTACATTTTAAAAGCTTCTAATTGAAACATTTTTCTCGGCGGCGAAGGCTACCGCGTCAGTTCAGTTGCGCACCAAATTCAGAATGTATAAACTCGCGCTGGTGCCCAGCACCTGGTCACAAGGATCACAGACTGACTACACGAACACGCGAGGCAGAGAAGCGGTCGAGACGATCAAATATATTTACATCGGGGTGGAAGATGTCTGTTTCGACAGAAAAAGAATTAATTTCATTTCGAATGACAAAAAGTTGCTGAATTACACACTCAATTAAAAGAGAGTGCGTAATTTAAGAAATAACAAGCTTCTGAAATTTTGATCATAGAAATTTTGGTCATAGATCTTTAGTCGTCGCTTTGGACATTTCTACCAAAGTTGCGCTGCTGTTGCAAAGTGGTACGCAGAAGTCATCAGTGCCTTCCATCTTTCTCTCCGCTATCTATACAGATTACTTCAATTACTTTATTGCTCGCATATTCCATCTTACTCAGTCAAGTGCGAAACCACTCAATACAATACACTCTTCCCCAAAACAACAAAACTCATGTCCGACTTCAACAATAGCTGACATGTATAGCACATAAAATATGCCCTCGTTTCGTCGGGCCACAACAATTCTCCAGAACTTCACCCCCATTCGTTGCACAGCGATATAGCATTACATAAGGATAAAAAGGAAAACCAACGTAGCTAAGAAAATCATGATATAAAACAAACGTTTCGGATCATAAAAAATCCATCCTCAGTGTTCTAAAAAACAATAAGTCAAAGTACTAAAAATATTTCTAAACTGTAATTTTCTGTGAAAACCAACAGATAAAATATTGACATCAAAAAAGACAAAGAAAAGACAATAATTAAACAAAAACTATCAAACACTTTAACAAACAATAGAAAGTTTGACCGCCGTGTCACATTCATTAATTGACGGACGGTTTTTTAAAATGTACATCGATTCTAAAATGCGGAGATCAGATAAATTTGGGGTTGAGTCCAAAATTTTAAAATTTGTATTTTCAAAAGAATGGTCGTTTTTCAAACAATGTTCTCTTAATGACGAATTAGACGGCTTAGTCAGAGTATTGCCCGTACGAAATGAGATTCCCCTGTGTTGTGCACACCTCAAAAATAATTGAAGCCCAGTGCTACCAATGTAAGATCGCTCGCAGCGGTCACACGTATATTGATATATCACTGAGGTGCGCAACATCACATCTGGAATATCCCTTCGCTTAAAGTAAGACTCGATTTTTCTACCGTTTTTGAAGTAAACACATGGATTGATTTGTGGAAAAAACTTTTTAATTATTGACAATATTTCAAGTTTCATTTTCTCTGTACGGGTTCCTACAAACGGTAACTGAAAATACAAGCTCAACTTCGGCACGGTAAAAACTATTTGCTTCACAGTAAACTTTTTTCCTTAAAATTTTCGTAACTCCTTAGTAAAAATATTCTTCGGGTAATTATTCGAACAGAAATATTTTTCCAAATAATTCATTTCTAAATGGAACAATTGGTAAGAAAAAGATATTTCAAAAGCTCTGTGAATTAATGTTTCTATGCCGGAAATTTTATATTTATGGAAAATATTGCTACACATTTAGTTCAACGATGCTCGTTATTCAAATTTTCAACTATTTACACGTCGATCATGGATACAGAGCAATTCGAAAATTAACTAATCTTGATAACACATTCTTTTTAACGCAGTTTGATGCAGCGGTGATTATGCAGAAATCGTCTGAACAAATCGATAGTTAAGAGTAAAAGAGCACAGCAGAATTTGGAAAAGGTGCAAGAGAAAGATTTGTACGGAAGATTTGAACTTCGGGAGCCTATTATAATTTGAAATTATACGAGGCCTGTAATATATATATAGTTTAAGATAAATGTCCATTAGAGATGATGGACATTGTAAAATAACTAATCCTGCTTCCTATGTATATCGTTCAACAAGTATTCTTAAAGAATTGAAGACTTTCTTGAAGCGGAAAGCATTGTTTGACTGAGTAATTTCATCCTGTGGTTTATTTACGATGACAAACGATGAACTCAGTGTTTCTTTCTGAAATATAAAGTAACGTTATGAGGACTTTCATTTAATTTATCCTATCAACACTCGAAAAGAAACAATAGAATTTGAGAATTACAATGAGTATGCAAGTTGCAAACGGAGCTTTGTATTGAGAAATGTGAAGCTTTTGCTCAGTATGCACAAAAATTTAATTATTACGTGGCTATTCAGCATTGCATGAGAGATTATCAAAGTTTTCAGTATCATAGTTTGCAGACTATCTAAATTTTTTTCAATACGTATGTGCGGAAATCCGGCAGTTCCAGCCATGGTGCAATCATACGTACGGCAGCCAGTGCATCGCTGCCGCGAGTGTGGTGTGAATCACGTGGTATGGGGCTGGTGACGTGTCAGCTCAAACGTCTCCTATTTCCTGGCTTGTCTAACGGTTTCGAGCGGATGTCCCCTTTGAAGTGGACTTACCTGTATTATGTATACCGTGTTCTCACTCCGATGACCCGAACGGGATCACTGTCGGGCCGATGCCTCGACATCGCAGGCCCCTTACAAGTGATGACCCCAGTAGCTCCAAAATCTGGAGACCCGACACTGCCTGCAGTCTCCACATTCAACAACGGGTCGAGGCTTCAACATCGCTTGCCTCTTACAACTGGTGGCCCAGCTTCAGCGTGTTCACCATCGGGCCAAGGCATTCATTTTCGGCAGATAAGATAGACTTATTTTCAAAAGACACTAAACGAACTCGAGCCCACATATAATTACAATGAAAATTGTGTTAAAAAAAGTTCAAGTAGCGATTTTAGTGATTGTAGGAAACAAAATGTTCACATTTTTCCATTCAACTTGCCGCCATGGAAAAGTTAAGCGCTTGTAAGATCCATCGTGGAATGTCTCATTCGCATCTCTGGAAGACGGCATTCTGCCTGGCTGGATGAGGCCAGTAAGTGACGAGGGCAAATCCGTTACCTGGAGTCAATCGTTCTAATTTGTTCGAATGAACTGTACTTCTTTGACTACTTCCTTCATAATACTTGTCCGAAACTCATTGGTTCGAATGAAATCTACTTCTTTGACAACTTCCTTCATGATACTTGTTCGAAACTAATTTGTTCGAACTTTTTTGATTACTTCTTTGAGGTGAGCCAATTTGCAGTACTTGCCAAACTTTATCCTTTTCAAAACTCTAGCTGCTCCTTATTCGAAAAAAAACTTCGGCATCGAAATGGCTAATCGGCATCTCCACGATTTCGAATATTGTTTTGCTGCTGTTGTGGAAATCCTCCTTTCAATGCGTGGGCGTTATCTAATAACGCTTGAAGGCCTTTTTCCATTTTCTGGAGCCTCATGTCTTCTCATTGTTTTTTTCTCATTTCCTTTGAGATTTCTCTCCGTCTGTCGATGGTTCTATGAAACATTCTTCGTAACCTTAAGTTTCGCAGGGTAATCCATATTTTCGATAGTTAATCCATATTTATAAAAATAAATTAGTGCATTGCCTCTCCCTTACAACTGGTGGCGCAGCAGCTCTCCAGCGGTTTCACGTCCTGCCTTACAAGATGTTAGGACTTTCTGAGCCTATGGGACCTAAATCTGTGCTAACAAAAATAATACTCCTTGGGAATTCCGTGTCAGGAGTTGGACAGAAACGTTTAATAGACAGGCTGTTTGCAGACATGTTCGTCGAGGCATTTGTCGAAGCAGCATCGGTCTTGGTTGAAGCAATCACCATGTTTGGAGCAGGTCTGAGGAGCACCGATGTGAGAGCGAAAAGGGCACACAGCTCGGACGGGAGAGCACAGTCCGGGAAATGCTAACCGGCTGATCCATCTCAACCACCTTTCATTCATCTGCTGCTCTTCAGCAACTCCGCCGTTTAGAACATTGGCGTCGTCTATCGACGCCAGAATGCTTTTCTCAATTTGTCTAACCTCGAGTTCTCCCATTTACTCTCTCTTATCGTCTCTGCAAGATCCCTTCTTCGATTCACAATTCGACGGTACGTTCTGTTTAATGCTCAGCCGTCGCGTGCCCAATCCAGCTTTTCAATTTGAAATTGAAATTTCCGAGACTTGAAATCGACAGCTAAAGAAGACGTTTGAATCAACTTGATCTTCAGTGTGATTGTTTCCAAAATTAATGTTGAATGTACGAATTGCATGCTCCAACTCATGAAGTAAACCCGGATTCCGTATTCTGGATACGGTTAGCTATAAATGGCTTTGAAACCCTGATATATTTTCTCCTGCTCTTGTTTCTAATAATTTTGTGGTATACAGATGAATGTCATAGGTTTAAAAAAAATAAAATGAGTTCACTCATCAAGTTCTTCTATAACTAGCGACTCAAAATTTCAGAAGCTTGTTATTTCTTGAATTACGCACTCTCTTTTAATTGATTGTATAATACAGCAACTTTTTGTCATTCGAAATGAAATTAATTTTTTTTCTGTCGAAAAAGACATCCTCCACCCCGATGTAAATATATTAGATCGTCTCGACCGCTTCTCTGCCTCGCGTGTTCGTGTAGTCAGTCTGTGATCCTTGTGACCAGGTGCTGGGCACCAGCGCGAGTTTATTCATTCTGAATTTGGTGCGCAACTGAACTGACGCGGTAGCCTTCGCCGCCGAGAAAAATGTTTCAATTAGAAGCTTTTAAAATGTAGCAGCATTCCTGACTACCGGACTTTCGATGGTCCAGTTGTGCGAGCATTGCAGTTGTAAAGTCATCTGCATAAATGTGGGGCATAGAGATACAGCCGGCATAGCGTATGTTAGCTGTATGAATTGTTTGTGTAATTTGATAACAAACACTAGTTCTGGAAGTTCGGTTTCCCTAAAAAGAAAAAATAATTTATTACAATGTGTGATAACGCCGAATTTTGGATGAAGAAGTAAGAAGGGGTAAACGTGTTCTGTTTATAATGTAAAAGTACAAAGAATTCGGCCACATCCTCCTTCATACCTGGAAGTAGAGTCCCGGTTATGTAGAATACAGACGTCCCTGACTGATTACAAGCGCAAGTTTTGGCCTAAAATTCTAAGTAAACTTTCTGAAGGCAAGTCAAATGGGTTGACACTGACACTGATTGGACGCTGATCCATGGCAGCTTAGGCTACAATTGAAAAGATTTAACAGAAGACCAAGGAGAAGAAACAATCGGGTAGTAGGAATGCCAAATTTCACTATATGAATAGACACAAGATTCTGCTCTTATGAATCTTCAAGAATATATAATTCTAATGATCTTTTGCATTCAGTAATATTCATCAATAACGTCCAGTATGTGTCACGTTAGTCCAGTCATCATGTCCCGGCAGTCAGGATTTCACTGTTAGTCGTCTCGTTTAGTCGTTAAACTCAGCGTCGAATTTTTTCGCAAACATCTACATGTACAAACGCGAACACAAAATAACCCAACAAATATGCCTCTGCATTTCATTCTCCAGACACAAAAAATAATCTACGCATTCGTCACACATGCCGATACATTCTATCGAATTGTGTGCTTCCAATCTATCAACTTATGTGCTACGAAGTGTTCGACAATTCTGTTCTGGAGCCTTTCTTTGGCGTGCGTTATCGTAAGAGAAAATTATAGAAAATCCGGCCCGCATAATAAGCGTTGACAGGCGATCTCTTTCGCGGGGCAATATTACACTATTTATTGCCGCATTCGGAGGAAATAAAAAACCTGTGCACTGCAAATATTGCGGTAGAAGCAAACCTTTCGCATTTCTCGTGAATACAGCTTTAGTTTTCTAAAAAATCCGATCAAAAACGTTACTTCGGGATGTTTTTGCGATGTTAACTTTTAGCTTGGACACATGAAATAATAAATCTAAATTGAATCATGCATCAGTAATTAATCAATATATCAAAGCGCACTTGCTCAATTACAGTCGGAGTTTACCGTCTTCCGAAATTCGGAAGACAGTTGTGGTGGAGACTGGATCGAAAACATCAAAATTATCAACCCTAACACCCATTCGGAAATTATGGTATGCATCATCGATGATTATGGTCGAGATAATTGGTGTTTTATTGGCGAAATATCTGCCATGTCCAACCTTCATGGGGTACATTATGGTGTGGATATTTCCCGAATCTTCGACCATAACAACCATAATATCATACCATATTCGACCATATGCTACCAATTCAGAACCATAATATTATACCATATTATACTAAGTGCGACTAATCACAACCATGTCATACCATATGCGACTAAATACAACCCTAATTTCATACCATAATCTACCATATGAGACTAACTACAACCATAATTTCAAACTACATTCAACCATATTTGACTAATTACAACCATATTGATTTCGAACGCGCAACCATGATCTACCATTACAAAAGCCAAAATCAACTGTTCACAATTACTGATAGAACTCAACTACAAAAATCAAACATTTCCAATCTTTTTTTTTTCACTTTGCATAACTCTGGAGGACTTGAAGAGGTAATATTAGAGACCATACAGTAACGTCAAGGGGTTGAAGAGACAAATTATCGACCGCTTGACGGTACTGTATGGTCAGTGATATTAGCTTAAATCAAGTTCTGCAAAGTAATATAAAGTGAAAAAAAAAATGAAAAAGTTTGACCTTGGCAGTTCGTAGTTCCATCAGTAGTTGTAAATAGTTAATTGTGACTGTTTTAATGGTAAAGGTCGCACGTACGAAATCATTAAGGTTGAAATTAGTTGCAGATGCTATATATTGCATAAAATTATAGTTATTGTGAGATTATGGTTGGTTATGTTTAGAAAGACAGACTATTGATTTTGCATGAGTAATTTACTCGTGTAACCCCTTGTTTATCTTCAAGAAGTCTAAAAAAAGACCGTATATTTTCAATATTGTAATAAGAAAATACTTTCATACGCGGTTTAACAAATAAATCATTTAGCCAGATATGTAAAAGACTAGAAGAATATCAAGTCCCATAACTGCTCACAAAAAATAATCATCCCAGAGACATCCAATGAACGTCTTGAGCACGCAAGAGGATTTAAGGTATAATTAATCTTGAACATCTTAAACATAAACCTAAAACATTCAACAACCTCTCTTTTAACGTAAACAAAAAATTGACTTTGGTCTCTAAATGAAATACCATGAGTTGAGGTTTTATGCAGATTATAAGATTAATTATTTATACGAAATAGGCTATCGTAGCTTCTAATTTCTAATTCAAGTCACAATGCATACACGAATTCAACTGTAACCGACCGTAATCTCCGGTAAACATTTTCAAACTAGTTGACGCAAATGGCGAAACTCTGAACACAAAAATATGCACTGGGGCGATGAACAAAAAAGTTGATTTCTCCAGACAGAGACCCTTTCAACATTATGGAAAAGTACTTTTAGAAAAGGACACCACATATTCACTGGTTATTATTACAGGTTTCCCAAACTGTACCAGTTCATCAAAGAACATAAAACAAATGCTACTGGAATAATCTGAAAAATATAGTTGGCGTACCATCTGGAATATATTAGCGAAAGAACAAAAAAAAAGCATTCGAAAGCAGTGATCTTCTTCTTGCACAAGTTTACAGTGATAAACGAGATGTGTTTATGCCGTCTAATGTCCATTGGAATGCAGAAACCACAGTTACTCGAAGATCGAAAGAAGGCCGTGTTTGTGTTCGAATTCAAAGTTGCACAGACGACTATAATTTGAACATGGGCTTTGTAGATAAGACGGACCAAATGCTGCACTACCACACAATAAGTAGAAAAACTATCAAGTGGTACAAAAAACTAGCACCACATTTCGTTCAAGTTCGTGTGTTAGATGCCTTAGGGATTTATAAGTTTCTTTTCAAAACTTAAATGACCTATCTTCAATTTTCCATGATATTGGTAAAAGAATTAACTTCCACTTTGAACAGAAGTACTCTAATGAGAAAAACTAAACTTTTGACTAGTTGGGATACATTTTCAGGGATACGTAACTTCTGCTACAAGTAAGAATTTCAGAAATAGAAGCCATGTATGTCATCAACATGGAATCAGAAAGCAATCACGATATCAGTACAAAACTTTCGAAAACCTTCTTGGACTCAGTGTTATACCCTGCTTTGAAATTGATCACAAGGAACTAAACTTTTGAGTGTGAAAACTGATATTGTAATATATATATAAAATATCTATTCTAATTATATTTGGTGTTTTACGCATTTTATGTAATATTATGTATTACATAAAATATGCTTGGTGAGCTCTCGATATCAAGGGACATCACGGGTTGCGCAGCGCTCTCGTCACGTCGGAGCCTCGAAGCGCGCGCTCAGTACCACCGCATTGCGCCCGCAGTGAAAGGGTTAATTAAGCCTCCTCCTCTTCCTGAAAGCTTGCCGAAGTAGCAGATGATGGACCCGCCAGTGCTGTTGCTGACCCAAGCACATCTCCGCTGAAAAAAATGTTACAACTAGAAGCCTGTGTTCCAGCTGTACTGGCTATGCATGTGACACATGGAATTTTAGAGCAATAGAGAGCGAAATATTGAAAGGGTTTGAAATGTAAGGTCTGAGAAGCATGATTGGTACGATTTTGATCAACCTAGAAATTAGGTCAGACATAAAGCGGCAGTGGTTGGAATGTTGGTAGGGCGAGAGAATAAAGTTAAATGTTGAGATGTTTCTGTCATGTGGTGAGAATGAAGGATCAGATGTTGGTGAAGAAACTTACATTATCAGAGTCAAGAAGAAACAGAAGTAGGAGACCTCCAACTGCTTGGATAGATTGTGTCGAAGGAACTTAGTGTGGGAAAGACGCGTGATGAAGAAAATAACTGTGTAATTGATTTGTTAAGGGGAAGAAAGATTTTTGATTTAAGTATGACTGTTACATTGACTAAAAGAGTAACATCACCTACTGGGACATGAGCTTATCAGAGTAGCTACCAACGAATTACTTGCGTTCACCACGGGTTGGGCACGAATGTAAATGACTTCACCAGACAATAACTACTATACCTAAAACTCAATAACTAACTAATTTTCACCAGACAATAACTGCTTGCTTCGTTAATTCACAGGCCTCTTGAGTCAGTGCATTGATAACTGTTCCTCCATTAATTCATGAAATTACCTGAGGTCCAGCAATTGTAGATAATATTTTATAGTACTGAAGACTGCACAAAGTGAAATGTATTATGGCCAATATTCGTGAAACTTTATTCAAATCAATATTCGATATAATTGCTATGTTCGCAACGCAAAATATTAAAACTTAACGTTATGTTCCTCATTGCTGTGGAGCGCGATCGACCACCATCCCAGTCGGGGACAGATTTGAGTACAGTGACAACAGCACTGGAGAAGTTGTTGACAGCCAGACGCGGATGGATTACTTTCCAGGCATGTGATGAAATTAGAGAGATTATGAAAGTGCTGATCGGTTAGATCAAAACGAAACCAGTGTATTGATACTGTTAATGTTAGTGCCGTCGTGTGCCAACATTAATGAAACTATTAACATGGCACACATCAACTTCGAAACAGATATGACCTTGCCTGGACAATAACATTGATAAAATTTGTATATCTAGGCTAAAATTTACATAGGGCTCATAGTTTACATTGTAGTGATAGATTGTCTGAAACCTGAGAACACTAAGAAGGACCAAGAGAATGGTTTTCTGGTTCTCCAACTCGAATAAAAGTTTTAAAATCTTTAAAAGTCATAAATAACCTATCTTAATCATTTTCATCAACGACTGTTCGATCAGTTACAATGCAAATTCCATGTTTTGTATATGATAAAACTATATAAAATTATAAACCTGATGAGATTTTTCATACGGTCATACCATAACAACATTTTCCAGCTTGATGTTCTGTGAAGCTTTTTTTTGTAGCCTTCCTGGGCGCTCCCAATCCGGTCCAGCTAAAGAAAGCTGCCAGTTTTTTATGGTGGGTTCACATTGCCACTCTTTTCACCACACTGAGCGTCACTTCGATGGGCACATACACTGTTGCCGGGCTAGCAGGCGGGCAAAGTGAGGTTCACTTGGACATTCTCCCTAGCCATTCTTTGCCGCCGCCTGCCCGTCAATCACTCCATCTACAGATGAGCCGTAGCCTGCAGCATGTCATCAGTAGAGATGTGACATTGAACATATTGCATATATATGCTTTTGAGTATATTTTAGATAGCATAAAATATGCCCGCAAGTATATATGCAGTGTGAGCATATCGCATATTTTCCTCGGAACAGCATAAAATATGACGAACATGAATGATTAACTGTAAGTGGCAGTAAACTGAAACCTAGTAAAACCCCATTACTTTTAAATTATATTCTTTTTTCATCCAACATTATATAAATCTTTTTGTATAACTGGATCATTTTTTAAATATAAATTTTTCGTAAATCAATTATAATTGTAAGGTGCTACAACTACTTCAAAAGTTCATTTTAGTTTTGCGGGAATTCGCTCAAATTTTTTCAGATATAGTTACCTTATAAAGTGTATTTGAGATTAGTACGGCTAGTAGTGATCTACAACCATGCCGAAGGTGAACAAAAAGCATCATTCTTAGACTACTCCAAGGAATTTCAAGATTTTCAAGCCGAGGAAGAATTTCTCTATTGCATTTATTGCGAGAAACAGGTGAAATATAAAACCTTCTTCTCACTCAGTACACGTGAGAGAAGTTTTGCGTGGTACAAGGCTTTAGTTTCTAAATATTATCACGTAGAACCATGTTGGGCTTAGTGCACACTTTACCAAATTATTGTTATCGAAGGATATGAATTGCTCTTGCATAGCAACACAGGGACTTCCTACTTCGAGAGCAATAAAATTAATGGATATCGTATAGGAAACATTGAAGAACAGATATGATAAAAGGTATTATCAAGAGTTAAAATGCATTTTGGTGGTAAACGAAGGTTTTGGAAAGATAAAACAATCAACTCTATTTTGACTCGTGAGATCTCTGACGCAATGGATGAATCCATTAAGGAATATTCGAACTAGCTTGCTTCACTTTTGCTCCACTTGTTTCTTGCGATGTCGAGTGGAAGTTTTCGCTGCATAAAACTTTGCTGGCAGATAATCGCAGAAGATTTGCTTTTGAAAATCTAAAATACCACGCAATTTTCAGGTGCAACCCTCGAATTTGATGCTAAAATATATTAATCGTATAAAAGAAGGGTTAAAAAATATTCCTTGCATTCATGAAAAATATTATATGAACTTCAAAATCAAACTTGGATTAGATTACTTTTTTTTCGTTCGTTATCATCGTCCTTGACTCGTTCAGATTAGAATTGTACTGTTTCAAAATATTTATGTTCAGATAAGTTATAAAACTTAGTTGAGAATTGTATACACTTAATTATTAATAGAAAATTATGAAAGAAATTTTTGTTCCCGTGTATGATGAAGTACACTGTATCCTGTATCATTGTTTCTGTACAATCTTCCTCACAAAAAATATAAATTTGGAGCTATTCAAGTGAAGCATTTATATGGATACATATTTCTGCTTAGCATGTAATACGCGCTTCCACAATTATGCATAGAGTGTACCATACATGCATCGAGTGTTTCTACATATCTTATGGTTTTACTAGCATAATTCTTGCCGAAGCCTTCATATTTTATGCTGCATATGCGCTACAAAAATCAGCAAATATGCAGCATATTTTACGCTGCATATTGTCACATCCATAGTCATCAGAATACGTTTGGAGACGCCCAGGTATTGAATGTACAAAAACAGGAACATTAAAGAAAGAGCTATCAATGACATAAGAAATAAATTATTAGCGCTATCCTACCAATCATCATTCATCAGTCGCTTCCTGGCGAGAAGAACTAGAGCGCGGAGCGCAGCATTACCCTGCATGGTGTCGTGATGGCAACTGAGCACTCGTCTGCACCCCGACCATGACGCCTGTGCTGCCTGGATAGCGTTGTACCAATGTGAACGATCGCTTCTTTTTCGCTCGGGGCACTTGCCCGGGCCCTATGGATGTGAGCTTCCAGTACGAGTGTCAATGTGAACCCAGCATTAGTCATCAGCCTCCTAATGAGACGCCGCACAGTGTCAACTGACCCAGTCGGAAATTATGGTATGCATCATCGATGATTATGGTCGAGATAATCGGTTTTTATCGGCGAAATATCTGCCATGTCCAACCTTTATGGGGTACATTATGGTGTGGATATGTCCCGAATCTTCGACCATAACAACCATAATTTCATACCATATTCGACCATATGCTACCAATTCAGAACCATAATATCACACCAAATTATACCATGTGCGACCAATCACAACCATGTTATACCATATTCGACTAATTACAACCCTAATTTCATACCATAATCTACCATATGAGACTAACTACAACCATAATTTCATACTACATTCAACCATATTCGACTAATTACAACCACATAGATTTCGAACGCGCAACCATGATCTACCATTACAACAGCCAAAATCAACTGTTCACAATTACTGATAGAACTCAACTACAAAAATCAAATATTTCCAATCTTTTTTTCACTATGCATCACTCTGGAGGACTTGAAGAGCCAATATTAGAGGCCATACAGTAGCGTCAAGGGGTTGAAGAGACAAATTATCGACCGCTTGACGCTATTGTATGGTCAGTGATATTAGCTTAAATCAAGTTCTTCAAAGTAATATAAAATGAAAAAAAAATGAAAAAGGTTGACCTTTGTAGTTCGTATAGTTCCATCAGTAGTTGTAAATAGTTAAATGTGACTGTTTCAATGGTAAAGGTCGCACGTACGAAATCATTAAGATTGAAATTAGTTGCATATGCTATATATGGCATGAAATTATAGTTATTGTGAGATTATGGTTAGTATGTTTAGAAAGACAGACTATTGATTTTGCATGAATAATTTATTCTTTTAACCCCATGTTTATCTACAAGAAGTGTCAAAAAAAGACCGAATATTTTCAATATTGTAATAAGAAAATACTTTCATACGCGTTTCAACAAATAAATCATTTAGCCAGATATGTAAGACTAGAAGAATATCAAGCGCCATAATTGCTCACAAAAAATAAACATCCCGGAGACATCCAACGAACGTCTTGAGCACGCCAGAGGATTCAAGATATAATTAATCTTGAACATCTTAAACATAAACCTAAAACATTCTACAACCTCTCTTGATTTAATTCAATGTTTTGCCGTTTGCAAAGTCTAACTACAAATAAAATAGCAAGGATAGTCACTTTTAAAATAGACATTATTTCTTAGAGAGTTTAATAGGTCAGCACTAAAAACATAAATGAGAAAATGAACGTTTCGACCACAAGGGTCATCTTCAGCATCTGGGAAAATACAAGAGATTTTTTACAGACAAAAAAAAAATATACACACATATGAATAACATTTGTAATTGCTAACAGGAAATTTGCAAGGGGAAGGAAGATTGGGCATCATTTAAAACCGGTTTGTCTTTCATGATAAAAAGAGACTCTAAAATTCGAAGATCTGTTTGACTAGAAGATGTTGCAATTATCTGGAAATCATCTAAGCGAACAGGCAAGTCGCACTTTTCTGCATGTGCACGCACAGAGGATTGAGAGGGAGAAGCGAGAGGCCTATTTGTTCGAAAGCTTCGTCCAGCATGCTCTGCTACACGAGTACGCAAGGCCCTTTTTGTGGACCCCACGTACTCAGACGCACACAGTGCGCAACGATACTTGTAGACGACTGAAGAGAGCAAAGCCTTCGGAAGCTTATCTTTGTAATTGAAAAAAGAATTGATTTTGTATGCGTTCACTAAAATTATTCGAAAATTAATATGCATTAAATGTTTTGATAAAAGCGTCAGCAAATCTTTTTTCAATTTTTCAGATTGGTAGCCAAAATATGGTATAACAAAATAAAAATCTTTTTTCCGTACGGTTGTCATAGGTGGGCGGTCACAAAATTTTGAATTTAAAAACTTTTTGATTGAGGAATGTATCAGCCAAGTACTGACCTATTAAACTCTCTAAGAAATAATGTCTATTTTAAAAGTGACTATCCTTGCTATTTTATTTGTAGTTAGACAACCTCTCTTTTAACGTAAACAAAAAATTGACTTTGGTAATTAAATGAAATACCATGAGTTGAGGTTTTATGCAGATTATAAGATTAATTATTTATACGAAATGGGCTATCGTAGCTTCTAATTTCAAATTCAAGTCACAATGCATACACGAATTCCGCTGTAACCGACCGTAATCTCCGGTAAACATTTTCAAACTAGTTGACGCAAATGGCGAAACTCTGAACACAAAAATATGCGCTGGGGCGATGAACAAAAAAGTTGATTTCTCCAGACAAAGACCCCTTTCAACATTATGGAAAAGTACTTTGAGAAAAGGACACCACATATTCACTGGTTATTATTACAGGTTTCCCAAACTGTACCAGTTCATCAAAGAACATAAAACAAATGCTACTGGAATAATCAAAAAAAATATAGTTGGCGTATCATCTGAAATATAAAATTAGCGAAAGAACAAAAAATAAGCATTCGAAAGCAGTGATCTTCTTCTTGCACTAGTTTACAGTGATAAACGAGATGTGTTTATGCCGTCTAATGTCCATTGGAATGCAGAAACCACAGTTACTCGAAGATCGAAAGAAGTCCGTGTTTGTGTTCAAATTCCAAGTTGCATAGACGACTATAATTTGAACATGGGCTTTGTAGATGAGACGGACCAAATGCTGCACTACCACACAATAAGTAGAAAAACTATCAAGTGGTACAAAAAACTAGCAAAACATTTTATTCAAGTTCGTGTGTTAGATGCCTTTGGGATTTATAATTTTCAAGATATAATTAATCTTGAACATCTTAAACATAAACCTAAAACATTCAACAACCTCTCTTTTAACGTAAACAAAAAATTGACTTTGGTAATTAAATGAAATACCATGAGTTGAGGTTTTATGCAGATTATATGATTAATTATTTATACGAAATGGGCTATCGTAGCTTCTAATTTCAAATTCAAGTCACAATGCATACACGAATTCCGCTGTAACCGACCGTAATCTCCGGTAAACATTTTCAAACTAGTTGACGCAAATGGCGAAACTCTGAACACAAAAATATGCGCTGGGGCGATGAACAAAAAAGTTGATTTCTCCAGACAAAGACCCCTTTCAACATTATGGAAAAGTACTTTTAGAAAAGGACACCACATATTCACTGGTTATTATTACAGGTTTCCCAAACTGTACCAGTTCATCAAAGAACATAAAACAAATGCTACTGGAATAATAAAAAAAAATATAGTTGGCGTATCATCTGAAATATAAAATTAGCGAAACAACAAAAAATAAGCATTCGAAAGCAGTGATCTTCTTCTTGCACTAGTTTACAGTGATAAACGAGATGTGTTTATGCCGTCTAATGTCCATTGGAATGCAGAAACCACAGTTACTCGAAGATCGAAAGAAGTCCGTGTTTGTGTTCAAATTCCAAGTTGCATAGACGACTATAATTTGAACATGGGCTTTGTAGATAAGACGGACCAAATGCTGCACTACCACACAATAAGTAGAAAAACTATCAAGTGGTACAAACAACTAGCACCACATTTTATTCAAGTTCGTGTGTTAGATGCCTTTGGGATTTATAATTTTTTTTTTCAAAACTTAAATGACCTATCTTCAATTTTCCATGAAATTGATAAAAGAATTAACTTCCACTTCGAACAGAAGTACTTGACTGAGAAAACTAAACTTTTGACTAGTTGGGATACATTTTCAGGGATACGTAACTTCTGCTACAAGTAAAAATTCCAGAAAAAGATGCCATGTAAGTTATCAACATGGAATCAGAAAGCAATCACGATATCAGTACAAAACTTTCGAAAACCTTCTTGGACTCAGTGTTATACCCTACTTTGGAATTGATCACAATGAACTAAACTTTTGAGTGTGAAAACTGATATTGTAATATATATATAAAATATCTATTCTAATTATATTAAGTGTTTTAAGCATTTTATGTTACATTATGTATTCCATAAAATATGCTTGGTGAGCTCTCGATATCAAGGGACATCACGGGTTGCGCAGCGCTGTCGTCACGTCGGTGCACAGTGGGCCTCAAAGCGCGCGCTCAGTACCACCGCATTGCGCCCGCAGTGAAAGGGTTAAGCTTCCTCCTCTTCCTGAAAGCTTGCCGAAGTAGCAGATGATGGACCCGCCAGTGCTGTTGCTGACCCAAGCACATCTCCGCTGAAAAAAATGTTACAACTAGAAGCCTGTGTTCCAGCTGTGCTGGCTATGCATGTGACACATGGAATTTTAGAGCAATAGAGAGCGAAATATTTAAAGGGTTTGAAATGTAAGGTCTGAGAAGCATGTTTGGTACGATTTTGATCAACCCAGAAATTAGATCAGACATAAAGCGGCAGTGGTTGGAATGTCGGTAGGGCGAGAGAAGAAAGTTGAATGTTGAGATGTTTCTGTCATGTGGTGAGAATGAAGGATCAGATGTTGGTGAAGAAACTTACATTATCAGAGTCAAGAAGAAACAGAAGTAGGAGACCTCCAACTGCTTGGATAGACTGTGTCGAAGGAACTTAGTGTGGGAAAGACGCGTGATGAAGCAAATAACTGTGTAATTGATTTGGTAAGGGGAAGAAAGATTTTTGATTTAAGTATGACTGTTACATTGACTAAAAGAGTAACATCACCTACTGGGACATGAGCTTATCAGAGTAGCTACCAACGAATTACTTGCGTTCACCACGGGTTGGGCACGAATGTAAATGAAAGAAGGTATTCACCTAATATTTTCACCAGAGAATAACTACTTGCTTCATTAATTCACAGGCCTCTTGAGTCAGTGCACTAATAACTGTTCCTCCATTAATTCATGAAATTATCTGAGGTCCAGCAATTGTATATAATATTTTATAGTATTGAAGACTGCACAAAGTGAAATGTATTATGGCCAATATTCGTAAAACTTTATTCACATCAATATTCGATATAATTGCTATGTTCGCAACACAAAATATTAAAACTTACGTTATGTTCCTCATTGATGTGGAGCGCGATCGACCACCATCCCAGTCGGGGACAGATTTGAGTACAGCGACAACAGCACTGGAGAAGTTGTTGACAGCCAGACGCGGATGGATTACTTTCCAGGCATCTGATGAAATTAGAGAGATTATGAAAGTGCTGATCGGTTAGATCAAAACGAAACCAGTGTATTGATACCGTTAATGTTAATGCCGTCGTGTGCCAACATTAATGAAACTATTATCATGGCACACATCAACTTCGAAACAGATATGACCTTGCCTGGACAATAACATTGATAAAATTCGTGAATCTAGACTAAAATCTACATGGGGCTCATAGTTTACATTGTAGTGATAGATTGTCTGAAACCTGAGAACACTAAGACGGACCAAGAGAATGGTTTTCTGGTTCTCCAACTCGAATAAAAGTTTTAAAATCGTTAAAAGTCATAAATAACCTATCTTAATCCTTTTCATCAACGACTGTTTGATCTGTTACAATGCAAATTCCATGTTTTGTAAATGATAAAACTATATAAAATTATAAACCTGATGAGATTTTTCATACGGTCATACCATAACAACATTTTCCAGCTTGATGTTCTCTGAAGCTTTTTTTTGTAGCCTTCCTGTGCGGTCCCAATCCGGTCCAGCTAAAGGAAGCTGCCAGTTTTTTAGTCATCAGCCTCCTAATGAGGCGCCGCACAGTGTCAACTGATGACCTGCCTTCGAGCGCGTTCAAAGCAGCAGGCTGAAATTAACATAAACAAATAAATTAGTGTCTATCATTTGTAATTCCTTTTGTGTAGTTTTCAATTAAATACGGTTGATGTTATCACTAAACTAGAAGATGTAGCATAATCAATGAGGAAATGAAATGAATACCACTACATAGCTACTACTTTGGCTGAATATAAACGAGTAAATTGTTTACGAATTTATAGAACAAAATTGTACTGAGAATGACACAGAAACGAAATGTTTCATTATAATCCGTTGAAAAATTCTATTGGACAATAACTATATTAAATTAGCTTAAATGGTCTCATTACGCTATATTAGATCATCAATAAGTACACAGAAGACCAATATTTTTACGTCAAAATGGCAACATTCACTCTACTTTGCTATTCTTGAGTAGGGATAAAATATGAATTTCACTTTTAATATATGCTGTTATAAACTGTTCTGCAGTTGAATTAACTTACGAGTCCTGGATTCTGAAGTAAAACTTCTAGTTCTTCATCAGTATCAGCTGATGGAGGTATTCCACTCTCACGAGCCAACTGCTGCTGCTGAGTAGATTCTCGATTGATGCGTTCCTCCTGAAGCATGACGATAGCCATGTCCACTTTTTTCGCAATCACTTGCAAACTTTTCTTAATGTTGACAATATCACTTGTTGATTCCGGAACTGAGGGAGCCAGTGAACTGCAATTAAAACACAATGGAATTAAAGGCAAATTACTTATAACGTATTTTTACTTCCCTGGAAGCACACAAGGCAATAAAGGTCACGGCAGAAATGTAAAAAAAAACAATGTACCAAATTAACTTTGATGGAAAATTACACAGATTCAACAATGTTTGCTTTAAAAAGCAGAGAGTGGAACATATTTGACATTTATGAACTACTATTCATATAATATAGTTTTTCCAATTCACCAGTCCACTGCCAAATTGATCAGTGTTGATTTATATGTGGACAAGAGTTATGTACTACCTTCAGCATTAGAAAGCAGCTAGTCTGATGCATTTATTGAAATATATCTTATAAAATAGTCATACCAATGAGACTATTACGGAACAGACCTATTAAAAGATTAGTCTTAACAATACACAAGCTAACAATGACTTGCTTCTGTGATGCAATAACTCAATGATGTAAAAAATTTTTTGCATGCTAACAAATCATAAGGTATTCAAATAGGAGCCTAATGCCAAATTCATTAGAACTCGAGAAATAATCTCATACGAGACTAAAAAATATGATAGCATTGCAACCAGTGTGAATTGACACAAGCAAGGTAAATGATTATCAACTACCTACCTCTCCGAAGCAGACATGGCATTACAGCGAGGAAGAAGTGACGCAGTGATGTTGATACGTCTTGGGCATCCCTCCACATCCGTGCTCGTATAGCCATCCGTTTCTGAAGCTACGTAAAGTTTTTTCTCACAGCCTGAAAATGATTCTGAAAAAAGAAAAATCTTTAGCTGCATATGTTAGTTGGTGTAAATCACCATAATTATTATTATGATGCACCTAGTTTGAGCTTCCCTAACCCCCGCAAGGCTATCCTCAAGAAGAAATGGGACCATTACATAGGGAAGAAACAAATGTGGAACATATATATATATATATATATGTATATATATATACATAGCTATATATATATAGCTATATATATAAATATCTGTGTCTGTGCACAAGATATGTTCCCATATAGTTTACTAGAGCAAATCAACTTATTAAATAACCATTGAAATAGTGATACACTGGCGATATAACCTTTAAATGCATGCTTAGTCTTTGTATATCAAGACTCAAAATAGTGGTGAGTCTCATTTTGCCCTCTAATTAGAAATAACTATTATGTAGGTGAATTTTCAATGATATAGTTTTGAACTTTTTCAATTTGAAACGAGAAATTAAAACAAGATTATCTGAAAATGAACAAAAAGCAATAACTAAAGAAAAATGAAAAAAACACAACTTTTTTAACAGTGAAATTGTATGTTACTGGCACAGTTGCCTAGTATCTTAAAGTAAAACTCAGAATTTTTCCACATAAAAAGTCTGGATATCTGACAAAAAGTATGGGAATTTAATTGCAAGAAATCACTGCATAAATTTTGCTATTAGGCAGAAGAAATAAATTTTGCTATCAGGCACCACGTATTGCTATTAGGCAGACAAAAATGTGCGCTGGTAGCCTAACTGATACATGACAGTAGATTAATTGTTGCATTTGCCTATCTCACAATGTTAAGCTAGTGTAGGTTTACTTGCTTATTATAGTTTGTACTCAACTGAATATTTTAAACAAATTTGAACTTCTAATGCAATTCTGGCAGCAAGTAGCAAAGACTCAGAAGTGGCAGTTATTGACATTGATCCATGATACTTATTTAAGCGAAAAATTATACATAATAGCTAAATATAGAAGACTTACTTGAATGCGCCAGTAATTTAACTGAGACTGGTTTCCAGTCATCCGCAGCAGGCAGTCCTTTGGATGCCCGCTCTCGAACTTTATTGAAGTCATTATCAGCAGGCCACAAGCATTTTGTTTTGTTCTTGGTTTTTTGGAGCCAAATCTTTGGCACAACTTCATGAGTCTTGTCACTAAATTTTACTGCAATAAATTTTTTTGCATTTTCAAGTTCAATCATTGTAGCTACCTACCTATTTCAAGATGGAATAATGGCAATGACTAAATTTAGCTATCAGCTAATGATGAAGACAGCACCTGCACAACATATGACTCTTTATAAGGGAAAATTATCATTTTTGACACAACATCTTTGAAAGGCATCCAAGTTCTGAGATTTGTTAAATCAGAAACTTTGTAAACCCCTACTTTTGATGATGGAAAAGGGTCCGTGAAGAAATCTGATTTTTGTAAGAAATGTGACACGAGTATTTCAATTTCACTGTCGCGCTCATGAATTTCAATAACCAATGCAATTTTTCCATCTGCAAGCTGAACACAACTGTTCTTTTCAGAGTAAGACCTTATTTTCAGACAAGAATTATTTTTCATAAGCAATTTTTTGTAGCACCTTCTATTTTGTGTACTTTCACAGCACTCTTTGTTCACAATTTTGCATTTGGTTACAAATTTTTGCTTTGTCTCACTTTTCCAGTGTGCATTAGTATAGACCACGTGTTTACAGATTTGAATCAGGGGTTTATATCCAGACCTCACTGCAGCTTTAACATGGGTCCCTAAAAATGTTTCAAAGGGAAAGCAAGAGATGTTATCAAGATTTCCATATTTAAGGTAATCTTGTGAAAGATGGGCCATAGAGTGAACGTTGTAGGAGACGAAGCCTTTTCCAAATAAGCCAGCTGATTTTTCAATAAATATGTGAAGAAGATTTTCAATTGTTTCCAAATTATTTTCTTGTTCTTTTGTTAGCAAAAGTTTCATTGCCAGTGAAAAATGCAAAAAGGTTATGTAGACATCCTTACTCACAACCTTAGAGCTGCACAAAACAAGTGTTCCAATGTATAATAAAAATGTACGAAATTCTGTAGCCTTCCAATGCACCATTTTTTCAATCCCACCTTCTAATTTTCTGGAAAACTCATCTGGCAAATACATAGAACACTGATCCAACTTCTTATTGAATTTGATTTTTGCTCGTGTATCCATATGCATTTTTTTCTGGTTGGCTCTGCTGATCTTAAGCCTGCTCAAAAATCTTTTCATTGTGCCCAAAAGGCAGCAGTGCATATAATCAATGATGAAGTCGCTAACCATGTTGCATCCAAATTCTTCTAATGGAGACTTTAGAGGCGACTTGTGATGATTTTCATCTATGCGCTGTAAAAAACTGTCATCTGTTCTTTCAACACAGTTGATTTCAGGGAAGACAACCGTTCGATCATGGTACTGGCCACGTTGAATGCAGCGCTCACAGCTGGAATAACCGCTGTGGCTGACTACTCCTTTTAGTGTTGCTCTTATTGGGGCGTCACATACAAATGGCCCCAGCTTTACTGTGAAACCTTTAGCTCCAAGAGATTGTTGTAGAGTAACAAAATCAAGCAAAAACTGCTCTAGATATTCTTTAGTTGGAGGCATGTGACACAGAGATATTTTATTTGTACAAAATATTGCTGCACAGAATATGTGGCTGGGAATTTCCAATACTTGCAGAAGGATAGGATAAGAATTATACCTGATGGAACCATTACATAACGGCAATCCATCAATATTTATTTTTATGTGAATAATTTTACATTGATTCACATCTTTGGGAGAGTTTAAGATATATTCTTCTAACTGTATCCGCCAGTTTGGAAAATAGGCAAACTCACCATCTCCCATATCTTTTGTAAGAAACTCATTTTCTTTTTGAACTAATGATTTTGCTGAAGTAGGCAAGCCTGGATATCTAGGAGCTAGCATAGTTAATAATCTATCAACCGCTGCATGAGGAACTTGTTTTTCTGCGTTTAACCAGTTCTCTAAATTAGATCGCAGAAAATTGGTGCAAGCGATAGTGCACACATTGGCAGCTTGTTTAGGCCTTGTGCTTCCTTGGATATTTTCAAATGAATCATTCGATTCTTCACTTGCACTAGATGTGTTCACCTGAATGTTTGGTTTAGAGGGTTCACCGCAGGACGTTTCTGCTAATGAAATGAAGCTTTTCATACCACTCACTGCAGTGGCAGTACAATTGTTGTCATCTTTCCCAGACCTCTCACATTTACTAGACGTTTGTACGTCGTCACTGTTCCTCCCAGTCCCTGATAGGGACATTTCTATGATTTTTTTCACACGTCGCCGCTTCTGTTTCTGAGATAAATCGAAGAAATTTTTTCTTTTTCCCATTGTTTTGTTAAATTGAAAACAACTGTCTTCACACTCGATCACTTGAGCTTGAACTGACGCTCAATCACTTGAGCTTGAACTGAACTTGAAATGAGAACAGATACAGATCGCGCAATGTGTGCATTCAAACTGAGCCCGCTGCAGCACTGCCGGCAATCGTGTGTGGGTGCCAGAGGTGCGAGTATCGCGTTGCGATAAGCTATAAGAAATTATTACGATGTACGGCCTCATAGCTTTTAAGATCAACCTGCTACTTCGATTCTAATATTTTAAAATGATGCTTAGAAACCATATTTGGCAGAATGAATTAATACTTCTTAATAAACCAGGTAGTTGCTTAACATCAGCCTACCAATACAGCAAATTAATACGCGTTTGAGCTATGCAGCAAGTAATTGTCCCAGAAAATTCTGAAATACAGCTAAAATCTTTCAATAGAACTGCGTGAAATAATTTGGGTGCTACAAAATACTACAATACATAGCTAATTTAACTTGAGGAGTTAATTGAATCGAACAAGTGCTAAACTCGTATTCCGTTGATGATTCACATCGTTGGCAACTTGCAAGCTTGTAATAGTCAGTTTGGAACGAGTTTGGAACGGCATATTCGGATTAAAAACGAATGCGTTTCAACGTTGTACAAGAAAATTTGCTATTTCGTATACTTAAAACTTCCTTTAACTTCATGTTGAGAGCTTTTGATTTTTTTTCAAAATCCGGTAAAAGGTTAATCCTATTGATTGAAATTAAATATTAAACTAGTGTAACGACCAAATTATGAACATCATCCAATGAGATGTCAAGTTTATATTCTCGTCCTAGTACTTGATGTTTCCCCAGTGAATGATGCATCTTCTGACTTAATCCAGTTAAGTTAAGATATTTTCTACATTATTTTGTACAAATCAAATTTCCGTATTCTGAACGCGCCAATGAAAGCTGTGTAAATGCAGCTCGCATGTGCATACACCTCATGTCTTCGATTCTATCCAGCTTGAATTCATTCCAGAAAATATTCATTCCTTACGCCCTTTTTCGCAGTTTTATGAGTTCAATTTTACTCTATCACTTCAAATCACCATCTAATTTAGCATAAACGCGTTATATAAGTGCATCTACAATTCTTCCGTTTAGTTTAAAAGTCAATGTTGGACATCTCATATATATATATATATATGTATATATATATATAATTGGGTGTCTCAATATAGTTTATACATACTTTGGGAATATATATGTATAAATATATACATATATATTCAATTATTATTCAATATATATTCAATTATTCAGTGTTATTGAGTAATGAACAACATGTGGAATAATAGAGTATTCTTAAAACTAAATATTGGCAAATTAGTAGATTATAATTTTCTATACCGTGAATAAACTTGAAAATTATTGACGTTTGTGGCGCGTTCCGTATTAAAATTGCTCGTCTATGCTCTACCATTTATGGTCGTAGAACATCTATGGCCTACCATCGTCCTTGCCTTCCTGACAAACCTTAAACAACCATAAGTGTCCCAGCCAACATCGACCTAAATAAACCAAAATTAACGGTAGATTTTGGTTGACAGTTATACCAACTTGGTCCACTAACCATGATCGACCTTAATTTCACATAGACGTCTATATTCTACCAAAAATACAACCATAATTTCCGACTGGGGATGACCTGCCTTCGAGCGCGTTCAAAGCAGCAGGCTGAAATTAACAAAACAAACAAATTAGTGTCCATCATTTGTAATTCCTTTTGTGTAGTTTTCAATTAAATACCGTTGATGTTATCACTAAACTAGAAGATATAGCATAATCAATGAGGAAATGGAATGAATACCACTACATAGCTACTACTTTGGCTGAATATAAACGAGTAAATTGTTTACGAATTTATAGTAAAAAATTGTACTGAGAATGACAGAGAAACGAAATGTTTCATAATAATCCGTTAAAAAATTCTATTGGACAAAAACTATATTTAATTAACTTAAATAGTCTAATTACGCTATATTAGATCATCAAAGTACACAGAAGACCATACATTTTGTATGAAACTCATTTTCTTTTTGAACTAATGATTTTGCTGTAGTAGGCAAGCCTGGATATCTAGGAGCTAGCATAGTTAATAATCTATCATCCGCTGCATGAGGAACTTGTTTTTCTGCGTTTAACCAGTTCTCTAAGTTAGATCGCAGAAAATTGGTGCAAGCGATAGTGCACACATTGGCAGCTTGTTTAGGCCTTGTGCTTCCTTGGATATTTTAAAATAAATCATTCGATTCATCACTTGCACTAGATGTGTTCACCTGGATTTTTGGTTTAGAGGGTTCACTGCAGGACGTTTCTGCTAATGAAATGAAGCTTTTCATACCACTCACTACAGTGGCAGTACAATTGTTGTCATCTTTCCCAGACCTCTCACATTCACTAGAAGTTTGTACGTCGTCACTGTTCCCCCTAGTCCCTGATAAGGACATTTCTATGATTTTTTTCACACGTCGCCGCTTCTGTTTCTGAGATAAATCGAAGAAATTTTTTTTCCCATTGTTTTGTTGAATTGAAAACAACTGTCTTCACACTCGATCACTTGAACTTGAACTGACGCTCGATCACTTGAGCTTGAAATGAGGACAGATACAGATCGCGCAATGTGTGCATTCAAACTGAGCCCGCTGCAGGCAGCAGCACAGCCGCCAGCACTGCCGGCAATCGTTTGTCGGTGCCAGAGGTGCGAGTATCGCGTTGCGATAAGCTATAAGAAATTATTACGATGTACGCCCTCATAGCTTTTAAGATCAACCTGCTACTTCGATTCTAATATTTTAAAATGATGCTTAGAAACCATATTTGGCAGAATGAATTAATACTTCTTAATAAACCAAGTAGTTGCTTAACATCAGCCTACCAATACAGCAAATTCATGCGCGTTTGAGCTATGCAGCAAGTAATTGTTCTAGAAAATTCTGAAATACAGCTAAAATCTTTCAATGGAACTGCGTGAAATAATTTGGGTGCTACGAAATACTATAATACATAGCTAATTTAACTTGAGGAGTTAATTGAATCGAACAAGTGCTGAACTCGTATTCCGTTGATGATTCACATCGTTGGCAACTTGCAAGCTTGTAATAGTCAGTTTGAAACGAGTTTCGAACGGCATATTCGGATTAAAAACGAATGCGTTTCAACGTTGTACAAGAAAATTGGCTACATCGTATACTTTAAACTTCCTTTAAATTCATGTTGAGAGACTTTTGATTTTTTTTCAAAACATAGTAAAAGGTTTCCTATTGATTGGAAAGAAATATTAAACTAGTGTAACGACCAAATTAAGAACATCATCCAATGAGATGTCAAGTTTATATTCTCGTCCTAGTACTTGATGTTTCCCCTGTGAATGATGCATCTTCTGACTTAATCCAGTTAAGATATTTTCTGCATTATCTTGTACAAATCAAATTTCCGTATTCTGAACGCGCCAATGAAAGCAGAGTAAATGCAGCTCGTATGTGCATACACCTCATGTCTTCGTTTCTATCCAGCTTGAATTCATTACAGAAAATATTCACTCCTTACGCTCTTTTTCGCAGTTTTATGAGTTCAATTTTACTCCATCACTTCAAATCGCCATCAAATTTAGCATAAACGCGTTGTATAAGTGCATCTACACTTCTTCCGTTTAGTTTAAAAGTCAATGTTGGACATGTCATATATATATATATATATATATATATATATATATATATATATATATATATATATAAAATTGGGTGTCTCAATATAGTTTATACATACTTTGGGAATATAGACACCCAATTAATATTACCTATATTCAAAATTATTCAGTGTTATTGAGTAATGAACAACATGTGGAATAATACAATATTCTTAAAACTAAATATTGACAAATTAGTAGATTAAAATTTAATTCCTATACCGTGAATTAACTTGGAAATTCTTTACGTTTGCTGCGCGTTCCGTATTGAAATTGCTCGTCTATGCTCTACCATTTATGGTCGTAGAACATCTATAGCCTACAATCGTCCTTGCCTTCCTGACAAACCTTAAACAACCATAAGTGTCTCAGCCAACATCAACCTAAATAAACCAAAATTAAGGGTAGATTTTGGTTAACAGTTATACCAACTTGGTTCACTAACCATGATCGACCTTAATTTCACATAGACGTCTATATTCTGCCAAAAATACAACCATATTTTCCGACTGGGCACACGACCTTTGCTGGGACAAAGCTTTCTGACAGTGTTGTTAGTAGACTGAAAAGAATCGACCTGAGCTTACAGAGACTCTGCGCTGAGGCCACTTTTAATTGAAGCGCAGATCTACCTACCAATATGTACGACAGCTGTTAGCTGCTGCCCAAATTAAAAATCACAGCTGAGGAAAGTGAGCATCAGTTCGTTTGAGTAATGTAATGTTAATTCGCTCGCAGAACGAGACCTGTGCCATTTGCCGTATATCCTGTCATACATTTCTTTATAGACTCATTTGTAGAGCAAAATTGTGAGGGTTTGATGGGCCAGGCGGGCTAACGGCGCAGCTTACGCCTGGTATCAAAGAGTACCTGGGACTGATGGTCAGCTCCCGGCCTCGTAAGGTACCCTCCCCACGTCAATAGACAGGGGAACCTCGTCCCACCCAGGTGAGAGACACGGGACGAGTCCCCGTTGAAACGATATCGAAGGGTACGGATATCAGAGGAGCGGATTACCAGAGGGTCAGAGAAAGGCAGGATCAAATTAACACTTAACTAATATATTAGTACTCGAAGTGGCGTCCAACTCGGAACGAACAAGAAAGCCGAAGTTGGCGCTGATCCCTACGCTACCCACTTAATCCTAAACCATTCACAACATACAAAATATAATCCGGACCGAGGTCCTACGTCTCAATTCTAGACGTCAGCCAAGCACACCCAATCACAAGGTGGCTTGAGTTGTAACCCCTTCCTCAAGAGGGCACTCGAGACGAAGCTACACGAAGTTAACTGGAGAAGCTCGGACAGCAACTCTACTCCAAGGTCACAGGAGGTCTGGGGGCCTGGGCGTTCCTGACCAACAGGGTCATACGAGGAAGCCGGCACACGCCAGGATGGATAGCACGGCACAGTGAGCGGTCGACAGGACGCATGACACTTCGGAAGACTCGTTATATCCTCCCCAGCCTGAAGGGCGTAAACATTGATAAGTATCTATGTAAATATTACAGAAGCTCAACTGACAATATAGCTTCAAGATATCTGAATCACGCACAAAAGAAAGACTTACAGCCGGGCTTCTACGTACCTGCCATACACGATGGCGTGACGAGTTAACAACACGGCTATCGGGTATTCGGCGGAATTATAATACTGAGCATGGCCAAGCACTGGCTTTCTCTCCGGGGTCACTTTATTAGGAGACAGGACGCACGCGCTAAGCCATGCCCTTACACGGCCCCTCCCTAAATCGTACGCTACTCTAAGACGCAGTCAGAGGAGTGCACGCATGGTAATGGCGGCGCGAGGCCTGCGACCCTTTCCTAATATCGACTCAAAAAGTCAGGGCCAACGTTGACCTTTCCTTTAATATATATTACAGTAAAACGAAATTGTTGTAGGATTAGCGCCCAACGCATTAGACGACTATTGTTGTTTTTCATTACACTCAGTGACACAAGAGGTTTATGATCGGTCTCGAGAAAAAATTCACGACCCAATAAAAAATGTCTAAATTTTTCTGTACCGAAGATGATGGCTAAACACTCTCTCTCGATGGTCGAGTAGTTTCGCTCTGCTTGGGACATCTTCCTGCTGGCGTAGGCGACTGGGTGCGGCATGTTGTCGTGATATTGGAGCAGCACAGCTCCGATGGAGTGTTGAGATGCGTCTGTACGCAGGACAAATACTTGTTGCACATCCGGTAGTTTGAGGATTGGTCGTTTCTCTAACGACTCTTTCAGTTTCTTGAAGTTTTCTGCTGCTACTTCGTGCCAGACGATTGTGTCTGGTTGTCCCTTTTTGAGCAGGTCGGTTAATGGTGCCAACAGTTCTGCTGCATTCGGGATGAATCGACGGTAAAAAGAAATCATACCGATGAAGGACTGCAACGTCTTCCGTTTCTCTGGCAACGGTGTCGACGTAATTGAGGTTATTTTTTCGGTAGTTGGAGCTACGTACCCTCCTTTGATGTCGAAGCCCAAGAACTTCATCGTCCTGGAAGCTAGTTTGCATTTAGACGGATTTACAGTCAGGTTATAATGCGCTAGCCTAGAGAATACAGATTGTAACGCGACAATATGATCATTAAAAGTTTCGGTATAAATAAAGACATTATCAAAATAAAAAGATACGTGTGGCAAATCTGCCAAAACAATTCTCATTAGTTTTGCAAACGTCGCGCACGCAGTTACTAGACCGAAAGGTAGTCTGACGAACTCCATAAGTCCTTTGTTTGTAGGGAAAGCCGTTATTGGAATCGCTTTTTCGGTCAAAGGAATTTGATAGTAGGCCTTTGTGAGGTCTATCTCCGAAAACCACTTGGCTTTCGCAAATTTATGCCACTCCTCTTCAATGTTAACTGGAGGTTCCGCACTAAATTTCGTAATGGAATTTACTTGTCTATAATCAATTGTCAAACGATAGGAATCGTCTGATTTCCTCACCATACAAACTGGCGATGAAAAATCTGAATTAGAGGGTCTAATTATTCCCTGCGTTAGCAGATTATCAACTTCGCGATTAAAGTGACTTTGCAAATGAATTGGCACAGGATAAATCTTTGCGCGACACGGTTCGGAAGTTACAAGATCAATATCATGGGAAATTGCACGTGTTAAACCAGGTACAGTTGAAAATATGTCATTGAAATTTGAAATTACATGTTCAATTTTCTTTTGTTGGCTACTCGATAAATTCTTAGCAATTACTAACCCACTTGTTACAGGTTCGTTAGGAACGGGAATATTCACAAATTCTGTTCCGTTGCCCACATCAATTAATTCGGAATTTACAACGACAGAAGAATCATCAATAATAGCTACAGCACAAGGTTCAATATTCTGTTTCACATCTCTTCGGACATACAGTTTTAACAAGTTCGCATGAAAAAGTTTTGGATTACGATTCTGCTGGATCACGTAATTTACCCTGTTTTTCCTCTCCAGTACCTTGAAAGGACCCGTCCAAGCCATGAGTAGTTTATGAGTACTATCGGGTAGTAATATTAAAACCTCATCGCCCGGTTTGAATTCTCTCTTTTGCGATTTTAAATCAAAATGGGTTTTATACGCAAGGGCACTTAGATTCGAATTTTTTGCTGCAAGTTCAGTACACATTTGTAATTTGTCTCTAAGTTCAAATATATATTCAAACATTGGTCGTTCGGCACACGAAATCTCTTCATTTTCCCACAATTCCCGCAGAATAGACATAGGTCCGCGCATCTGTCTACCGTACAACAACTCGAATGCGGAAAATCCCGTTCGATCGCTTGGCATTTCACGCAGTGCGAACAAAGTTGGAATCAAGTACCGATGCCACTGCTTAGGCTTATCTGAACAGAGTTTCTTTAGACAGGATTTGAGCGTACTGTGTAGTCTCTCGACTCTACCATTACTCATTGCATGGTATGGGGTCGTGAAAATTGGTTTAATACCTAATAATCTCTGAAATTCGTACATTAGTCCGCTAGTAAAATTTGTTCCCAGGTCAGACAAGATTTCCTTAGGAACTCCCACTCTTGCAAAAATCGGCAGAAGTGCTTCCGCGACTGAGATAGAGTCAGTCTTCCGAAGCGGCACCGCCTCTGGGAATCCTGTAGAGTAGTCAATCAACGTTAGGATATATTTATGGCCATCGGAGGATTTCGGACATAGCGGTCCTACGATGTCAATTGCGACACGTGAGAAAGGTTCCGTGATTATGGGCATTTGCATCAATGGTACCCTTTTAACTCGATTTTTGGAACACATCCGTTGACATTTATCACATGATCTACAGTATTGTCTAATGTCCGCAGACATGCCTGGCCAGAAAAATAGATCTCTGATTCTTTGTTCGGTTTTTCTATGCGAGAAGTGACCGGAAAACAAGGACTCGTGCGCATACGCAAGTACAGTTTTCTTACAAAGTACAGGCACAACTAGAGAACTCTTCCCTGTCAGGTTTACATTATCAGATCGTACAATTTCTCTATAAAGCAGATTATTTCTAGTACAGAATTTAACAACATTTGCATTTCTTGTTACCACACATTCACCAGATATTGCTTTTTCACGAATAGACTTCAAAGAAATACACGTCTGTTGCAACTTACGGAATTTCTCCGGATCTAGGTTTACAGCCTGTAATTTTGGGACGGCAAGAGGGTGTATCTGTGCAATTCCGTCCTCAGTTGCGCTAGGTTCGATTTCTACGTTCATTACGCACTTCTGGGGTTTAGCACTAGGTACATCCGATGCGGTATCAGGTTCATTAGGCACATTGACAGTAACATTAGGAAAGGTAGTAGAAATATTAGGCACAGTATTACAGATCCTCGGAGTAATCGCATTCCCGGAAGTTAAGCTTGCACCTACGACATTTCCTACTAGTACACGACAAAATTTGATTGGAGCTCGAATTACATTTGTCCACCCTTGGAAGAATTTGCAATCGATATGACACCGTAAAACAGGCCATTCGTTGCATCTCCCGAGATAGTCACGTACAATTACCTTTTTACATTGGTTAGGATCCACTGCTGGTAACAGGGATTCTTGGACAATTATTGCTGAACAGCCGGTATCGCGCCAAATTTGGTCTACGTTTTGTCCATTTACTTTTCCTGAGCATACATGGTTATTCAATGGTTTCACGATATCAGTATCACTAAGGGAAACAGCATACCCAACCGTGGTATTATGATCACCATTCGTCCTAGCTCGGTACATAGGTTTCTTGGGACATTGATTCCTTTTGTGACCGGATGCTCCACATGAAAAACACTTAGTATCGAGAAAGGAACTAGATTTGTTCACAGGCACAGTTACATTTAGATTAGATTTAGGAGGCTTTCCACTGTCTGCGCTCTGAGAGACAATTTTAGGATTTAAAGTCGGAAATCGGTGATCGAATTCACTCTTAGTGATTCGCTTAATAGAAGATCTGGCCATTGACCAGTTATTAGCAACTTTAACGGTTTCTTCGAACGACATGATCCCTCGCTCTTTGAGAAACATTCTCAGCTCAGGTGGTACAGAAGCTATGAACTGATCCAACAGTACAAATTCTCGTAATCCCTCGTAAGTTTTAGGTACCTGCCAGGACTCGATGAAGAGGTCCAGGCATCGGCCCAGCTGGACTGAGAACTGTTCATATGTTTCGTCATCTTTAATTCTGGCTGACCTAAATTCATATCTGTACGTATCTGGATTTTTATTGAACCCAGTTAAGAGAGCTTTCTTCAATGAATCATAATCGGAAGTCACGTTCGGGCTTAAAGCCGCGTAGACTTTGATAGCTTTGCCACTCAGAGTGGTTCCTAGGTGCACTGACCAATGACTTTTGTCAATGTTTAGTAGCTCGGCTATTCGCTCGAATCGTATTAGGAAAGCAGAGATATCTTCCCCGTCTCTAAATATAGGTAATTTAGGTCGTAAGAAGTGATCTGGAAAAGATGAAGTAGGGACAGTCGGGTTCTGAGCTCTAAGTTCAAATAACTTAAGTTCATGTTCCCGTTTTTCTCTTTCGCTATTAGCCTGAAGCTTAGCCTGTTCAGACTGATGCTTAGCCTGCTCAAATTCCCTAATCTTTGCTCTTTCCTCCCTTGCCGCAGCCTGCTGCTCTCGAACATATTCAGCTATAGCATTGCCTTCCAAGCCCAAACTAATGGCTTCCTGCTTAAGCTCGGAGACCGACATGGTTATTTTAACAATAGAACAAGATTAGGACTGATATCCTACTTTAGGAAATAGTTCCCTTAAATACGAGTTACATGAAGATTGTTGGTTTGCGAGACCATTTACTTGGCGGGAGCTCAAATCATATCACATGGAAGGATTAAACAAATAAACGGAGTGCCCGCCAGTTATCGCGTCACACAGTCCCAGGTTATTGATTGCCTGGGACTGGAAAATTCCAGTTCAATTATACCTTAATATTAATGAGAGAAATTACACAGAGCGGTTGGAAGGGAAAATTGGAAACGATACACGGGAGAAAAATAAAGGTACTAGTAATGGTAAAGTTGGAGATCATGAGGTTAGGAGAAGAGAAAGGCAAACGACGCCAGCGGCTCGACAGAAATAATAGGATAGGTATGAGAAGAATGATTAGACCCCGTACAATCACTTACACATAGCGAGTTATGCGTTAATTTACACCAAAAAAATGACAAGTTCACCTATGCCTTAGCTAGATGTGCATAGTAAATTTACCAGTGGAAGGTTTTTAGAAGAAATAAAGAATTCGAGTACAGAGATAGACAGTTTGCGAACAACTAGGTCACCAGTATGAAGCGAGAAAAATTTACAAACAAAACCTAGTAAGCCTGCCAGTATGAGGACGAGATTTAGATCAAGAAAAGATCACCGGTAAGACATAGCAAGGTCGCCAGTGTGAGGGTTTGATGGGCCAGGCGGGCTAACGGCGCAGCTTACGCCTGGTATCAAAGAGTACCTGGGACTGATGGTCAGCTCCCGGCCTCGTAAGGTACCCTCCCCACGTCAATAGACAGGGGAACCTCGTCCCACCCAGGTGAGAGACACGGGACGAGTCCCCGTTGAAACGATATCGAAGGGTACGGATATCAGAGGAGCGGATTACCAGAGGGTCAGAGAAAGGCAGGATCAAATTAACACTTAACTAATATATTAGTACTCGAAGTGGCGTCCAACTCGGAACGAACAAGAAAGCCGAAGTTGGCGCTGATCCCTACGCTACCCACTTAATCCTAAACCATTCACAACATACAAAATATAATCCGGACTGAGGTCCTACGTCTCAATTCTAGACGTCAGCCAAGCACACCCAATCACAAGGTGGCTTGAGTTGTAACCCCTTCCTCAAGAGGGCACTCGAGACGAAGCTACACGAAGTTAACTGGAGAAGCTCGGACAGCAACTCTACTCCAAGGTCACAGGAGGTCTGGGGGCCTGGGCGTTCCTGACCAACAGGGTCATACGAGGAAGCCGGCACACGCCAGGATGGATAGCACGGCACAGTGAGCGGTCGACAGGACGCATGACACTTCGGAAGACTCGTTATATCCTCCCCAGCCTGAAGGGCGTAAACATTGATAAGTATCTATGTAAATATTACAGAAGCTCAACTGACAATATAGCTTCAAGATATCTGAATCACGCACAAAAGAAAGACTTACAGCCGGGCTTCTACGTACCTGCCATACACGATGGCGTGACGAGTTAACAACACGGCTATCGGGTATTCGGCGGAATTATAATACTGAGCATGGCCAAGCACTGGCTTTCTCTCCGGGGTCACTTTATTAGGAGACAGGACGCACGCGCTAAGCCATGCCCTTACAAAAATGTATCACTTAAATTCTGAAAAACCTTATCCATACCATATCGCAATTCCGTGTTGACCATACATATAGTAGAGTACAATGGATTTCGCTTTTCAGCATTGTTTACAATTCGATTGCTTCGAGCTTCATTATAAATTCTCTTCCATTCTTTTATAAAGTTTACACAAGGGTTCATTAGCGGCAAATATTTCAGAATGCGGACAATAATGGAATCTTTAATTTTCTCGTGCTGCAGCCTAGAAGAGGCAACTGGAAAATACATATCATTTTCGTGCAGTAGAAGGATCCTATTTAATAATCATCCCTTGTATGATAAAACGCCACGTGTTTCCTCAAATTTCTGAATAAATAAATAAGTAAATAAAATATATGTAAAATATATATATTATATATACATACTTCATGTATATATTATATATTATATATTATATATTATATATACGTAATATTATATATATAAAATATCTATATTACATATATATGAAAAATACATAAAAATTACTATGGAGCATGTTCATTTAACAATATATATGTACATATATCTGCGCAATTTTTCTCATGTTATTACAATGGGAATGTTATTGAACATATTAAATTTGTGTTGACTTTATGCACCTATAGTAATGCACAGTTACTGCTTGCTTTCCCAGGACTCTCTCGAGATGCGTTATTTCGCCCAGGCGTTCGATTTGGATCCGAGCGCCTTTGCTGCTCCATCAATAGCAGATTTGGACTAGTAAGTCCCCCTTCAGAGTCCGCAGCAGATGCTTCACCAAGCATCAGCCTTTCAGCTCTTTCATAGCTATCTGTCAGGAAAGGCCAGTACTTAATAATTTGTTTCAATCCACTCGGCAGAAAACGTACAAGACGTTAGAAAGTGGGGCCATGAAATGATAACATTTGTGGTTTGAGTAAATTAAAGAGTTCAACTTGCACAGAGATTCCTAATTCAAGTACCAGCAAAGTTTTCTCAACATACGTGAACAGCATAATTTGTGCACCATTTACCCAATTACGGGAGGTGGGGGAATGAAAAGTTGGCCGCCGACAAAAAAATCTCTTACCTCGTCTGCACACTACTACAGTCTTATATTCCACTTTGGAACTCCAATTAACAATAAGATTGCCTGAGATCAGCCTATTTTTAGCTTTGTAGCGTATACCTTAGCATAGTCTATTCCCCTTCCATTGATCTTTTAGTAGTCCTATTCGACTACTCAAACAACGCTTGAACTGCGTTCAATAACCCCACTAACTCTTTACTCAATATGCACATTATAAAGTTAGAACTTAAATAATTGAACACAATGAAATATTTGATGTGTATATTATAAAAAAAAAACATAAAGAAAAATTATTCACACACGCGTAAAATACTTACTTGATGTGACTGCTATATTTTTGAAGGTGAAATGACGCCAGCTTGCCCCTGCAACAGTTTTCTTTCGGGCAATTTCAGTAACATTTCCTTCAGTTGGCCACCATACTTTGTTTTCACGACCTTCACAAAATATCCATATCGAAGGAACAACTTGCCACTTATTATCCTGAAAGAAAATGCCTGAAAAACTTTTTTTTAATCCATATTTATAAGCCTGTAAAAAATATCAAAACCTAAAACCATTCACCCACGGGAATTTATCACATTTTATTCTGTTTTTAATGACCCCTACAAAGCGTGATGACCTGAACAATATTCCATTATTTTCGATGAGAATTTTCTGTCTTGAATTTCGTTATAAACGCCGACCACACACAAACGCAGGGTCACATTATAGGTCACGCTTTCCAAAAGATACTTTCAATCAAGTTTAAACGAATCTCTGAATCGTTTGAATTTGTTCAAGGACTGTATTTTTGATTAGATGAATGGAATATTTCCTCCTGGCTGGATGGGGAATGGCTATGCAAAATTTATTCAACTCATACATTACAGACGTACACTTCCCTTATGAATAAACAGTTTGTTGAAGACTCGATTGGCTATACATAAGAATGATGAGCGAATGTATTTTTCCGCTTTGAGTCGAGCGTTAGCGATGTTCGTGCCGGAGGGCCATCACGATGAATCCGGAAGCGAGCTGAATTATAGGAATTTATAATGAGCTAACAGCGGGCTCTAAAAAGTGATACCGAGCTTGTGTTACGTGGTTAGCACTCCGTAAAATCACAACATTGCCGACGCCTGCTGTTCAAGTGGATAAACTTTCAGAAGGATACTAAGTCAAGGTAGGCATACGAGTATACATTATTTCATTTGAAGGTGACGTCGACAACTATTACAGCGTACAACATGAATTAGCAAAGTACGCATTTATAAACTACATTAAATTCTATGCAATAACTTGATGGCAACAAACTTGTTCCGATGAGGGATAAGCATCATTTTACTGTGGATTTGCTCCACAGAGACAATTTGACTAGCACCAGTGTTCATTACGCAATGAATTCCTAAAACCTGTGAATTTATAGGTTGTTTAAAAAATGGAAGTGAGTCTATGAGATCAACAGTAAGTTTTTTCCCATCGATTGCTCGAATAACCCCAATTTTACCAGTTTTTAACATGACACAACTGTCTTTAGTACTGAATTCACCCGATTTCAGTTGTGTCCCGCCTTTATATATAATTTTATTTTTTATATAAACATCCTCATGTAGTTGGTTTTGAGGAGGTCTGCTGTTTTCAGCAGATACGTGCCTACATATCTGCTCCAGTGGCTTGTTTTGTCCTGAAATTCGACCCTTTATACAAAATCCTAAAAATTTTAAAATGTAAAACTCGAAACTTTATCTAATGGACCCCATTTTACATAATCATCGACTAAATGAACAACTGAATGTACATTATACGACAGAAAACTTATTCCGTACAACTTGGAAGCTGAATGAATAAAAATTTTCAGCATTGTCCTAGCGCTCTCAATATTGCTCATATGATTTTCAGTCAACAATATCCTCATTGCTAGACTCAAATTGAGGAAATTTCTGTAGAATGCATCGGGAACAACGTCTACTAGCACGATTATACCAGCGTATAAAAGAAACAATCTGAACTCGGTGGCTTTCCAAAATGACAATGAAGACAAACCTCCAAATAATTTACCATTGAAGTCTGATGGCACATGCTCAGAAAATGTTTTAATTCTATCATTAAGTAAATTTTGGTCATTGACATTAAGGTGGCATTTGACTTCAGATTTCTTCGAATTTTTCAGACGGTTCAGGATTCGTTTCATTATTCCTACGCACACAAGGTGCATGTAGTCTGGGGCAAAAGAACCTACCAAACCTACACCCAGTTCTTTTATAACTGGAAGAGGTTCAGATTTATGATGATTCAAATCTGTTTTCAATAGAAATTCTTCATCTGTTCTTACTTTTGCAGCCGTATCGCTGAGGATGACATGGCCTCCTGCATATGTTCCTCTCTGGTGGCATCGTTCGCATGAATTATAGGAGTTGTGATTCACAATTCGTTTTAGATCGGATCGTACTGGGCATCACAAACAAATGCATTTATTTGCACTTTAACTTTTCTTTGAGCGAGGATGCATCCTTCACGCATCACTTGACACATTTATTGTACAAATTTGCCAAGGAACTCGTCGACATGAGGCATTTTGTTTGACTCGCAAGTCTCAGAAAGGTATACTCCGATGCAGATAATTTTTTCAGGATCAACGCACAACTGGAGCAATATAGGATATGCATGGTATTTTCGCGAATTATCGAAAAGGGGAATGCCATCAACATTAATGTTAACCAGAACAATATTTTTTTCTTATTTAATTGATTTCAAATGTCTCTTCACACTTTCTTGCCAGTCGTGGAAATGCGCATAGCGACCGCAATGCATGTTTTGGATGGTGACATCGCTTTTCTTCTCATCCTATAGTGTTTTATAGCAGTGAGACGCACTCCTGGGAAAAAGTTATTGACATGATACAAAAGATTTGTGATGACAAGGTTGGGAACATTGGGACAATCAATGCTCCAGTTTCGGATGGCAGCTTCAATTTTACTCTCTGTAGATAAAAAACTAAATTCATTTCCACCAAATTCTTTAACAACGTCTTTGTCATCGGTGTATTTGCTTCGTTCTTCGAAACTTGTTGTTGTTGTTGTTGTTGCTGTTGTTGTCGATGTTTTTGTTGTTGTCGTCGTCGTCGTCGTTGTTGTGGACGTCGTTGTTGTTGCCGTCGCTGTATAAATGGAGACAGTGCTAACACTACCGAGGTTTTCTTCATTTAGATTATCACCCGAAAATACGCCACTTTTTTTAGTTTCCCTTTTCTGTATGTTAAGCGCTGTAGAAGCCAATACAAGTTCCTTACGTCTTTTCTGCTGTCTCGATGATAATTCACTATAGGGTTTGCTATTCATAATGGTGATATAATTAGACAGTTCGTTATCTGAAACATGCATGACAATATTTAGTGGTGTACCAATACTTTTTTTTGGCAGATACCGATACTCCGATACTTTGACCGATACTTCTACCGATACCGGTACTTTTACAATAATATTGAAATGAAAACATCATAAGCCCTACATAGGTGTTATAATTTTAAACAATTTAAACAATTTAAACAATTTATTTACCACAGGTGATACAGAGATAAAATGTTTCTTAAGTCTAGTACAATGGTCAAATTTGAGTATAGCTACCTGTGGGGCCGAATAAGTTCAGTGACTTCTAGGGCATCCTACCATCAAGGTTAGTCTTAGGAGTACAATAATGTTTAACCTAATTCACTTAAACTAGAGACGCATTAGACTGATCAATGAGATAAGTAACTCGAAATTAGATACTTCATTTCACAATATAGTTCATATGGACTAGATTTAACAGTATATTCGACAAACGATTCAAGAACAGACTGAAGATAGGCGAAATTAATCAAGGCGAATTACATTATTAGGACCAGTTATGTAGGGGACAAGGTTTGACTCTGTGATCTTACACGACTAGTAATCTGATAGGAAGTGAGACTCAAGACTTTTTTTGAATACCTTATAAGAATTACTTTCACGGATCTCCGCAGGTATTGAGTTCCAAGTTTTAGTTCCAACGAAGAGGATACTGTGTTGTGACCGAGCCTTTGAGTAATAAGGAAGCATGAATTTACTTTTATTTCGGGTTAAATGGTCGTGATGACCAGTTTGCGTAGTTAATAGTTGTTTTAGGCTATTGTCGCCATCATTTGTTAATGTTTTGTAAATGAAATTGCAAATGGAGATTTTGTAGAGATCCGAGAGCTTAAGTATTCGTAAATTTTTGAATGAGTTATTTGTGTGAGCATTATATTCTAGATTCTTTACCGGTCTTATTGCTCTTTTTTGCAGGGTAAAAATTTTGTTGGTTTCATTTTTATCAGTTCCCTGCCATGCTTCTATTCCGTATTGCAAGTATGGTGAAATGAGCGTTCGGTAGAGCATTTGTAAGGCTGTTTCAGGCAGGAAATTCTTAACTTTATTTAGGATTCCGATAGATTTTGATAATTTAGAACTAATATGAGCGATGTGCTCTTTAAAGGTTAGATGTTTGTCTATTATGATGCCGAGGAATTTACGTGAGTTGGTTTCTTCGATTTTACCTTCGCAAATTTGAATGCGTGGGAGAGATATATTTTTCTTGTATGAGAATGTAATATATTTTGTTTTATCGATATTAAGGCTTATTTTATTAGCTTTAAGCCACAATGAAACCTTATGAAGTTCATTATTTATACGCTCCGCCATCCTAGCGGGATTTTGGTGTGGAAGGACCGCAGAAAGGGTACTGTCATCGGCAAAGTATGAATTTGAAGAATGATGTAGATTTAATGATATCATTGATAAAAATTAGAAATAGGAGAGGCCCAAGGACAGATCCTTGTGGAACCCATGGCTAATTGTCTGTGGGTCTGATTTTGCGTCGTCAATGACAACGTATTGTTTCCGATTTGCTAAGTATGATCTAAACCAATCATGGGCAGCCCCTCGAATGCCCTAACAATGTAGTTTCGAGAGTAATACGTTATGGTCCACACAATCGAATGCTTTTCGAAAGTCAAGAAATACGGAGAAAACAAGCTTTCCTTCATCTATATTAGAATAAAGGTATTGCAAATGATTTAATACAGCTTGTGTCGTAGATTTCTTAGAACGAAAACCGTATTGTTTGTCGTAGAGGAAAGATTTTTGTTCAAAATACGAATACACTTTTTTATACACAATTTTCTCGAATATTTTGCTAATAATTGGTATTACAGAGATAGGTCTATAATTGTTAACGCAGTTTTTATCACCATTTCAAAAAATAGGGGTGACTCTCGCAATTTTGAAAGAGTTGGGGAAGATACCTTGAGAAAGGGATTGGTTGATAATATAAGATATGCACGGTGCTATTATATCAGCTATAGCCTTAAGAACTTTAGCCGAAAAATTTTTCAATCCACTTGATTTATTTTTCAAGTTGTTTATGCACGTAATTACATCGCAGGGATAAGTTGGCGTGAAAAAGAAAGAGTTAGGTTCACGGACATGGTCCATGTATTGCAAGTGGTCTCTGGGTTCACTGAAGACACTATCGGCTATATTTTTTCCTATGCTTACAAAAAAGTTGTTAAACACAGTTGCAATATCTTTTTTCTCGTGGTATTTTACATTTTCGTGAACGACGGACTCAATTGTTTTCGTAGTATTATTATTCGGTTTATAGCATGAATTAGGCAGGCGCCAAGTTTTTTTAATATCAGTTTTGTATTCAGTAAATTTGCGCGTGAAGTAGTCTCGTTTTGAGGTTCGTATTTGATTTGTCACATGATTCCTGAATCTGTTATACGTTACTTTAGATATTCGCCCTTCGTATAGTAAGGCTAGGTACGCTTGACGTTTCTTTATATTGATTACGATATCTTCAGTAATCCAGGGCTTTTGTCTATTTTTCGGCGTAATTGTGCGGGTGATTATTGGACAGCACTGGTTATATGCGGTCGTTATAATTTCAGTTAAATTTAGTACTGCTTCATCAATGTTAATCGCATTATTGTCCCGTTCATAGACGTCTAATGATGTCATTAATTCTTCTAGAACAGTTCGCATTGTTCCCAAGTTGTATTTGTTTACACAACGAAATGAATAAGTATCAGCCTGTGGGCTGGTACAAGGATTATAGACATTTTTCTTGATGAGAAACACCGGGAAATGGTCAGATAAGTCAGAAAATATTATTCCGGTAAGAAAATCAGTCGGATCTAACATAAAAATATTATCGAGTAACGTAGCCGATTCAGAAGCAACACATGTAGGTTTCGTGATGATTGGAAGGAAGGAGCTAGACTGAAAAACATTTATGAAGTTTGAGATTTGCTCACAGCTATCATATTGTAGAAGATCGTAGTTGAAATCCCCGCAGATTATTATGTCACTATATAGAGACTTGTTGAACTGAGATACAATGCTTTGAAGCTCGTTCAGGAAAGAGACGTTACAAGCTGTTGGGGGTCTATATACTGTCCCAAGCATAATCCGTTTACCATTTTTCGTTAGTTCTATAAAAAAGGTCTCAATATGTTCACGATTCATAGTTGCACTTAAAATGACTTTCGAAGATATATGTTTAGATATGTACGTACTGATGCCACCACCACGTTTGTTACTACGGAGTGAATGATGGCTATAATAGTTTTGAATTTGAATCAGGTCTTTAGATGAGTCGTCTAGCCAACTTTCGGTGAAACTGAGAACATCAAAATTGCTGTTCAGCTCAATGATAGTACAAGATATTTCATCTATTTTCTGATAAATGGATCTACAGTTCCAACATAATAGAGAAAAATCGTTACAGGGCTTCCTCATCGATTCATTGAATAAGACCTGTAATTGAATCGATTCATTGAATAATAAAATCATTTACTGAAATATCTAATAACAATATCGATAATAGAGTTTTCGATTATGAATAATGAAACTGCTCCTGCTACGTTAACTATATTGTTGAGAAAAATGAATTAAATCCATTCGATAGATGAGTGTTTCTATTCGTATTGCAACGTAATTAGACTAGCTATAATAGGAGCTGGTTCGAAAAGTGGACCAACACAATCAAATCGATTTCAAACAAAAACAGTTAGTTGAATAATTTCTCTACAAAATGGTTATCATTTATGTGTTTTTCACACTAAAATACATGCTTAGGCGAAAATATAACATTCAAAATCGATAGGCCCCGAAACCGAAAAGACCAGCAAACACGCAACCAGCTATAAGATTGTTCGTGAATTTTCCAAACATCTTGAAATATAAGAAAAATGCAAGATTCGTAATGTACGGCGATTTACATACTGAATTAAAATAAAATTAGTAGCTTCGTAATATTTGACGATTTACCAGCTACCTTAAAATAGAATTTTCATTTTCGGCTACTTCTATTTAAGGGAATCGAACGATTGTTTTTGTATAAAACGTCAAAAACAAATAAAAATATACTTCGAGAGCGTCAGGAGCGAAATAAGCTTGGAGGTGTTCACAACATGTTTAGAGCATTCGAATGGACGTTTAGAGCCCTTAAACTTTTAAAATTTGACCATCAGAGGGAAATTCCTAAAAAAATTAATTGCAAATATTGTACATAGAGACGATTAGTTTTTTGTTAGATTCACAATGAAAATATCTACCAAAGCTAGGTCCAAGTGTTTGGTTTCGCTTCAAAAAATTTAGGAAATTTTTAATTTTTCTGAGTAAAATATATTAATTTTAAGTTATTATTTTACATGTCAATAAAAAAAATTCTAATCAATTTATCAATAAACAACTAAGCAGGTTTATACACTCGCGAGCAAATGTTTGGAATTACTTTCTTGAAATTTTGTTCCGCGCGATTTTGAGCACTAAATATTGAGCCCTGACTTTAATCCCATTGAGCACGTGTGGGATGAACTGAAGAGGAAGGTTCGTTCCAGAACTCCTTCTTCTTCTTGTCTGAAGGAACTGAAATCGGCTTTATTTGAGGAGTGGGAAGGTATCCCACAAGAATCAATTCAGAACTTGATCAGGTCGATGAAAAATCGTCTTCGAGCAGTTATAAGGGCAAGGGGAGCGAACACAAAGTGTTGACCCTTAATTTTAGGCTAAATAAATTTTTTATTGATTATTTTTTGTTGTTTTATTCTTTCGCATATTTCCTTGTTTTCCTACCTCCTTGATTTAATTTTGGATAGCTCCCGAAATACTGGCTTGATTTGAATGAATTTGGCATCAATTTAAAGTTAAGAGTTGAACCTTTAAAATGATGCAATTTTTATGGTTATTGAAAAAATATTTAGTGCTCGAAATCGCGCGGAACCAATTTGAAGAGAGTGGTTCCAAACCTTTGCTCGCGAGTGTAGTACTCACCTTGATCTTCACGATGCAAGCAAGATCTCCATTATAAGTAAAAAACTGTTGGAGAAATGATTAAAAAACTGGAACGCTTATTCCTCATCAAAAGTTTTTTTTACGGATGTGCGGCTCAATTTCTCCTACAGTTTTTCTCTTATGAAGATCTTTTTTCCATCGTGGAGATCAATGTGAGTACTATAAATGCTAGGATTTGTTTTGTGGAAAATTTTAATTTTAAATTTTTTTATTGTCCATATAAGTAGAATTATTATGCCTTTACTATTCAAATAAGTATGAAATTTTTTTTTTCGGAGAAAAAAAAAATCATAGCTTTGGTAGATATTTGCATAGTGAATCTAACAAAAAAAGTGTCTCTACGTGCAATATTAGCTGAGAAATTGAAAATTGAAATAAAAATTTTGAGGGGGGGGTTGATAGGGTATGGGTAAATTTAAAAAAAATCAGGGCTTAACTGTGTATTCGAATGTTATAAACATGCTGTGAATGCCAGAGAGATTATTTCCTTCCGGAAGTATTTTTTTATTTTTCAAAGATTTTATAGGAAAAATCGTTCGATTCCCTTAAATTTGCAAAAACTTTAAACTCAATTTAATTGGTTTGATTTTTTTCAGCCTATCATATATTTTAGGAAATGAAAATCGGGCCAAACTATCTAGGTTTTGGTCGTAAAAGTACAATAATTTTATGTTTCAACTGTGTTTAACTATTCATGCTACATAGCTTCCACTTACTGACCGCCGCTCATCGTGAATTCTAAGTGGTAAATTCAATTAGCGGGCCTGATTAAACGCTTTAATTCTACAGCTAACTAATTTATCACGTATGAATAGGCTCATTATTTGATTGTACTTTCATTTCCATGATTTATGACCTTCATTTTTATTATAAAATACGTATTATTATAAAGTATCGGCCGGATTTGCCGATACCGATACCAGTAAAAATGACCGAAACTGCCGATACCGATACATCAGTATACCGCTAATAATATTAAATCAATTCCAAACTATTGTCTTCTGATAACCATTCCTACAATTATGCAAAAAACGAGCAAATATCCCGTATTTAACAAATCAGGTAAACACTCCACAGATAAATAATTTCATGATCCAATTATTTTGCCAACTCAAAAACGATATTGAGAAACTATGGGGCTTATTAAATTGTTCATAAGCCAAAAATAATTAAGCCAGAAAAATCATTTAGATCATCGAAGAATATGTAACAAATCATGAGGAAAGACTACTGACCAAATTTCCCATAAACATAGCGAAAAATATTGCTGGTTATATTATTATTGACCAAACTCTCTACTAAAACTATTTGAATCGAGTTCCGAAAATTATTCTATCTTCTTCTAGCCTCAAATGTTCATGAACAAAATTTGAAAATGAATTTAGTGATAGTAAACTGTTCTGTAAATTGTTCCTAGTTAACTTGTTCATCAATCTATCCTCAGTGCTTTGATATAAATACCACTGCTCTACTCTGAAAACTGTTAGGTGAGCAGCCCTATACTCAACTAAAGTTTTAAAATTAAACTTAGCTTGAGCTCGTCCACAGACGAGAAAATTCTGATGATGTTCCGACGGTCGGTCGACACTAAACTGTTGCAGAATTTTGATCCCGTACAAATTATAATTATGCAAAAAGAATATTCAAACATCTCGGAATGTTTAACATGCAATATTTCATCACAATTCATCTTACGCAATCCTTGTGAAGAACACTGTCACACTACCCCATGCAACAGTACTAAGCTATTAACTGCCAGTCATCCAGCAACGCGCCCGGCCCGATGTCTCGGAGTCACTGATCGACTCACGAGCTCATTAGGCAAATTTTTAGGGTAAGTTGACTAACGTGTAGTAACGTTTGAATTCTCGAAACAAATTTTGAAAGAATACATAATACTTAAGACAAAAATTTATACAAAATAAATAATATTTCACGTGCGCATGCATGGATGTAAGGGTGCATTAGATTATATTATTATTATTATTACTAAATTCTAATTCAACCTAGCAAGGCTAGGGTAACTTTTAGATTGATCCTCGATTTTTCTTCGATTATTCACGCATCGACCTCGTTTCACCGAAACTTTGAAAAATAATGAGCAAATTTATTTTCCACTCACATGTTTTTCATTCAATACATCCACGGTATTTTCAGTACATTTTGTTTATGATTAAGTCTTTCTTTTAAATTGAGTAAAAATAACAATCGATCCTTAGTTTTCGTTTTAAGTGCTGTGGTAAGTGACGTATGTTTAAAACGCACTCAACGACTAAATTCTTTTTTATATGGTTCAAGTTTAAAATTTTGTCCCATTGCTAAAATACACTAATTCTCAAAATTCAATTATTTGGAAGACTAACAACCATTCCTGAAAATTTGGAAAGACCGAACTATAGAACTGATCGTGAAAATAAGTACATATGCATGCATATTTACCTCCCGCGTGATATAATAAACTATTTCAGCTGATGTGTGACAAATAGTCTGATACCTTCATAGTAGGGTTTGCAATCCCGGGACGAAATGAAAACCCAGCAATCCCGGAATTTCTTCCTGTTTTAACATATATCCTATTATAATTTTTTTTAATTTTCGGTCTGTAATGACTACTTACATTTTAAATCACATGAAAAATTTGCAATGTTTAATACATAACAGCCTCGCAAGTTAAGAAAGCAACTTACAATTACATGAACATTGTTGCTGCGATAACCAAGGCTGAGATACAATCGTGGCGATACAGGTCAGATGATCTGCATCGCCACACAAAGGCTTCAGTTTCTATATCTGCCATTGCCATCGTATCTATTACAGTATTTAAACAATATTTTAAACGATTTATTCATTTATAAACAATATATTCTTTACTACCTGCAAAACCAAAACATAGAAGGTAAAATAGCAAGTCGGCACCATTAAAATATAAATAAAATATTAGTGCATTAAAATGCGTACATTAATATTATTAATAGCGTTTACTTCATTTACAAAAAAATTGAAGTCACTGACAACACGTACGGACTTGTAACCTTTACATAGGAAGGCAAATGTTGATGTCCACGTGCGACAGGCAAATGTTGATGCAATGATTGCGGTGTTTGAGTTATTGAATGATGCTAGGCAGAAATATATATTCTGATACAATAGTGTTAAAATAGTGTAGACTAAATTGTGTAGTGATGTAAATTGAAATAATATTAATTGCAATAATATTAATTACCGGGGAAAAACGAATTCACGGACTGGAAAATTTCGGCCCCAAATCATTCGGGAACGCGGGATGCAAACCCTACTTATGCGATATTTTGTCTGGGAAACAACAGCGGTTATCATCAGAAAAATTGATATTAGAAACTATCATTACAAAATACGTTTTCGCTTAGCACTGTTTGAAATTATGTTCTTCTTGAATGAATGACCTTAGGTATAATTCGAATCACTATAATTCGCAATTTATCCATTTTTTTCGTTGCTTTTCTTTTTAGGAATTTCCGAATTATAAATGAATTCGTCAGAATGAATTTAAAAATTTAAATTGATTTCATTCTAGGATGTCATTTCTCAATTTAGAATATTGCTTTGAAAATAATTAATATTCATGACCTCGCAGAAGTATCACTTTTCTTCTAAGAGAGAGATTGTAGGGACCGTGGTAATATGTTTGACTTGTCTGGTATTGAAGAATGAAATAAAAATTTACCCATAACAATGGTACTGTACGAGTACATGAACTCATAAATGAACTCATATATAAACTCAATGAACTCATAAATGAACACCAATGCTTTTACTGTTCTTCGCAGTAAACTGTTCTTTTACTTTCAGGTGAACATTTTTGGAGAAAGATGAATATTAAATAAAATTTTCGATGAATAACTTCAAGTTTGATACCGCGTACGCTACAATTTCAAAACACGCGTTTAATGGTAAAGTCCGTCCTTTATACGACGATAATTCAACGACATTTGCACTCCTTCAAACAACTGATGGCCGTCCTCAAATATTACGCCTTTATTCAACTGAAAATTTTGCGCCCTCAATTCATAACTGGCCGGCTTAAAACATCACGTCCAAGTTCGACCGTACGTAGCTATGAGCGCGGAGAGAGAGTTATAAGGCCGAGCCGGCCGATTCGCCTTTAATTCATACTTGATCGACTGTCTCGTCCTTAATTCACCGGCGACACGTCCTTGATTTTCAATTGGGTAATGAAATTAATAGAACTTGCAAAAATTATTTAATGCTTAATAGCTTGAAACTGCAGATACTTTTACTAACCGCAAATTGCTTGCAGTTTTCATTGTAAAAATATCAAAAACCTGTTTTATTGGTGTCGGAACTATCAAGACTTCACCTTTTTCACTTCAAATTATTCTAAAACAATGCCAATTTTATCCAAGTCAATATCAATTCAATCCAAGTCAAATTTAAACCAAATCAATCCTAAGTTGAGTTAAGAATTGACGTAATCACTCGTTAATTTTAGCGTTTTTTTCCATTAAATGTGTATCTATTGCATGCAATGAGCAAGACAATCGTTTTTTATTTCAGCAAGTAACAAATAAAATTTCTAACTCTGTCCGGTGTTGCAAGCTAAAGACAAGTTGTCGTAAAATGTGCTAAATATCCAGCATCAAGAGGCAGAGTGTGATTCAGATCTTTGAGCGGCGAATAAGATACAAGTCAATTTTAAAAAATTATGATTATACTACTCACTAAAGTTGCTTTAAAATTCTACATTTATGGCAGATTGCTTCCATTCAAATATTTATGTTCAAAAGGTAATTTTATGGTACACATACATATAGAAGTCTCGAGTAATTATTTACACTCAAATAGAGATTTATATGCGTGAAATTTCACTTTATCACATGCATGAAATTATATATACATGCTACTATATAAGATTATCATTGGACGATGGGTAGACCCAATCCATAAAAAAAATAGCAACGAAGTTCTTTTTTGAATCGTCCAAATGATTTTTGTAGAACAAGTTACAATTTATTTCATCGACATAGATGATAAATTTGCCTTGGAATATTAATTTGAAGGGATGGCAACACCTTTATTGCTAATGGAAGAATTTATGAGTGTAGTAATGTACTCCAATGAATTGTATTCAAATGGAGACGTACATAAGTACTCAGTGAATCGCATTTATACATTTCTTTCAAAAGTTTAAATCTACACAACATACAATAGTGACCTTATGTATTCGCATGTATATAATTTCACAAATGTGATAAAATGAAATTTCACGCGTGTAAATCTCTAAATGAGTGTAAATAAATCCCCGATACTGCTTTGTGTAACATAATATTGCCTTTTGAACATGAATATTTGAACGAATAAATACTACCATTGATGTAGAATTTTATAATAACTTCAATGAGTTGTACAATACGAAGTTTCTATATTTGACTGGTATCTTTCACGCCGGTCAAAGATCTGAATCACACCCTGCCTCCTGATGCTGGGTACTTAGCACATTTTAGCACAGCTTGTCTTTAGATTGTAAAGCAGGCAAAAGTTTTGTGTATTCCTTACCGAAAGGAAAAACGATTGTCCTACTCATCACATTTAGTAGAAACATAATTAACGCAAAAAACGCTCTAATTACCGAGTGATAGTGTCAATTCTTGACTCAACTTAACGTTGGATTAATTTGAATTTGACTTGGATTAAATTGAACTTGACTTGGATTAATTCGAACCTGATTTGGAGTAAATTGAACTTGACTTGGATTAATTTGGAGTGAAAAAGGTAGCGCTAACACCGGCGCGAACGAGGTATCATACTTTGTGTTTCAAAGTATTTTTACATACATACAGATACCAGGCTTCTCCTCCCTATGGGAGGGTAGCCGACAGCAGGCCACAATCATCACTCTTAGCACTAGGAGGTGATAGAGGCAGTACTGGCCGCACCAGACTGCCAGGATCAACAGCATCCCAGCACAACCACCTTCCACAATCAGGCCCGACAGCCATAGCTGGTTTACCCCGACCGCTTCATTGAGTAGAGCCCCCTCTCACCCTTGAGTAAAGCCTTGAGTGAAAGCCCTTCCCCCGTACAGGACAGGTCAACCCCATCACACGCGGGCAACTTCCAGTACCATGTCAAAAATAAAAATTACCTTCTTACGCACTGCCCCCACTCACTTCTGTCTGCAGTCATCCCTCTCGCCACGTCCACGTTCCCTCTCATACAAAGCACGTTTCACCCCATCCATCCAACTTCTCCGTGGTCTACCTCGCGCTCTAAAACCACTCACTTCCGACGCATAAATCTTTTTCCCCAGCCGTTTAACATTCATTCTTTCAACATGCCCAAACCATCCAAGCACTCTTGCATCCACTCGCCTGCTCAACTTTTTGATAACACCCGTCTGCCCCCTACCCAACTTATTCCTGATCGTATCTCTTCTCGTTATTCCATACATGCTCCTCAAACACTTCATCTCAAACATATCCAACTTCCTCCTCTCAGCTGCTCTCAACCCCCAGGGCTCTGCTCCATACAAAACTGGCACAATCAAGCTTTCATACAGTCCTCTCTTAGCATTCATACTCAAACTCCAACATTCAATAACTTTCCTCATTACACCCAATATCTTACAGCCTTCACTCACTCGATGCGTCACCTCTACTTCCATACTATCCTTAACAGCCACATCTGACCCGAGGTATCGAAACTGCTCTACCTCCTCTATCACTTCACCATTCATCCTCACATCCAACCCAATTGAAATTCTGAGCCTTTTACAGATCGTTTTCAGGCAGTTATAAGCCAAGAGTTTAGTCGTTTTCGAGCAGTAAATTAGCCTTTTTCGGGGCAAATGTCTAGTATTTTTAGCCCATTTAAACGGCTATTTCTGGGCATCGAAACGGCTAATGCAACGGCATTTTGGACTTCTCTACTACTTGAACGAGGCTATTCACGACCATTTTTGGCTTTTCCATTGCTTGGTCGAGTCTCGTCCTGGCCTTTTTGGGCTTCCTTACTGCTTGATCAAGGCTAATACCGGCCCTTTTGGGCTTCCTTACTGCTTGATCAAGGCGAATACCGGCCTTATTAGGCTTCCGTACGACTTATAGTGGGCCTTGCAACGACCTCAAAGAGCTCCAACATCAGATTTTTTATACGATATAAAGAGTTTGTAAGGCCGGGTCTTGTGGCTGCTTCGCCTAATGAGTTCCGATTTGAGGCGAGTGAAGCAGCGGACTTCCGTTTATACTTCTCCGACTGTAGGTATCGATGATAAGCGGCGGAGAAGTGGGAACTTTTTCTGAAATAAATTTACATTGGGATATATTAAGATTACTGAACATAGAAGGACTAGAATCGAGGTTTGAGGGGTAACTAGGGTAAAGCACTACAAGTTGAATGCTCAGCGTTCGACAACCCAAGTGTTCCAACAGTTATAAGCTATCATTCATATTTATTTTATATAATGCATTAATAAAGTGCCAATTTGATGTCATGCTCAGCAGTTAGCTTTTCTATCCTAGTTTTCATGTTGACTGGGTTAATTATTTATAGTATTGTTGAAGATGTTTAACGAACCTCACCTAATCTAACTTAGCTAAGTTAGGTTAGTTGAAATTCATTTAGTTCTTTACATTTACTGAAGTAATACGACTTGTGCAACATTTACGATTACGAGTCTTTTTACAATCTATTACGCGTCCAAATAGAGGTCGTCGAAAAAGCTTGAAAACGACTTTAAACGACCCGAATGAGCCTGCAAACAGCCATTGACTAGACCTATAAAAGGCCAGTTGAATGAAGAGCCCTTTTCAAGCCCTAATAGGACAAGTATAGGTAGGAGTCGGTTTGAAGTCGTGATTTTTGGCCCTTTTGGGCCGTTTTCGACCTTTTACGACTAATTTACTACCTGAAAAGGGCGATATAGAGATAATTTTCAATTGGGAAGGTTCCAAACACTCCACCTCTTGAACATCTCATCACCTTACTTTTATTCACATTTACCCTCAATTTACGCCTTTCGCACACTCTACAAAACTCTGCAACCATTCTCCTCAGTTTTTCCTCTGAATCAGCCACAATTAGGTGCTGTATCATTTGCAAACAACATGTGACACACTTCCCATACATACCGTTTTGTCCCACCAACTGCGCACCTTTTCCCAACAATCTGGCATTCACTTCTCTCACCGCACCATCCATAAACAAATAAGACAACCACGGCGACATCACACATCCCTGTCTCACACCTGTCACAACTGGGAAGCACTCACCTCATTCCCTACTCTCACACATGCTCTGCTATCAACGTAGAAACTCTTGATCGCATTCAACAGTCTCCCACCCTCTCCAAACAAGCTTACAACTTGCCATAGAGCCTCACGGTCTACTCTGTTATACGCCTTCTCTAGATCCATAAATGCCCAATATACATCTTTACCTTTTGCTAAGTATCTCTCTTTCACCTGCCTCACAACAAACATTTGATCCACACAACCTCTACCACTTCTAAAACCACATTGTTCTTCAGCAAGCACAAGATCCGTCATCACTGATCACTCTCACTCTTCCAATTAAAACTCTTCCATACAGCTTCCCAACGACACTCAATAGACTTATACCCCTAGAATTACTACATTCATACTTTTCACCTTTCCCCTTGTACAACGGAACTACACACGCGCTACTCCAATCCACCGGCACTTTACTAGCCTCGAAACACACATTAAATAAACGTACCAACCATTCTACAACCACATTTCCTACTTTATTTAGACTTTCAACCGTGTAGCCATCCATACCTGGAGCTTTCCCATTTTTCATCACATAATTCCAAAAGTAAGGAATTTTGGGCATTTTATCATTCGTGAAAATTGATTTATTTTGAGCTTTTCAACCTATGGTGGAATTTCTCCGCAGAAAAAAATACCCTATATATATAATGAAACGCTAGGTGTCTCAATAAATTGATAAATAAATGTGTTTTTGTGTGTAATTTCCCCTATGTTATTACAATGGGAATCAGTTCGATTGGATGGTCTCATAAATACCATTCAAATATTGTGAAAAACCTGGCATATGTTCACTTTTGTTAGTAAATAAAATATTTTGTTTTAAAATTGAATCTACTGTTGAGAAAATGGAGCTCATCGTGGTAAAATGGTATGGCAAATTTACTGAAAATTCCTTTGCTAATAATAATTTGAAATATAATACCCAGTTGTTGCTTCCTTGATTGGTGTGTGCGTCTGTGACGTTCATAAGGATGCTTAATGACTGTATCTGAGAAACGAGTTTCACCAGTGCACAAGTACAAGAATGTTTTATCGCGGGTACTATTAGGGTGGATCTATTTGTTGGTCACCTATACGAGTATCTTGCGACTTTTTTGAAAGAAACTATCGAATCCCGTCATTTTTGAAGGATCATGTACACTAGAAGATATATATTAGTAAAACATCATTTTTAACATTCTGTGGCCGATTTAAAAGTCGTTCGTGAATAAAGATTATTTTAACCATATAAACGGGTTGCACCACCAGCAACCAGTAATATTCGTCTTATAAATTGTGAATATGTGGAGTTGGAGTCACAAAATTGTGATTAGGTGGAGTCGGTATCGGAGTCGCAAAATTCCAGAAAGGTGGAGTCGGAGTCGGAGTCGGAGTCGCAAAATTCTGAAAAGGGGGAGTCGGAGTCAGAGTCACAAATTTATTCCTCCGACTCCGCAACCCTGGTTACCACACAACCTCGCTGCACGTACACAATTACGCACGATTTATCCCGTAGACGACAACTAAGCTGTACATTCAAATCCGAGAAGGCAAGCCGAGAAAATTTTTGCCGACCTTACGTTCACGTCGATAACTCTAACTCCCGGGCTGAGCCTCGACCGTCTACTCACTGTAGCTTCGCAAGTTGACCCGGAAGTGTGTCCGTGAGGACGAGTTGCGCGTTTACAGAGTCCCTGGAACAGAGCAATGGCTAGTAAAGCACTTCCGCAGCTCTGTGCAGTCGAGAGGCAGTGTGATATCCAAAAATAAAAACATTCTTTGTTTTTCTTTCAGAAGATCGTAGGGTCTACACTGTCATACTGCATAGGTGCCTCTATGTAATACATTTTCCCTGCTGGTGCAACAAAAATCCTCGAAAGAGCATACGAAACATGTCGTGTTGTACTAAGTTTGTGGCACGAGGGATGGTGAACATGTTTTTTTAGCTTGTATTTTCACTTCATGTAAAATAAGAATTCTACACTTGATGAGTATCTTGAATCTGGCTCACAATGGACAAACAATCAGAGCAGCTTCTCTTTTTTAACTCGATGAATTTCTGAGATTTGGTAAGCAAAGCATTAATCTATTTTGGTCACCACCCATGAGATACTTTGTTTGATCCAAGTCATCGTCAAGAGTTCACAAATTCCGAATTTCAATTCAAATCGCATTTAATGCAAAGACATTTATTTTAATTATATCAGGTCCACAATACCTATAATGAAGCAAGCCTCAAGCCAAGAAACACACAAGATATTGTACCTAGCTCAATATATGAGTATGAATTACACATATAATAGCACTGCGTGAGACCTGCATACAACCCAGCAATACCGCCAGTCATGCATACAATAGCACATATAATAGCACTACGTGAGACCTGCATACAACCCAGCAATACTGCCAGTCGTGCATATAATAGCACATATAATAGCACTGCCTGAGACCTGCACACAACCAAGCAATACCGCCAGTCGTGCATATAATAGCACATATAATAGCACTGCGTGAGACCTGCACACAACCCAGCAATACCGCCAGTCGGGCACATTTGCCACTTACCGGCCACACTCGCAAGCGACGATTTCATCTATCTACGTAATGTGCTAGGGACATTGCTCGTCCTAGATCTCGATCTTCAAAAATGTGAAATATATGATACTATTCACACATATCTGATGAACCAAATGCATTCCTAAAATTAACAACACAGAGCGTCTCCTGAGAGGAGAACCTTATGTTCAACCATTACAGACGTTTTGATGATTTCACTGCGGTATTGCACTATTTGAAAAGTATTGGATACTGTATGTCCTCTTAGGCTGCAAGAAGACGCGTCATTTGTCAGAAATACCAAGCAACATATTCCGTATGTCTCCTTGTTTTCATACAGCTCTAACGAAAAGATAAACAACATTCGAGAAACACTTTTCAATTTATCACGAAAGATCTCACCATTCACGGGGCGAGTAACCTCCTCCTCTAGTCCTGATCCCCCGTTGGTGCAGAGCAGCCACAAGCCTTCTTCCGTCATAGGCAGTCAAGTGATCACCCCTTACCTTGATCTCACCGTACCTCAAATGGAAGCAGAAATGTTACACTGTGAGGATGCTCACTCCGCAGGTGCATCTGACACAAACTGATAAATAAATAAACCGAGGCGCATGCAAAAACGAACTTCGAAAACACAAACAATGTCATGCTCATCGGTTTCACTGCTGAAAAGGAAATATAATCGAATAGAAGTGTATGAATATCTGCTTAAGAACACCTACAAAGTCGTACAAATCTACGCATAGCTCTGAATTAGGTGACAACTTCCACCCATGACTACGCCTTTTCTCAAAGAAAGAGAGAGACATAGGCACACGAAATTGGCAATTGAGTGTTTTTTCATCTTCATTTTACAAAGATCACTACAATAAGATCAATCGAAGGAGACTGTTAATTTTATTACTGACGGTTGAGACTCTGTTTCGACTTTGAGATATTCTTCAATTTGTCTTCTTGATCAATTTCATTTCTTCTTAACTTTGTTTTGATAATAATCGCCCTCAGTTCGGTAATTACTCATTATCTGTTGTTCCCCGCTCTCATACAACAGAAATTACCCCAGCTAAATATTACAGGTGGAATGTGTAACGAGGTGGCTATATTTAATGCTTTAGATCGAAAACATTGACGTTTGCTGGAATAATGGAAGTAAATCCATTGATGATTTTTATTTCATTCGTTCGATACAAGAAAAACTTCCTTGGTTTTCTAATTTTAATGTAATTCTTGTATTGAATTAGCTTGCAATTTAGATTGTAACACCAGAGGAAAATAACAAATAAAATACGTATATAGATAATAGTGTTGGGGTACCATGGATTACTTTTTTCATTAGTACATGCACGTTCATACGTCAAACTTGGCCATTTCTGACGCTTCCTTTTATACAGCGAAGTTTTTATTTTGACATCTAAACACGTAAGAGGAAAAATCTATCTCAGTAAGCTAAAGTAAAATGGGGCAAAGGTTTTTTTACTTTGCCGACTTTAATTTATTCTCCAAACTATTAAAGCATTCAAACATTTCTCACTCACGTACTTCCAAAGAGTTATCTCAATAAGTTTCACGGGAGCAACAAATCCTGCTAATCAGAATGGCTGTGCAGCCGCTGGTCGCCGCAGCTAACTCACCTACCGCCGCGGGGGGCGAGAGTCAACACCGTGCTCGCCACCTCCTCCCAGGATGTGGCCGTGTCGCGGCAATCTACTTTGAGTTCGGGGAGAGGTGTGGCTGGCAGCGGCGCTTTGATCTCGCAGTTTCCATCTATGCTGAACGGAGCGGTCTTCACAACTAGAATGGGAGAACAATTCACACGATTAATAAGTGCCCAAATGAATACCGTTGTGACGCCAGTTGAAGGACTATATTTTGATACAGTGGGGAGCAAAAGTATTCAGCGCATTTATTTTTTTACTCTATTTCAATAAAGAGTTCATCAGTTTTACTGGAACAACAGGATATGTGAATGAACATCACCTACACAAGCATGAGAGTAAACTTAAGATTATTACCCAGACAAAATTTCATGCCACAAAATATAATGCAACTTATGCCTAAGTATTGCACACAAACTAATTATAGTATATACCAGCTTAGCCACTGTTCTGTCTTACAGCCTCAATCGTTGCCCGTAGTTTTCTACAAGTGTCTTACGTGAACTGTTTGACAGCCTCATGCATTCTTCTGCACAGGCTTTTTTCATTTGAATTGTAGTTCTTAATCTATTTCTTGCTTCCTCAATTTCAAGTGATTTAGTAAAATTTTAAATATGATTGAGTTCCGGTGATAGGCATGGCAATTCCAGGACATCAATATTTTCAGTGAGCAAATCTTTCGTTATTTAGCCTTATGCTTCGGATCGTTGTCTTATTGGAATACGAAGTTACGTCTATGTCCTAAAGATGTGAATTATTTCAATTTCTCCGACTTCATTCTGAGAAACGCAACCTAAAATCATTAACTTCCACCTCTGCATTATACTGAGGAAAAGGTATTCATAGGTTTATATTCTGAAATCTTTAGCTTCCATGCATGGGTCCTGATTATCCTTCCAAAAGGCCTAATTTTCGTTTCATCAGTTTAAATTACCTTTTTCCAGAATCATTTGATTCCAGTTGCAATCTCTTAAAAAAATTCAACCAGTCGTTCACGTGTTTTCTCTTCAATAATGGAATCTCTCTTTGTGATCTTAAATTGTAAGAAATTCTCGTACACTTAATTCATGGATAAGAAAACTATTTTAATAAACGAATGCAAATTGAATTAAGACCAATTCAATTAAGAAGATAATATGGAGTGCTGAACCCCGATAAAAAGAATTACATTTAATTTACAATATTTTCGAAATTTTGCGAAGATTGGACTACTAAATTCAATTAGTTTTGCTCGAATAGAAGGTGCTCAGCGTTACAACGCTGTTTTACAGAGACACTTCCCAAGGTAAGATTGCATTGCGGTGCACAACTCTTTAGTTAATGGTTAAAGTGATCGGTCCGCAGTTAATTTATCCGCAATAGGGTCCGCAGTTAATGGTTAAAGAAGCCAGCACGGGAACCGCGGAGACCGAACCAAGAACACCTGCCACGAGCAGCAACACTATCAGTACCAGAGCAAAATCACGGTTGAAATTATAACGGACACTATAACATTCACAATGCAACACAATTAAACCGCAGAGATTCAACACAAGAAGTATGCAAGAATGGCGTACCTGTCAATATCGAAGAACCAGGACGGATGAGCTAGACACAGCAGGTTAGGCGAAAAATCAGACATAAATTACAGCAGACGGGAGCCCAGACTGACGAGCAGTAGACTTGCAAATGGTATACTAAGGAAACGATAGAAAAGAACGATCATAAGAAGAATAACCAACAAACCGAGTAATAGAGCTCTCAACGTAACAAACGAACGTCACACCCGTAACTCACCCAAGTATATTGCCATACTCGGTGGGCCGCAAACCATTTTAAGAAGTAATTGAAAGTTTAGCGGAAAAACATTAGGGTAGGAGGGTAGGTGTTCTGCTACAGGACAGCAAATATAGTAGGAAGATAGTTTAACTCGTGAAAGTCATAGCTCACAAGAAATTACAGGTGGAAGGTTCGCTGTGCAGGTGTTAGCTCACCTTTAAGGTCAGGAACACGCTCCTGCGGAACTTAGATTTGCATTTTAAGCGCTATGGCATGCCAAATACAGGCCGTAGCCCAGAGGTCTGCAGTTCAAAGTTTCACTTCAATACGCCTTAGCAAAATAGTTAAGGTTTTAAAAAGGCCGTAGCCCAAAGGCCGTAACCCGAATTGATTCAAGTTTTAAAACCCGACACCTATATTTGTTAAATCTTTAAAAACCTGAAAAAAAGATTAATGAAAAGAATTTCCATTCACACAAACACGAAAACAATTCAAAGATAAAAGTAGCAGCAAGGTAGTAGGAGGTCGAGGGTTAGTGGCAGATCACGGCACAGCAACTGTCACCAGTACACGTCGCCATGACACTCGTCCACACAACCATCTCACGTGACAGCAACAGAGGGAGCCGAACAGCACTGCTCGTTAAATAAGTAGAACAACCCGACCACACCGCTGTAACCCCAACCACACATAGCAAAACTAGAATAACCCGACCACTCCGCTGCGACCCTAACTAGATGTAGCAAAAAAATTACACCGGCCCACGCTACAGACTTACAATGAGAAGCTATACGAGGCGTACGTGGGAAGAATTTCCCACAGAATTCAGCTCCCACGTCTCGATGATCGCTTGATTGTATCCCTACTCACTAAAACTCTGGCCTTTTTCAGATCATTCTGAATTTCTTTGCGAGCCAAGAATGGTTGTTTCTTCACATTACGAACAATGTACCTCACAGTTGCCTCGGCCAATTTCCGGGGACGGTCACTCCTTCCAATATTTTCTGCTGTATATATATTCTCCACTTGCGTACTACAGCACCAACTGCATCACTGTACAATGTTTCTTTACCTTTCAACATTTTTGTAAAGCTTTGTGATACTATTGCTTGTTATATTCGATATCTACTTTGTTTTACCCATTGATAAGAAGTATGAGCTGCTGTGGAAGACTGCAACTGTTGCCAGCCAGTGGGTGGAAGAAACAATGTGTAGCGAGCAATGTCGTATGTAATTCGCTTAAATGACAGCTCATATCAAAATGAAAATGATATAATGAACTGCAGACTTCATCATCATATTTTTAGGTGTGATAAATACTTGTGCACAGGTCCTATTTAGAATTTTAGCAATACATTTATTTTCTGGGCGATGTTTGTTTGTCTCACCTATGTTTGGATAGATGATGTCCATTCATATATTTTGTGATTGTTTCACTGAAATTGATTCAATGTTTGGAAACATTGAAGAAAAAACAGTGTGTTGAATACTTTTGCAACCCACTGTGTGTCTCAAGTACCAATGTCTAAGCAATAATAACAGCTGTACGGCCATTTTCTGAATTTTCACTTCATGGAAGTGAACTGGAAATGTTGGTGGCTTATTTATGACACCGTGTCAATATTCCAGCAACAAGGCAAGTGTTGATAAATTTGAACAATCGAAACACAGTCGAGATGACGATAGCGAGCCAGAGAGGACGAACAAACAAGGATTTTGTTGTACCAAAATTTTATCTGCATAACTTTGATGCCTCCTCGTGAGGTCCGTAAGCAAGATGGCGTTCTTCCATACCTCACCAGCTTTTGCCCTGCAACACCAAAACCCATTCACTATTTTTCTCTCCATAAACTATCACCAAAGCGAGTGTTACAAGGCGACATGAGTATGCTATAGATCCTAACAATATACTTCTTTTTTACGTATATGGCTAATATACATATGCTACTTCCGTCCATTTCTATTGCTAATGAAAACTTTTCGTATGGCTCTCCTGTCCGTCTCCATTTCATATTCATTGTGCCGCCTTCAGCAGCCCAACAGCTTTGCGATGAACTGTACCAAACGATGCAACAGCGCTTCACAGCTGTGCCTATACAACTTGAACTTGAACTTGAGGGCCGACAGCGTCGGGGCCTTTGTAACGGCCTACAATTCCCTCCACAATTTTCACACAGAGAGTTCAGCGCCTGATACCAGACTTGTCCACTAAACTACTCAGGATCTACCAATCCTTGTCACAGGCTGCCATGGTTGGACGACATCACTGGGATAACCAGTGTGTCAAGACACCATCCCCAGGCATATTGAGTCATTACTGCCTACTCTACCTGACTGGCTCATTTCAGTCACTGTCTCTTACACCAGGCACGCACCAGAAACATTTCCATTGCTTCAATGATACTCAAATTACACTCCTGATCCAATCCAGCAAGACAGCTCATACCGCAATCATCTTCAGCACATCTGGCATACCACTCATTCTCTCCATACTGCTCAAACACCACAGTCATAAAACTCTCTCTCTCTTGCTCATACGTACTACATTCCAGCACAAAGTGCTCAATTGTTTCCTCCACTCCACTATTACACTGCCGACATAATCTGTTATTATTCTCATTCCACCTCCATGTACGTCTGTTCACACTCAATGACTTACATCTCACAGCAAACAAGAGTTGACTTCCAAAACTACCATCATAGAAAATCTCAAACTTAGATGCTTCCTTTTTCATATACCAGTTAAGTGTAGGCTTCCGCATCATGCAAACCTTCCACTTATTCAATCCATACTCCTTTGTTTGCCTCTCAATCACTTTTTTCCACCTCTTGCAGTCTCACTCAGGCCCTACACCTCCAACATTTATTAAACTCCAGTCATCCACAGGTCTCCCAATTCTAACATGAATAATCTTTTGCATACTAAGTTTCCTTGCACGCCCCAACATACTTTCTCCCAATAGCTTACACTAAGATTCCATTCAAAAATTCGCTTTACCCATCTGCTATTCTGCATTTTTTCAATTCTCACCTTATAATTCAGTACCGCTTTCATCATTCTTTCTGTAAATAGGTTCCACCCTAGGTCACCTCTAATGGCTTCTGTAGCCGTCCATTTTGGAGCACCCAATGCTAAACGTCGTACCTTATTTTGTATTACATCCAGCTTTTCAAGATCACTTCCATTCCAGGAAAGAGCACTCATACCATACATGACACTAGGTACAGCAACATACTTCCACATTCCTCTCACACATTCATACTTGTTTGCTCTGTATCTGACCACACTACTTAACTGTCTACTCCACTGCATAGCTTTTGCCACTTTCTCACCCTTAGTTCTAGTGCATCCATCTTCACTTATCGTACAACCTAGATATTTGTATTCTTTTGTTCTACCTATTCTGATTTCTCCAATATTCCACAGTCTGTCTCTATCAGTCTCATCACTATTTATAGCCATAACCTTACTTTTGTTGGCACCAAAGTTCATCTTGAAATCTGTATTATATCCATTCACAATGTCAAGCATCCTTTGCAGTTCATGTCCACATTCACTAACCACAACCACATCATCAGCATACAACAAACAGCTCAGTCTCTCATTACCAACTTTCAGTCCTAAGCCACTCATTCTCAGTCGAACTGCTAATTCTTCTGTGTACAATCCAAACAACAGGGGAGACAGAGTACAGCCCTGTCTCACTCCTCTAACAGTCCTCACCTGCCCTGTTTCCAAATTCCCTAACCTGTTGATAGCGCTTGTGTTCTCATACAGACTTTGTACAATTTTTACTATTTTTCTGCTAAACCCAACTTTTTTCAAAATTTCAAAGAGCCTATCCCGATCCACTCTGTCATACGCCTTGTCAATATCCAGGAATGCTAAATATACCTTCCTATCTTCCTTTCTCATTCGATCAATTATTTCACTCACTACAAACAAATTATCCTCCCCAACTCTATCCTGCCTAAAACCATTCTGTTCTTCACCTAGGACTCCTAATTCCTCAACTAAATTTTTCATTCTCTCATTCAAAATACCACAAAAGATCTTACATACAGTGTCAGCCAGTGCAATAATATTGGTCTGTAATTTTTAAGTTCTTTCATACTCTTATGTCCATTCTTATGCAACATAACTACATTACACTTGTTCCAGTCATCCGGTACTCTTTCACTCTTCCATATCTCATCAAATAAACATTTCAACATACTGACTACATTCTCTCCTCCACATTTATAGAACTCATATGGGACCTTATCAGGGCCACATGCCTTTCCATTTTTAACTTTCTTCAAAAAACTTACAATCTCTTCACAAGTGATTTCGTCTTCCATTTGCAGTTCACGTTCATCAATCAGAAAATTTATGGGTGCATCATCTGTAACCTGCTCATTCATTCCCCCAATGTCCTCCTAGTATTCTTCAACTGTTTTCACTATTTGCATCCTATCTCGCACACTGCAACCATTGACTACTAATTCATCAACTTGAACTTCACCACCTCTATCATTACCTTGTATAAACTTATATCAATCTTTTATTCCAACCGGACCTTTCTTTCTTAGATTTTCAACTTGGTGTCTCTCCTCTTTAACTCTAGCCTCATTTATCATTCTCCTTACTTTCTTCTGCTGATCCTTGTACTCATTCCATGCACATTGCCATTCATCCTCAGTAATTCTGTTTCTTTCATACATTTTCTTGATACTGCGTTGTTTCTTATTTAAAGTCTTTCTTCTCATTCGTTCTTCCTTTATCTCACTTGTAAACCACCTGGCATTCCCTGTCTCTTTCCTACATTTCTTTCTACCAACCTTTTGCTCTGCCACATCGTGCAGGGTTCTTGCGATCACACTATTTAGGTCATTTACATTTCCACGCCTGTTAAAGTTGCACCTACTCAATTCAATCTTAAATTCTTCTCAGTCTGCCATTTTTATCTGCCAACTTTCTTTCACACTACTGGCCTTCAGCATTGACTCCTTTCTACCCCAGTTATATTCAAGCACAAGCATTGTATGATCACTATCAATATCAAAATAATCTTCATCTACAAACATTTCTTTGACATACTCTCTTGCTCTACTATTCACAATCATATAGTCAATTGCAGTTTTCCATTCCCTGCTTTGCCATGTATGCAAGCCATTTCCTATTGTGACATTCAGGTTTTCAAGTTCATTCGCATCACAAAAATTTATTGATTTTTGTCCATTTGCATTCACCGGCTCACCAAGTATACCAACATGGCCATTCATGTCACCCATCACAATCAGAGGGCACCTGCAGTGTTCTCGTACAACCCTTGTTAATATTTCATACTTTTTTACATTCTCTTCATGAGCTAAGATCCCATCAGTTGTCATATAACATACAATCACAACAACACATTCTCTGGCATGCATTCTTTCACACTTAATTGCTAACAAATCTTCACTCTCAGGTTTTTTTCCAACAGGAAGTTCCTCTAATTTCCAGTTTAGAGCATTCTTTAGAATGAGACCAACTCCACCACCTCTTTTTTGCCAACTTACACGCCCTTTTCCTATCATATAGTACTTACTCTCCTTACATTTTAAACTGACTCTATCACGGATTTGGGTCTCTACTACACCAACACAATCCAAATTTACATTCTCAAATTCTGCTACAAGGACATCTAACTTTCCTGCATTCCATCCACGCACATTTATACATCCAAACTTCACAACACTATTGGACAATTCACGAGATTTTTCATTTATGCTCGGACAGCTTTTCATTCATCCTCTTCCACCTTCCATTGCAATATGAGTAGACCCGATCCACTGGATGTATCTCCTGGAGAGTTTCATCTCACCTTCTTGTGTAAGGTGGACTCCATCTCCACGAAAACATCCACTCTGGATCACGTTATCCATATCAAGGAAGCTGGAACCCAATTCACGCTTTCTCATGCTCTCAGCCTTCATACTCATAATCCTTTCATGCACCTCCCTATTCACCTCCTTTCGCACCCTTTCATACTCCTCATCACACGCAGGCCTTCTCAACAGGCTGGTCACAGCTACTCTAACATTCTTCTTCCGTGCCATTTCAACCACATTCATAATTGCATTCACCGTACGCTCTCTCCCACATTCAAGCAATCCATTGCTACCTCCTTGCAGTACAACCATCCCTTCATCCATTCCAGCAATCACTTCCTCAGCATGCCTACAAATCTCTTGCACTCCCTTTCCTCTCATGCTCGAACACCCACTACGGTAGGTCATCCTCACAAACCTATCCACATTCTTAACCATGCTGTCACCCCATATTCTAATCGTAAGTCTCACTCTCCTATTCATACTACTCTTTCGTTCAATTCTTCCACTCACATCACTCTCTCCATCCATCTTCCTTTCATTCACTTCCACTACAGGCGCCTGCACCTCATGTGTCACATCAACAGGTTACTCCATCACTCTCTTTCCATTCGTACTTCTTTCATCATGCTCATTCATCCTTCTACTCTCATCTGTCACATTTGGACCATCATTTGCTTCATCATTTACTGCATTCACACTTCTTGCACCATCATTTGCCTTATCATCCACTTCGTTTGCACTCCTTGCACAACCACCATTTACCTCTTCATTCACTGCATTTGCACCATTCTCATTCTTTCCTTCGTTCAACTTCCTTTCATCCTTCAAGTCAGCCTCTAAAGCAACCAACAGAATTGTCAATCTCTCAACCTCCTCTTTCAACTTCTTTCTCTCATCATCCGAACATTTCCAGCATGTAAACACAAGATCACTCAACTTTCTCCGACTCATCTCTCTCAAACCTTTGCATGCATCTATATCTACCCACTCTTTACAAGTCATACACTGAATCTCCTCATCCATTCCACTTGCACCACCCTTCCTACGACCAGTCTTATTTATTACCATTATCAAACACAGACTTCTATCTCAGTATAAATTTTACAGGCAGAAGAAGTCTTCACTCACCAAATCTCCGAAAAAATCAGGTTATCAAACAAAAGAGACAAAAACGTTACCTACTACTCTCACAGTCACTCTATACAATGTCACACACTATACTCCTTTTATTACCTATTTTATCGAGAGTTCATAGTCTAGTAACCCCCAGAAAAAGATAATGAATCTGGTACGGGAAGCTGCTGCTTCCACAAGTTGAAACGAAATAAATGTACACAAGGAGCTCGCGAGACTCGAACTCAGGACTATAAATTACTGCGCCGGCACGCTATCGACTGCGCTATCGATCACCCTAAAAAAGATGACCGAAGCACAACGACAGCAATGCTTGGCCCAGTGCAGGTACGTGCTGTCCCGACATATATTTATTACGTATTTTATCGAGAGTTCACAGTCTAGTAACCCCCAGAAACAGATAATGAATCTGGTACGGTAAGCTGCTGCTTCCACAAGTTGAAACGAAATAAATGTACGCGAGAAGCTCGCGAGACTCGAACTCAGGACTATAAATTACCGCGCCGGCACGCTATCGACTGCGCTATCGATCACCCTAAAAAAGATGACCGAAGCACAACGACAGCAATGCTTGGCCCAGTGCAGGTACGTGCTGTCCCGACATATATTTATTCCCTATTTTATCGAGAGTTCACAGTCTAGTAACCCCCAGAAACAGATAATGAATCTGGTGCCAGCGCGGTAATTTATAGTCCTGAGTTCGAGTCTCGCGAGCTCCTTGCGTACATTTATTTCGTTTCAACTTGTGGAAGCAGCAGCTTCCCGTACCAGATTCATTATCTGTTTCTGGGGGTTACTAGACTGTGAACTCTCGATAAAATAGGGAATAGATATATGTCGGGACAGCACGTACCTGCACTGGGCCAAGCATTGCTGTCGTTGTGCTTCGGTCATCTTTTAGGGTGATCGATAGCGCAGTCGGAAGCGTGCCGGCGCGGTAATTTGTAGTCCTGAGTTCGAGTCTCGCGAGCTCCTTGTGTACATTTATTTCGTTTCAACTTGTGGAAGCAGCAGCTTCCCGTAACAGATTCATTATCTGTTTCTGGGGGTTACTAGACTGTGAACTCTCGATAAAATAGGGAATAAATATATGTCGGGACAGCACGTACCTGCACATGGCCAAGCATTGCTGTCGTTGTGCTTCGGTCACCTTTTTAGGGTGATCGACAGCGCAGTCGGAAGCGTGCCGGCGCGGTAATTTGTAGTCCTGAGTTCGAGTCTCGCGAGCTCCTTGTGTACATATACTCCTTTTATGCAAAGAACGCTTACCAGTCAAAACACCTCAGTCAAAAATTGCAAGTCACAACACCAATGCTCAGTCTCAACTCTCGCGCAACAAAAGAACTACTCTCACGAGCACTCCATACAAAGTCACACACTGTACTCACGTGAATATACAAACTATACCAGTTTTTCAGCAACTTCACTTTAATTCACCACAATTTTCGTCAGATGATCAGAAGCACACGTGCACACGTGAAGCTGGCACAAATCCTAGGCTACCTATTCTCGCAGCATAAATACCCCGTGTGAATTAAAAAAACTCATCGCAAAACGAAATTTTTTCTTCGAAGAAACAGAGGCTGCAAATCGATAAATTCAAACGATTATTTTACGATTGAGATTGACCGTTCAAAACGTGTTTTAAGGAGTTTCAAGGCTTACGGCACAACGACATAAAACGCATAAGAGAACAATCTATGCCCCGCACATAGACATACAGCTGCTATAGACATACAGCTGTTGTCTCCACTGCTGGAGCTAATGCTGAACGTGGCTCCCACGTTACCTGCTTTCTTAGCAGTAGATTCACGATTCAGAGAACAGGGTTGAGGAAACTTAACCATTCAGATCCGAATGTATTGTTGATATTGTTGGTCGATTCATGTACAGAAAACGATACAAAAATTAGTTCGTTCCCTGTTATTGTATGACAGAGTGATGTATGAAATATGTTGAAGGTATCACGTGAAGAAAACTTTCACTCATGAACTGCTACTTACAACTGCTCATGACTATTTCAGTTATTTATACTGTATGTCTAGTTGTTACAAGTTTCTGACCGAGCTTATGGCTCGCTTTAAGGAAGATGCCTAAGTCATTCCTTCACCAGATACCGAACTCTCTGCACAAAATAACTACAGCACCAAACTTGTGGCACTCAAATTACTGCCATGGTCACGCTGCTCCCGCAAGACTCACGAAGCTGCTCGCATTTCCCTTCAAGAGCGCTAAGATCGAGGGGACCTCGTAGTTTTAGCTCCAGTCCAGACTCAGGAACGGTGACCGAAGCAAGAACTTCGACGCTCTCTGCGGTGGTGACGCAACCCTCAAATTTGACCAGTCGACACCTGAAAAGGAAAATTCGAACATTTAATTGTTTCACTTGGGCATCCAATCGCACATTTCAATATGTATGAAATACACGACTATCTTTATTATTGTCTGTGATTCTGCATATCCATATGCAATTTGCAGAATTAAGAACTTACTCAAACATCAATCCCACGATGACGCTCAAATGATACTACAGACGTAGACACTACTTCCTGTTTTGCGTACATTCTTTCGTTGACAAGAGGAGTGCAAAAAATTTGCCTGCACTTTCGCGAGGCTCAAATTTGGCGTGCAATTTACAATTCAGAATTGACTTGGCAGACAATGGCAGCACGCAACTGATGAGCTGAAGTCCACATGGCGCTGCTAGAGAGCGGCCAGTCGTGGCGGCAGTTGTCCTCAGAGCCGTGTGCTGTACGATGGTTACATCGCTTCTTTTCCAATGGCTTCGTAGTTTTGTCATGTCAAATGACTCAGCTCATGATTCATGACAGTCGACATTTCCACGACTCGCTGGCGGGAGACTGTGTACTCTGCGCTAGACATTGTCTCAAAAACTCGAGTGGTCACGGCATGGCTGCCTGTTTACTGGACATCGTTCTCTCATCTCTCTTATTTTACACTACCTTTTTTCCGATTTTTTTCATTTTAATTGATTAACGGGCGAATATTTGCTAATTTTAGTATTTAATTACATCAGGCAAATGTAGAAACTATGAAGTATAATGATACATAGACTCACTAACTCTTTACATGAAGTTCGTTTCGCTTACGCTGTACATTCAAGATGCTTGCTTTCGATTGACTTTCTAAAGGGCATAATCTACACATATATTGATACGCTTACGACTGTTTGCGTCTCGCCCTTCTACATCATGGCGGTATCTGTGATACGGGTTGGCTCGCGTCGGGGCGCGTTACATTAGAGGGAGAGAGAGGCAGGGAGAGAGGGAGAGAGGGAGAAAGGGAGAGAGAGGGAGAGGGAGTGGGGGTGAGGAAAACTATTTATTGTTTCATTTTTAAAATTTTTTGTTTTCATTTTTAAAATTTTTTATTTTCAATTTTTAGTTTGTCAGGATATGATATCTTAGTATATGTTGTGTTAGGATGTATATAGTATGAAATATGTTATGCTAGAATTTGTGAGGTAATGTTGACTGAAGTTTTTCATGGACCTAGCCCAACGATGACATTGGTTGAAGTTAGGTTAGGATAGATTTGGTTACCATTGGGTAGGAGAAAATAGGTCAGAACATGTTAGGTTAATATAGGTCAGGTTGGAATATATTTTAAAGTTTGTGAAGTAATGTTGACTGAATTTTTTCAGGGGTCCACCTAGCTTATTGATGACATTGTCCGTGAAATTTCCACGGGTCCTGCTAGTTAAATGAATTTACAAACTTTTAGCAATCATTATTTTGGTTTGAAATCCCAAATATCCCACTGACTTCGCTGGATGCAAAATTGAACCTTTCATGCGTCTGTAAATCTTTGCACAATGGGTCGCAGGTGTGGAACAGTTCAGGTACGTTAGGCCATCAAATGATTATCTACTTATATTCCTAAATGCTGGTGGTTAAAATATATCAATTTTCAAAACAACGACACAGATTGATGTTGTGTTGATTTCTGTCTTACAAAATTAGGACGTAGCATGTTTCGGAGTGATACATTTCGCTGCTGAAGTGTAAGAGTTACCTTTAGAACCGATAAGGTGAAGTCGCTTCCAATTTAGATTCACTATAGTAGCAGGTGTCTGGTTTTATATATGGAAATCTGAAATTAATTTCTTCACCTCAAAAATGCATTTTTTACTTTGTCAATGCATGTGGTTTTTTAAAGGTACGTCAATGACTAGGTTCGCCATCCCTGTGTTTCTTGACCTGAGCTTTTCATTTTGAGTAGAAAAACTTTGTCTTTCAGCTCCCACAAATTGCATAAAAAAATACAAAAACTCGATTTCAGCATACATCGAGCTGTGCAACTCTCGATTCATATTGTATTCTTATATCCATTGTGAGGGTTATCTCTGTTTATGATTCTGTAGCATTATTTCAGACTTTTTATTATTTTACAATATTTGTTCCAAAAAGAGGAGCAGATACATACCGCATAATGTTTACTGAATGAATGAATAGAAAACATGAGAGAACAGGACGCAGGTCGTGCATCTTGTACACTTGAGGTAAGACAAATGGCTGCTTCATTGCATGAAGTCACTAAAGGAAAAGCCTAATTCAATTAGAGGTTACAGCTCAAAGATATCAAGTTATCATAAGAGTTTGCTAGCACACACGCAGGACGCGATTGTTTATTCACTTGAAAAAAAATTATTTCACAAAGGGGTATTGTCCAGCATGTGAATGCATTTTTTATTAAATCTTATCTTCTATATTACTCGGAATGACCGTCGTGTGTTTATTTATAAGTTTTGTGTCCCGCTCTTTAGAATAGATAGAAGGTTTAGCACTGGCGGTCTTGGTTTCAGTTTCAGTCGTTAGTTCAACTTCACCAGTAAATTAATCCACTCATTTTAGGTGTACAAGTGGTCTATATCAAGTCACTGTCAAGAAAACTAGAACTCTTTCTTTGAGAAGGGAGACTGCGAGAAGGGTGAGGTGTAGGGGTGGTTTGGTATACGCGTCAAAAATGACGGGGATCGATTATTTCCTAAAAATATATTTCAATATTCAAAGTGAATTAAAAACAAATACATAAAATCCAAATGAACCCGCGATTAAAATATTCTTAACCTTGTGCACTGGTGAAACTCATATCAAAAATAGCCATCAACCCTTTGGGTACTGACGACTACTCCAGTGCCAAGATGGCTAGTTCTTCCAGTTTTGGACATCTAAACTAATTTTAAGTAATTCAACCAGGGAGGGAATATTTTGAAGTAAATAAGAAAATTAGGGAAATTACATGAATTAATGAAACTAGTTTTCAGACATTTCCGAAGCCTGCACGCGTAAATTACCATTGGTTACCTCTAAGTTCATGCTACAGGGTCCGTGCAACATATTCAATAGCCTTTCTATTAAATTAGAGCAATTTTTTTCTGGATTTTGTTTTTTTATAAATTCGGGCAAAAACTTATTAATAATTTATTCGTAAATTCAATAACTCTATTATCAACGTCGAAAATTTCGGTTCCCAAGCATAGTGCTTGAAAGATTTAAAAATGTTTTAAAGTAAAATAAAGAAGAAGGCACTTGCTTAGGGTAGAAGCACCCTCACTAGGACAATTTCACTGACAATTATGGGTAAGAATAATTTTTCCCCTGGAAATTTTTTCGTAAACCATTTCAATTGTCGTACCTAAAGGGTTCAGTCTAACAGTAACCGTGATAAAAAATATTTTTTGTTCATGTGAACCGGTCAAACTCGGATCACATATACGGTCATTGTAACTATCCTTATGAGCGTGACAGAGAAATGTAAAAGGCGGACTCGAAACAAATAAATCAAAGGTATTATTAGGTAGTAGCAGGAGCCGTGGAAATTCCGCGGACAATGTCATCTTTAACTGTTTCATATCGTTGTGTAAACGAATATAACTTGGGAACAATGCGAACTGTTCTAGCAGAATTAATGCCATCATCGGACATCTATCAACAGGATAATAATGCGATTAACATTGATGAAGCAAATATTCTAAATTTAACTGAAATCAAAACGAGCGCACACAACCAGTGATTTTCAATAATCACCCGCACAATTACGAAGAAAAATAGACAAAAGCCCAGGATTACTGAAGATATCGTGATCAATGCATAGAAACGTCAAGCCTTACTGTACGAATAACGAATATCTAAAGACACGTATTACAGATTCAGGAATCATGTGACAAATCAAATTCGGACATCGAAACAAAACTACTCTACGCGAAAATTTACTGAATACAAAACTGATATTAAAAAAAACTTGGCGCCTGCCTACTTCATGCTATAAAGCGAATAATAATGCAACGAATACGATTGAGTCCATCGTTCACGAAAATGCAAAATATCACGAGAAAAAAGATATTGCAACACTGTTTAACAACTTTTTTTGTTAAAATAGGGGAAAAAATAGCTGATAGTGTTTCTAGTGAACTCACAGACCACTTGCATTACATGGACCAAGTCCGTGAACACAACTCCTTATTTTTTATGCCTACTAATCCCTCCGATTTAATTACGTGCATAAACAGCTTGAAAAATAAATCAAATGGATTGAAAACATTCTTGGCTAAAGTTCTTTAGGCTATAGCTGATATGATAGCACCGTGCATAGCTAATATTATACACCAATCATTTTTTCAAAGTATCTTCCCCAAATGTCTCAAAATTGCCAGAGTGCCACTCTTTTTATAATGGAGATAAAAATAGCATTAATACATAATTATAGACCTATCTATGTACAACAAATTATTTGCAAAATATTCGAAAAAATTCTGTATAGAAAATTGTATTCATATTTTAAACAAAAATATTTTCTCTACGACAAACCACATGGTTTTCGTTCTAAAAAATCAACGACACAGGTTGTATTAAATCATTCACAATTGTAATATAGATAAAAGAAAGCTTATTTTCTCCGTATATTTTGACTTGCGAAAAGCCTTTGATAGCGTGGACAATAACATTTTACCATCAAAACTACACTGTAATGGCATCAGAGGAGTTGCACATGATTGGTTCAAATCATACTTAACAAATCGAGAGCAGCATGTTGGCATTGGCGATGCACAGTCGGAACTGCTGACAATCAGCCATGGAGTACCGCAAGGTTCAGTCCTTGAGCCTCTTCTCTTTTTGATCTTTATCGACGACATTGTTAGATCTACTTCATTCTTATAATTCATAATTGTTTTCCGAAGACAGCACGCTCTCTGCGGCTCTTGCAAGTGAAAATCCACAATTTTAATTGCAGAGAGTATATATAATGAGCTGCAAAATGTTTCAATGTGGTTTAAGGCAAATAAAATATGCCTCAATATCGACTAGACAAAATCCATTATATTCTCATACAAGAGATATATGTATCTTCCACATAATAAAATTGGTGATGGTAAAATTGAAGAAACAAACTCCTGAAAATTTCTGGGCATTATATTAGATAAACATCTGTCGTTCAAAGAGCATATTGCACATATCAGGAGTAAATTATCAAAATCCGTTGGAATCCTTCATAAAGTAAAAATATACTGCCTGAAGAAGCCTTAAGACTACTTCATCGAACGATCAATTCACCATGTCTACAATACGGGATAGAAGCTTGGCACGGAACTAATAAAAATAAAACCAATCTGCTCTTTGCATTGCAAAGAAGAGCCGTTCAAGCGGTAATGAAATTCAAACTTAATGCTCACACAAATGATTCGTTACTCAAAAAAAAATACCCAAGATTTTCAATCCCTACAACCTCTCCATATGTAATTTCATGTATAAAACACTAACTGATGATCGCGACAGAGAACTCTAAACAATTCTTCACTGCTCAAACTGGCCATCATGACCATTTAACACGAAATAGAAGTAACTTCATACTTCCTTATTCACAATCTCGGTCACAACTCAGCATCCTCTTCACTGGAACTAAGAATTGGAACGCAATCCCTGCTGTGATCGGTGAAAAAAGCTCATACAAAGCTTTCAAAACAAATCTTGAATCCCTCTTCCTATCGAAATATTGATCATATTAGGTAGTTCAAGTTAATTTTTTTTTTCTTCTGGTACTCCTTATCTTTATAAGATAAACTACCATGATAATAATATAGATCTTATGCTCCTAATAATTTTTATTGAACAAAATTTTCCCATCTAGCTCATATTACCAATTTTTTTCTTTGCTAAAAAATTAGGCACTGAAAAATGATCAGTCTTGTATGCCCCTAGGTTAAGTAAATTAGGTTAAACATAACTGCACACTTTAAAAATAGCTTGATGATGGGATGTCCTAGAAGTCGCTGAACTTATTCGGGCCCACAAGTAGCTATACTCAAATATGTCCATTGCACTAGACTCAAGAAGCAATGTATTGCTGTATTACTTGTGGTAAATAAACTGTTAAATTGTTTGAATTATTAAGCTAGGTGGACCCGTGAAAGAGTTACGTCAACATTCCCTAACCTATGCTCACCTAACCTATGCTAACCTAACCTATCCTTACTGAGATCCCAACCTAACATTTCGTATCCTTTCCAGACAAATGCTAACCTATCCTAACATAACCGAATCTATCCTGATAAAATTTCAAACATATCAATGTATGTAAAATCCATCTTTTAATGTTAGAATGAGGAATTCGGTATCCATGACACCGCATTCCCAGATAAAATCGTAACGGATACCAAAGAAATAAATTTACATCCTATGTTTTCATATAATGTAAACATATTTAAACATATATAAACATATAAATAAACACACGAAGGGAATTATTAGGTTACATAGATTACAGAGATCCAAAGCCTTATATTCTCGAGTCCGTATCGTGGTTACCGAGTTCGGCGAGGTACTACATATCACAATATACTGTCCTGCGTATTACATTATACTGTTCTACAGTGCACTGTATTGCATTTACAATATACTGTATTGCACATAGCAATATACTGTATAGCATATAATAATTTACTGCATTGCATATTACAATATACATACACAAGCTCGCAGTTGCTTTCAGTAAAGCTGAATTTCTGTGTCTAGGATATGACACGAACGGCCATAACTACTTCTATTGCGGCACAAATTTACCGTATTCTAAGTGTTCATTACTGTCACAATAAGAATACATTACCTTTGAAATAAGCTAAAGCCACTCGAACAAAAATTGGTTCACGAAAGGACGGGCCGTGTGCAGTAGTTAATAAGGAAAGCTACGCTATCTCGAATGTACAGCGTTCAAGAAAAAGCAATTTTTCATGTTTGAAAACTTATAAAAATCGTACCAGTCTTAGATGGAGAGGAAATGCATCAGTCTGACATTAGGCACCTCATCACGGAAGCTGCGATGACAAGATGTGTTGTTGAATTGTTTTACTTCATAATTCGTTCCACTTGTTGAAAAGACAACAAGAAAGAATTCCGTTAAAAAAAGACTAATCAAAATTTACATAATTCTACCACACACTCCTGAGGCTCAAATTTTATACATCGTTGTATTAAAATTTCATTTTCCATTAAACACCGCTTTTTCAAACCACCAATAAAACAAGGAGAAATCGTTACCTTTTTGTCTTATTAAGTAAAATTTTCATGAGAATCATTGAACACACGTCGACTGGTGAACAACAGTTCAAACATTCTAGCAGGATATTGCAATAGAGACAACAATTGAAGGCATTGAGATAACTAGGAGAGAAGTCAATGACAGCACAGTGTAACATGTATACACAAACCGTCCACTGCTCAGGTGAGGTCCTCTCAAATGAGTCTATAATTAGTGAGGTAGTAGGTTTGAACGAGCAGTCTTATGGTAGCAAGCCTTGCTGAACATATGGATTGCCATGACGAAGCGATGTTTGACACGTTGACTGCCTATTGGGGCATGAGGGCACCACTAGGAGAGCTGTTCATTTAAGTACTAGTGTAAATGTACAGCATTGCAATTATTTCTACACCGTTTATTTTCAAATGATTAGCATGCGAGATGAAATATCGTCAAGCAATTAGAGTTTCCCATTTCTTGGGGACGATACAATTTTATCTAGCATAAAATTCGTTGTTCTAAACTCTGCTACCTACAACCTAACTTAACGAGAGACCGCTTGACAAGCGCCAGCGAACGTGTTAAACATAAGCTAGGGCAAATGGAGCACAAATTATCAAGTGAGGAGCGGCCCAGTAGCACAAGGCGTAAGATGGTAATGCACCAAGCCCAATTCTTGATAGGTTAGTTAACTGATTGGAAATGGCGCACAAATTGGAATGAGCATCTCCACGCCTAGAACATAATTGAGATTTCAACTGTAGTTTACGTTTTACTTTGGGCAAATCACAAAGAAACTTCAATAGGAAATATAATAAATGAATTTTTAAAAATTATTCACTTATTCAATATTCCACATTGTTTCCTTGCCGCAAATGTACGCTCAAAGCTTCTCGATCCCTTTATAGCAGCAACAGGGGCGGCTCCGAAAATAGGGCTATTATTTAGGCCTTCATTTTCTTTGAGTAATTTATGTAGAAAAGAGACGAGCTGATTTACCTGAGTTTTCAAAATGTTTTGATATGATTCTGACACTCTATTTCAATCTTAAAATACTGGCACATTATTAAAGTCATTCGCGACAGAAAAAAAAACGCATCTGAAACAGCCAGTAGGTGTCACGGTTGCGTCACATATGACACCACCTTGTTACTAACGCGATATTACATAACTATAATTTTATAGGTACTTTTTGTGGCACAAAGAAAAAACCGATAAATAAATTAATTAAAGTCCGTGATTCTCTTCCAAATTTTGCTATTTTTTCAACTTCTGTGCGTCCATTTTTCGAAAACTGGCAATTTGGCGGACTTGAAGGAAATTCCTACATCAAGAATTGATGGCCTAAATTAGGCTGCTCATAACTTTTTTACAGACTTGACATAAGTTTAAAGACCTGATCTAACATTATTCAACCTAAATAAATTAAATTATTTTGTGGAGTATTTTGAACAAGGTGACGTCACATGTAAAGTCAGCTGGCTATTTATACACTGGTTTTCCGGTCGCTTGTAATTACTTTATGGTTGTGCGATAATTTGCAAAATGCAATGAAGTGTTAGCATCACTTAGAAGACCGAAATTTAAGTTAATCAGGGAAAAAGTATCCTCACATTTGTTAGCAGCCTAAAAACCTTAATTAGAACCTAATTTGAGCCTAAATCATGACCTTAAAAGCAGCCTTTCATTACTTGAAGCCGTCCAATACTACAAAATACGGATTGCAAAAATGTGTGTATTTAGGTCAAATTAGTACGAATGGCTAATAATTTTATGAAACCACCTCCGGCTCCAATGACCGGCTCTTTTCGGGTACGGCACCATAGACAAGCTGCAACACTTGGTCCTTGTTCCGGACATCACTTGGACAATGGCAGCCTTCAACAATGCCTTGGTACCATGAGGAATGCAATCAGCCTCTATTCCAAAGATGCTTCAAGCATGATTAGTCTATCGAATTGAAATCTGGCGAGTTGGAAGCCACATGTTGGGAGGTCACTTTATCGTTAATTTCTCTGATAACCAGTCCTGGCTTACCACGGCTTTGTTAGAATCTACTGAGAATAGCTGAGAGTCGATTGACTTTCCATTAGTAACTTTATTTATTCAGGCTCAACAATCATTTCTAAAATATCAATATTTTAGTAGCATTACCCTAAGGACCCTGTGGGGAAATATTAGGTAGCATGACATAACATTCACTACCCACAACTCCTAAACCCATAACACTAGTAGCCGAGAATTTGGTGTGCATCACTCTGGGCACTTCAGAGGGAAGTGCAAATCTGCACCTACTATTTTATCCTGTTAGTTTTCTGACTGGTTGAAGATTTTCCGTCAGAGCAAACCAAAGCACACCCTGTTCGTCAGGGTTTTGACTTTGCTAAGTAACCTTTTCGAACGCATGAGACAGTTTACTGGTGTCTTTGCTAATACGCATCGGCCTTTCATCATTACATGCGACGTAAATCGAATGTCCTGATGTACCAAAGTTTCGATAGTCCTCCACACTGATACCATGAGCTCTTTGGCATTGGGCTTCATCAATCTTCCGACGCTCGCATCGCTAATGTTTTGAACATCCCGTATGAAATCTGCTGTTCTTGCGGTATCAGAGCATATAGAACGTTTTTTTCTGCTACAGGCAAAACATTGTCATCGCATTCCTGTAGCTCAAACCGAACCTCATGAACACAAGATCTGGCAAAAAGAGAAAAGTTACTGAGTGCTAAATCGCCAGGATTTGCAGTTAAAGCAACCATAAGTGCAGGTCTTTTCATTTCATGGCTTGACATCTTACTCTGAATGAGTTACGTGAAATATAAATAACATTATAGCTGGTTTGAGTGTGTACTGAAATAAAAACATGTATTTAAACAGCTCTCGAATACATTTACGATGCGACCGCCACCTCGTTGAACAAACTTCAACACAGGTTGGGAGCGCAGGAGTAGAAAAGTCAGACGCCAAGGATATGTTCTCAGTGACGGGCATCCCACTGACCGATATAATGGCTTATGACGTAAAACATTCCTTATAAAACGTTTAATTGAACAATTTCAGTTCAGCCATGTTACATTAGGTGAGATCAAGTCAGGCCGGCGTGCAACAAATTAGATTGGAGTTCATGACATGTTCACCGCCCCGCCGTTGTGAACGGTTGGTTTGGTTAGGTTGCGAGTAGCAAAATAGCAAAATCGAATTTATTGCTTATTTTTCTTTCTACCTTAGATTATTGCCAATATTATTTTACGATATATTTCACCTGGAATGATAACAGCGTTGTCTTAAAGAGATCTCATAACAGAAGAAATGTCGTTCGTTAATGCTGGTACGTAAATGAGCAATTTATCAACCGGTACACGTAAGGCAGAACACGCGGGGCACGTGTTAAATATTACTGAACGCTAGAGCACGGAAGGTTAATCGCTAACCGGCTCCTTAATGAACTTATGAACTGAATTGGATTTAGTTTCAATTGTTGCACTCAGACCTAACTTGACCTAAGGGAACTTATCCGAGCAGCAGGCCAGAGAGGCTGTCAACTTCAACATTAGGTTGGTAGAGTTGAAGTGAACCGTGGAGGGAATATATATGGAGGGAGCATGGTCGTCTGTGAAGAGACCAGATTTTGATATTTCTCTTATGTCTGTGGTGAAGGTGGCTTTAGACGGAGGATGCCTTCCCCGGGGCAACGCCCTCTCTCCCTCCCTGGCTCTTTAAAAAAACCCTAAATCCCTGATCTAATGCTTCCCACTCGTTCCCCAGGCGTGTTGCGGCTGCTGCCCCACCTGGTGGGACTGCCTCGCCCCTCGGAGCGCCAGAGCCACAATGCACTCTAGACAGTCTTGAAGGCATGATGTATGTCTTAGCTGCTCTGTCGTCATGTTCTCATGCGTAATCTGAATGCAAAAAGTCTCTCCTGATCTGGAAAAGTGGCTGAAGGCCAAAGTTTACACATTAATAGATTTATTGAAAGCATAGCGTCAGTCTGATTGCATATATTGCGGCTGTAAATATATTTTTTCATTAAGTACTATCACTGAAATGATTTTTGATCTAATTCAAAAGTAATTACCTCTAACAATAGTAACACAAATTGTTCGCTATCATGCTATTATTAACACAAGATGGCTCGTGATAGGACTTAGACTGATATAATTTTTGTCATTTATTTCTATTTCCTGTTATCAGACTCTATCGCGCATATTTCATTTATTTTGGTCTCTATATACATCTGCTGGGCAAGCTATATTTTATTATTTCTTAGTTTGGGTATAAGTCCATATAAGAAGCTATATACGCGCGAAGTTTTATTGATTCGCCTCCATTCCTTATCAATCTAATTGACACATTCGTTTTTGTCAAGGCACTTGGCCTTCGTTTAAGAAGTAATTCTTGAATTCTTCACGAATACGTTGATCTTATGCCGGGCTCCGTGAAATAGCTTCCAGGTTAAAAATAGCATCTTCTTTTCTGCACGTAGCTACCTTGAATTACGTTTCGACATCCTCACTCAGTCACTGTTACCTCCAGGGTTGCCGATTTTTTTTCTGATGATCGTACAAAACCTCCATAAAAACGTACCAAAAATTTTTAGAGCGTACCAAATCTATTTAGCTAGCAATAAAACGAAAATTTTAAGGTTTTACCTACTTTTCCTGTTAGAATTAAACTTTTTCCTCCTCTTCTTCCTTCAGCTGCCAATGTTTTCTATTTAATTTGTTGACTGAGCCACAGTGGTGGTTCCAATTTTTGCAGTCTGTGTTCTCTAACCAATAGCCGTCTCGCAAGTGTGACGTCAGCACGGTAGTCAGTTACCTACTAACTACGATAGGGTGCACACACGCTCGCTGAATGCTCTTTTAGCTGTTGAGTTATCGCACAAATTATTATTCGTTAATCTGGGATTCTTAGACTCCGAAAGATAATAAATTGTGTTTCCTCACTTGAGGACACTTAATAATATCAAAATTACTAGCAATGATACATTAGGGTTTGAAAACTATAAAGATTACAGGCCCTTGATTATAACAAATTCAAGCGACTTGCATGCACACCTCATTCTTCGATTTGTGGTGCGGTACCATGGAGCTAGGATATATGGAGGGAGCATAGCCGTCTGTGAAGAGACCCAGTTTTTGAGATTTCTCCCATGTCTGTGGTAACCAATAGCCGTCTCGCAAGTGTGACGTCAGCACGGAAGCCAGTTACCTCCTGACTACGCTGGGATGCGCACACGCTCGCTGAATGCTCTTCCAGCTGTTGAGTAAATCGTCAATCATTAATTTCGGATTCTAAGACTCCGAAAGATAATAAATTGTGTTTCCTCACTTGAGGACACTTAATAATATCAAAATTACTAGCAAAGATACATTTAGAGTTGAAAACTAGAAAGATTACAGGCCCTTGAATATAACAAATTAGAGAGCGACTTGCACGCGCACCTCATCCTTCGATTTGTGGAGCGGTACTAATCTTGCTTTGGAAAATGGGAGGGCGAATCGTAGAGGAGGTGAGGAGGCGAGGAGGAGCCAACTTCAGCCAAGCGTCTGTGGTTGGCTCACGTGTGGGGCCTTGCCAATGCCCCAGTCTCCCAACTTTTGCAGCTAATTTGAACCCGATTGGAATCGGCTATGCTCCCTCCAGTATATCCTAGCTCCATGTGCGGTACTAATCTTGCTTCGGAAAATGGGAGGGGAGTTGTAGAGGAGGTGGGAGGAGCCAACTTCAGCCCAGCGTCTGTGGTTGGCTCAGAATTGTGACGTGTCGGGCCTTGACAGTGCCCGAATCTTTCAACTTTTGCAGCCAATTTGAATCCGATAGAAATCGGCAATGCTCCCTCCATAAATCCTAGCTCTATGAAATGAACTCTTTCCACTCAAAACCGCGTGGTCGGAAATGCTTCGTAAAAGCGTCACGATGACTTCAAATTCGTGGCCGGTTGTCTGAGTGTTCCAATGCATCGTATCTCAAAATTTCTTCTTTTCATTGTATAGTTCATAGACTGCAAAGGTACAAACGACAATGGTGCGAGTATCCACTGCTTAATTCGTAAATGTGCCTCATCATACGGAGAAGCAAATGGTATTATCCACATCGCTGGACTGACCGTTGAGGCCAGTTGATATTACGCTCCTAGTATTCTACCTCTAGCGACAACTAGAGAGTTTGGTGAACGGAACACAAATTCATTTCAAAGAATACCTCATCGGTAGAACTGTGGAAACTTCTGCAAGAGTTCATGAAAATTCTGAAGCCTTCGCTGGAGTGCGGCAATCATTGTGCCGACGTCTAAACAGCTGCAGCGCGACAGATATGGGCGTCATGTTCAGCATCTTTTGTACATTCCTAACTATTTTAAAAAATCTGTTTCGGGTAGTCAAAATAAACAGTAAATTTTTATGCACGGTAGAAATACTGTCGTAACTTCTGCATTTAATTTCTCTGTTGTAATTTAAATCGCTTCACATGACTACCTATTATTTGCTGCTCTGCATGAGGCTTCAGACTAGCGAACTATTTAAGTAGGAATCAATTTGGCATCGTTCGGTTATTTTGTTGTTTTTTCAAAAATGTTCATAGCGCTGTCTATATAGCATTTGTTCCCCGACATTTCCTCGGTGCGATTTGCCATTAGATATTTCGATTTCCATTCCTAGGTCTGCTGCAATATGAAGCTCATTAGAAGAACAAGTTAGTCTAATAATATGGTGTGGCTTTTGACTTATCAAATGCAGAAATTTGCCATGGAACGTGTGTATTATTGCGGGAAATGAATGAGATTATCTGCGGTGGCATGACACTACTGCTCATCAAGTTGAGTTATTCATAGACAATTTATCACGTATCACCCACAGGCTGCCTTGTATATTGTTTCACACTATTTTAAAACCTAAGCCTCTCAAATTGTTTTCTGATGCCATCCATAAAATACACCTCCACATTTACCACTGAAGCTTTTGCCCGGATAAAAAAAAAATTGAAAATTGCCTGTAGAAAACCACATACCGCTGCTACCTATCATGAAAAGTTCTTCTAGGTAGTTAACAAGATAACAAGCTTTCTTTTCAGGCACTGTTTAATGTGGTTACTCTATTACTCTACATTTTCGCACATAAATATGCAATATTTCTAATTGATGATTTGTACTCACCGAGTGTCCTGCTCACAGCTTACCTGCTATTTTGCAGAGGTGCTATGAGGTCATCACACAGGCCACCTTCAAGGCTAAGTGAAATGTTTCCTTCCCTAGCTCTGATGACGTCCGTCCAGCAGGTCAGTCTGAGGTCATCTGGTCCCATGTAAACCCACAACAGGAGGGGCTGCGCGTACTGCAGCATCAGAGCCACGGCAGCAACATCTCGACCTGTACAACGAAAATAACTAACATTTCCCTTGCAGGGTAAAGTAAGAAAGCGGAGCAAAGGATCTAAATCACGCGTGGTTTTGCCATGTATTGCGATAGCACTTCACAAGTCACTGGTAGCCAGACCACATTTCAAGTTCTAGTGAGACGCGTTCCCTACTTTACTTAAGATTGGGCGCATGTCAAGTGAAAATCACCTCCGAGAGACCTCTGAGGCTTGCCTTCGAAATGGCTCTTAATCCCGCATTCGTTTTCAGACTACAGACTACATGAAAGCGAGAACGAGTTTAATTTGTATTTTAAAATTAGGTTGGAGCAATCATGCCAGTTTTGGAATAAAATTGATAGTAAAGATAGCTGATTTAAAAATCCTTTAAATAAGTGAATGTTGTAGCCATGTCCTATTTTCTGTATTCCAATTCGCTTTTACAGGTGTTGATAATGGCTTGAGCTTGAAGCCAAGCCGTTCACTTATTCAAATGATTTCCAAATTAGCTATCTTTACCATCTTTTTTATTTTAATTTGTATTTCCTTTATGTTCAAAGGGAAATTTCGAATGAAGGTAAATCCTCGCATTGCTTTTGCGATTGATTCAGCATATGTGATTTTTCTTGAAGCAAAAAATAATTTACTGTAACCCGGGATCGAAGGGATCGAAGCAAAGAAAGGAAAATGTTTACAAAATGATGGTTTTATACAGTTTTGTGGCGTTAGAAGAACAGCCTTTTGGGTCTGAGACTCTGCTCCTATTGTAAAACTCAAAAAGTGCTCAACATTTTAAGAAGGTTGAGAATGTTGTAATGTTTGCACAATAAACACTATTGTAAAAACTATTCAAGACTTTTGAAATGTGCATCGTTCGTTGCCGTTCAAATATTTGCGAATAAAAGTATGTACAAACGTAGATTTCCATCACTACCATGCTGGTGACCTTGAGAAGTAGGCCGAGTAACTCTAATGCCCTCTTTCTCCATACGAGCATAACTCTTGAACTTGTGATTAGGCGCACACTTACTCGAGTTAGAATGTTTAATTACAAATACATGACTATTTACAGTGTGTATATATATATATATATATATATACATAACTATATACAGTATGTATGTAAGCATGTATTTCATCCATAAATATAAATAATATAGATATGTTCAATCCAACATATTCTCGCATGTCAGCCAAAACTTACCATCACATGGAATATAACAGTAACAAACTTTTACCAACAAGTGACCTCTGGAGCACAAAAGTATACAAACACAATGCTATAAATGAAGTAGAACTAGCTGCATCACAAAAGCTTGAACGAAAATTGAATGTGCAAGGAGTAACCGCAGACAGTATAGATTACATTGTATTGTATATCTTATTATAGTATAATCTCTTTGCTATAGTAGGAGCAGTGTCTGTCTGTCCGTCTGTCCGAAGCCAGCCTGCAGTGTGTGATGAGCGTATCTGTGATACAAGCTTCATCAACTCCACAATTTCCAGTGCATTAATCCAACAGATTCGAGTAGGAATGAATATCACGTGAATTCTTAGCAAATAGGAACGTGTGTCGTGTGATTTGTCGAACATTATTATAAATTTTTGATCGGCCTTGTGTATTCGCCCTCATCAACTCTCGAGAGATTTGAATTTTTTAATTTCTTACAGCTTTTTTTTAAATTTTCCTTCTTTTTATTTCAAATACAGGGGGTGGACTACTGTTTTATAACAACTCTATATCTCTTGGTTATTTTAGAGCTAAGTAGAGAGACTGGCGCTCAATTGCAGCAGTGAGAGTGTTCTACTCTTCAGAATCAGTTGTATCGAATCTTTAAGAGCAGAATATCGTAAACATTCACCTACAGCGTTCGAGAATAAAGATACGTAGATGCTGCAACATGCCCGTAAAAAGGATCCAGGTGTCCTCAGAACGTGCCACCTCAGCCGCCCTCTGGACCACACAAGCCTGGTCAGAGCAGCTCAGGACCAAGTCACGCCAAGTGCGGAGGTCAGCGCCCGCCTCATGTAGCGCCTCCCGTATTTGTGACCAGCGAGCCTCCAGCAGAGGAGGGTCTTTGTCGCCCAAGTCCTGGACCACGAACTGCAGCATCTCTAAGAAGCTGTAGGGAACAAGGAAATTTGGTGAGAGTTGCACTAGAGTGTGTATATATACCTAGAGTGTGTTCCTGGGTAGATGTACATATATGGTAATATATGCAGGCAACCAAAAACTTAACCAATGGGTTACAAGTAAGATTGGCAAAAAGCATGAGTACAATATTGTTCAGTAGATATTTCTTTTCTAGTTTGAAAATTGGCGCACGTTGGTCGCACGTTCGTCGTGGTGCGAAGTAATGAGTGTGGCGTGCTATGTTGTGTACTGTGAAGCTCTAGAGCTCAACATAATTAGGTGATGGGCATATTAATTAACTAGTTTCCACTGCGCACAATAATTTGTTTGTACTCTGCAGGATACTTAGATCTCACGTCAGTTCTCACTTGGGCCGCGTGAACATTTGAGTAGAACACGAGCGTAGTGGCGTCAGCTGCTCTGTGTAGCGGGAGACGCGCAGTGAAGGCAAGGTCAGGTTCCTATACGTTAGCTGATGCGCTTCTCGGTACTTAATAAGTGACTTTGAAATGACAGAATTAATGTTGAGCTCTGCACTGTGTCCAGGAATATTTCAGCCAATGTCACTCTTCATTATCAATCCCATGTTTACATTATCAATATTTGCAGGTTGGAGAACTTTAAATGCTTTGTTTACAATACCATTATCTTATAAAGTGCAGTAAATTCATCAAAAAATGATCATTTATTGAACCATGGTCAACTGATTTAACAAGTAGTAACTTACTATGCTGCTTGTGCAGCATGAAAAGTAAGAAAAACAAATTCAAATTTGCTTCCTTTGCAGTATACCTTCAAAACTTAGAGTATTAGCTTAATGATGAAAAGTAGTACATTGTGAGTTTCATTCAAACATGTTCCAGACTAATATAGGGGTACGAATATTTTCAGGGGCAACTCAACATGTATAAATAGAGATATGTCTACGTGCAAATGAAAAATATAATTTCTCTTTAAATGTTTCAAACTTCTTAAAATTATTCGGGAAATGTTTCATGCATTTGTTGTAATATTTATAACGATAAATGCAGCATTACTGAAGGCTGAAGATGTTCGATAACTTTCCGGTTCTCCTATGGTTTGGAAAAAAAGATCTAATATTAACGAAGTGAAAGAAATGCTCGTGAAATAGAATTGGAAGTGGATCTTTGGAATATTTGTGTTCAGCATCTGAAGGCAAAAGTCATGGGAATCTTTGAATTGTTGTTTTATCGTCTCTACAGAGAAGAATACCTACATCTTTTTATTCAAACATGTTTCGATAGAAATAAAACTTTTAGAAAGCCGTAGAAACTGATCTCGATCCTGAATTACGATCCCGATATCACTGTGTTCTGTTCCAAACCAGCTCCAGTTTCTGGTTGATAGTCATCAGTTTAAATCTTCAATAATTTTAAAAGTATCATTTCACAATAAGAAATCATCTTGCAAAAAAATACTTGAATTTTTCTCACAAGCTTGATCTCTTGATCTTAAAGGTCATCGAACCGTTATTTCTTCATGGCATTTTGAGGTAATTCAATTTTAATTTTTAAGTCTCAAATCGTAAATAAAAATTGACCAAAGGGCAATTGCTTGTTAGGATGCCTTACAACTTCACGTCCGCGTGTGACGCAGGAACAGAAAGTGAGCGCAACATTGTGCGATGACCTGCAGAGACATGAACCGTTTCTTGCTCTACAGTGAAGATATGTTACGTAAAACAGACGTCACATTCACTATACTTTTTCCCCCACCCCGTTACGACGGCATCTCCAAGCCGTGACAAATGTTCAACTTTCAATGTGAGTTAGGAATGACAATTTTAGAGTATTGGTGGCTTCTTTCATCTCTATGAAGCTTTTCACCATCATTCCAATAAATGCCTCAATATTTAAAATTTCATTGGTTTCAGCTCAATTTGTAATTACATCGGCAGCTTCTTTCAATTAAAAAATAATTTCCGTGTTTGGAATAGAATGTCACAGCATCCAACCAAAGCAAGTTAGTCAAACTTGATTTCATCAAATTTTACGGGTGGAGTAACATTAGCAGGGATATTCCTCTTACTACTGGGTATTACTTTACCTTGTGACTACATTCTCTGAATAAAAATGATCACGATAACCATCTAATAAATTACAAAAAAGTTCTTGACAAAGAAATCGTTTTTTCGATTCGATTGGTTTGTTTGTTTTTTCTCATGTTTTTTTGTTTTATTGTTTTTTTCTCATGTTTTTTTTTCTCATGTTTTTTTTGTTTTTTCTCATGTTTTTGTTGTAAAAGGACCCTTAGGTGGTAGACTATTCGTTCCTAAAATTTTATGGCGCTACGGAAAATAATTTCCCCCCCCCCGGGGGGGGTAAGGCGACCAAACTTTTTCAATTTTTCCGATTTTGACCCCACCTAAAAAGAGAACAAATAGGAAATGGAAAAAAAGCTCAATGTGAGTTTGTTAGAAATGTTCCAAGGATTCTAAAACTGTCTTTGCTTTTGTTCTAGCATCAAAACTGAAGGAGGAGTTACATTTTGAAATATCAATATAAATGAAAAGCACCCAAAATTTTAAATTTTTTCCCGATTTTGACCCCATATAAAAAGAGAACAAATAGGAAATGGAAAAAAAGCTCAATGTGAGTTTGTTAGAAATGTTCCAAGGATTCTAAAACTGTCTTTGCTTTTGTTCTAGCATCAAAACTGAAGGAGAAGTCCCATTTTGAAATATCAATATTAGTGAAATATCAATACCTAAAAACCAATATGTCAAATTTTTGCAAAATCTAAGGCCTGAATCAAAAAAATGAATGGAATCAATTGTGTTTATTTTCAAAGGTTACATATCATAGTCAAATTTTATAAGAATCAGACTGAAAATAAAAAAAATCATTTTTTTGAAAAAAAATGATAATTTATTTTTATTTATTTTTTTTTTTTAAATCACAATTCACACTTCGAATATGAAGTTATGTATGGAAATTATCAAAATAAAAATTAAAACTGCATTCAATTACATCAATTGTTCATTATATTACACTTCAACACAAAATTTTATTTTTTGCTTATACCCAACACTTTGAATTTTCAACATTCATCCTGGGACTAGTTCTCGAGTTTTGATGCTAGAACAAATCCAAAGACAGTTTTAGAATCCTTGAAACATTTATAACAAACGCTCAATTTGCTTTTTTTCAAATTCGAATTCTTTGAAAAAATATATAGCTCTAAACCTAAAAAATTGTTGATGATTTTTGAAATTTTAAAAATTTTTGAAAAAATAGAAAAAATTTGAATTTGAAAAAAAAAGAATTGAGCGTTTGTTAGAAATGTTCCAAGGGTTCTAAAACTGTCTTTGTTTTTGTTCTAACATCAAAACTGAAGGAGGAGTCATAATCTGAAATTTCAATAAAAATATACCAAAAACACATTTTTCGTCAAAAAAAAAAAAGTAAGGCCTAAATCGAAAAAATGACAGAGGTAAAAAAGGTTTACTTTTACAAAATACATATACTGGCCAACTTTCAAACGAATCGGACGGAAAAAGTTGAAAGAGTGAGATGGTCCCCTTATAAAAAGCAGAACAATAACTGATGCAATTTGCGATGTAAAAGGAAACTCTTGGCAATGTGAATATTGAAATAAGAATCTCGTACAGAAATACGTTCATAATTGAATAGTGAAGTTATAAATAAAAGAATAGGTATTAGCGTAAACTTATGCTCACAAGTATACTAGAAGGTAAACAAATTCACTGCGTGTAGATTTTGTTACGATAATTGAGGTGAAGTTTGTTTATAACTCTGACACTTGACACATGACTAGGTTCACGAATTGGTTCAGGACTTGAGTGAAGGGTTCAGAACCTGACTCGTGGGCTCGTGGCTCTCATTCTCTCGAGTGCACAAAGAGGTTTTGCCTCCCGTTTTGCTTCATGTATTGCTATAGTAATTTTATGCTTCTTTTCTACTTTTCGCTGCGTATGGTATGAAGTTAACACTGATTAAATTCGGCCTTTCAGAACTAATGCTTGCAGTTAAGTTTTTGAAATATTTAGGATATCAATTTCTAAACTATTTCCAATGACATTCATTTTTATTTTCAGGTATAAGATGAGTTCCATTTGATCAAACCTTACTTCTATTGTTTTTCCACACTAATTTTTATGTTTCGATGCTCGACTTAGAGATTTCAAAGCTAAAGGGCAACGCATAAGTAAAATTTAAGTGTTTTGAACACCAGTTTGACCTCACGTTTATAATAAAATCGGTTCAATTTTCTGGTCTGGGATATTTCATGTTGGCTGCGTAGTTTGCTTAGGGTCGTAAACTACTTAAGAGGAAGGTTCAGTAGGTTGTCTGTAAGCGTTTGTTGAATCATGATATAAATATGTTTAGTAATTTGGTATTCCGGAAATATTTTTTTAATGATTTCATTGTATTTAACACATTTTTTATGTTCCGTGGCCATTTTATTTCATGACATAACGCAATAGCATGCATATGCATAACCTAAGTCTATGTTGCACACAGAGCGAGTTCAGTACCTCAGATCCATGCGGGTTCATCGAACCCTTTCATCGAAAGCTTTTTTGGGCTTTTGAGCAAATTTCCCAACTTTATACGCATCATTTGTACATTTTAAAATACTTACTTATTAAAAATTACTATTGTTTCTTTATTATTGACACTTTTCATTCAATCCATGACTGGACCGGCGGATAATACTTTTGAGATGACTAATAAACCTTGTGTGAAATTCATTGAGCACTGTAGCTTTTATAAAGTCCTAATGTGTCTTCCAAAATGTGGACTGCAGTGTTCAATTTCAGTTACTTCTGAGCTTTTTTAGTCGGTGGAAATAATTTATTCATGACAGTTTTTCTGCAGTAATTTAAGCCATTTAAGAATTGAAGCAATTTTTGAATTAGGTCTTATTGATCTATACAAGCAATTATTATAATTTTGTACTAAATCATGTAGAATATTGACCCATTTTTAATTATGGTGTTTGTTAACCATTTCTTTTGTCTTTTTGTAATGTTGCGTTGGAATTATAAAACATCCAAGCTTTCGTTCCAATTTTGTACAAAGCGCAAAACCATTCTTCGTGCATAATTCTTGCTTGGGAGTACTGAAAATCTTTTCCTTTATCAGATGATTCATTTATTGAGTTCTTCCATGAAAAGTTCCCCAAAGCATGGCTTTGCTTCCTCACTATGTTTCCTCACATAAATTACCCATGCTCATTAGCTGAGACTGTCATTGACTAGCAGACTTCAATGTTTTCTTAATCCGTGCATTCTTGCCTATATACTGAATCAGCCTCCGTAGTTCATGATTTGTTTTATTGGTAAACTCTAATAAACCATCGTTTACTAAAACAGTGTTGAATTAGTAATCGACGGGCGTTTGTTTCTTTATATTCTCTCAGGTTATTTACTTGGCTCTTGTTCGAATTGAACATGAAAAATTAATTTGAATTATATTTCACGTGAAAGAAGCGATCTAATTATCGCTTCCATACTCCATGATTCATATTTTCATTGTTGAGAAATATTTTTCACCCGCTATTATATATGTCGTTTCTAACAGACAATGCATGTTCTTAAAGTGATTCTTTCTGCCTAAATCGCTATTTTATAGATCGTTTTTCCAACTATTGTCATGAAAGCTAAGTGCTTCAATATTTAGCACATTTTGGCTGTTTGAATCTTTTTTATAAACTATTAATTTTACTTACTTATATTGAAATGTTTTATATTGTGATAATATTTAGTACAATGGTATTAAATGTCCCTATTCATCAGTGGATTTAGTTACCTTCATATTTATTTCCTTGGACTAAAATTAGTTGTTATCACTATGAAAATTAAGAACAACGTTTGAATACAACTACAGTCTTGAAATACTTTGAAGAATTCGGTTTGGCGTAACAAGTACAGTAGTTCAGAAAACATACTGGGTCTTTCAGATAAATACATAAAAGTTTGTTGAAAACGATAGTTATTTTGACACCTATATAAATTGATGACGTTTGAGTGCATCAGTTGTACTTCATTATCTGTGATTCCCGCAAATTGGCAGTACGATTTCGTTGCATGAACATTACGCAACGAGCTATCTGTGAGCTATCCAAACATTGAGCTATCTGTGAGCTATCCAAACAATGAGCTATCTGTGAGCTATCCATATATTGAGCTATCTGTGAGCTATCCATATATTGAGCTATCTGTGAGCTATCCATATATTGAGCTATCTGTGAGCTATCCAAACATTGAGCTATCTGTGAGCTATCCAAACATTGAGCTATCTGTGAGCTATCCAAACATTGAGCTATCTGTGAGCTATCCAAACATTGAGCTATCTGTGAGCTATCCAAACATTGAGCTATCTGTGAGCTATCCATATATTGAGCTATCTGTGAGCTATCCATATATTGAGCTATCTGTGAGCTATCCTAACATTGAGCTATCTGTGAGCTATCCATATATTGAGCTATCTGTGAGCTATCCATATATTGAGCTATCTGTGAGCTATCCAAACATTGAGCTATCTGTGAGCTATCCATATATTGAGCTATCTGTGAGCTATCCATATATTGAGCTATCTGTGAGCTATCCTAACATTGAGCTATCTGTGAGCTATCCAAACATTGAGCTATCTGTGAGCTATCCTAACATTGAGCTATCTGTGAGCTATCCATATATTGAGCTATCTGTGAGCTATCCTAACATTGAGCTATCTGTGAGCTATCCAAACATTGAGCTATCTGTGAGCTATCCAAACATTGAGCTATCTGTGAGCTATCCAAACATTGAGCTATCTGTGAGCTATCCTAACATTGAGCTATCTGTGAGCTATCCAAACATTGAGCTATCTGTGAGCTATCCTAACATTGAGCTATCTGTGAGCTATCCTAACATTGAGCTATCTGTGAGCTATCCTAACATTGAGCTATCTGTGAGCTATCCTAACATTGAGCTATCTGTGAGCTATCCAAACATTGAGCTATCTGTGAGCTATCCTAACATTGAGCTATCTGTGAGCTATTCAAACATTGAGCTATCTGTGAGCTATCCAAACATTGAGCTATCTGTGAGCTATCCATATATTGAGCTATCTGTGAGCTATCCTAACATTGAGCTATCTGTGAGCTATCCAAACATTGAGCTATCTGTGAGCTATCCATATATTGAGCTATCTGTGAGCTATCCTAACATTGAGCTATCTGTGAGCTATCCAAACATTGAGCTATCTGTGAGCTATCCAAACATTGAGCTATCTGTGAGCTATCCTAACATTGAGCTATCTGTGAGCTATCCAAACATTGAGCTATCTGTGAGCTATCCTAACATCGAGCTATCTGTGAGCTATCCAAACATTGAGCTATCTGTGAGCTATCCTAACATTGAGCTATCTGTGAGCTATTCAAACATTGAGCTATCTGTGAGCTATCCAAATATTGAGCTATCTGTGAGCTATCCTAACATTGAGCTATCTGTGAGCTATCCAAACATTGAGCTATCTGTGAGCTATCCTAACATTGAGCTATCTGTGAGCTATTCAAACATTGAGCTATCTGTGAGCTATCCATATATTGAGCTATCTGTGAGCTATCCAAACATTGAGCTATCTGTGAGCTATCCTAACATTGAGCTATCTGTGAGCTATCCATATATTGAGCTATCTGTGAGCTATCCATATATTGAGCTATCTGTGAGCTATCCATATATTGAGCTATCTGTGAGCTATCCAAACATTGAGCTATCTGTGAGCTATCCATATATTGAGCTATCTGTGAGCTATCCATATATTGAGCTATCTGTGAGCTATCCAAACATTGAGCTATCTGTGAGCTATCCTAACATTGAGCTATCTGTGAGCTATCCATATATTGAGCTATCTGTGAGCTATCCATATATTGAGCTATCTGTGAGCTATCCAAACATTGAGCTATCTATGAGCTATCCTAACATTGAGCTATCTGTGAGGTATCCACATATTGAGCTATCTGTGAGCTATCCAAACATTGAGCCATCTGTGAGCTATCCAAACATTGAGCTATCTGTGAGCTATCCATATATTGAGCTATCTGTGAGCTATCCTAACATTGAGCTATCTGTGAGCTATCCAAACATTGAGCTATCTGTGAGCTATCCATATATTGAGCTATCTGTGAGCTATCCATATATTGAGCTATCTGTGAGCTATCCTAACATTGAGCTATCTGTGAGCTATCCATATATTGAGCTATCTGTGAGCTATCCTAACATTGAGCTATCTGTGAGCTATCCATATATTGAGCTATCTGTGAGCTATCCAAACATTGAGCTATCTGTGAGCTATCCAAACATTGAACTATCTGTGAGCTATCCAAACATTGAGCTATCTGTGAGCTATCCATATATTGAGCTATCTGTGAGCTATCCTAACATTGAGCTATCTGTGAGCTATCCATATATTGAGCTATCTGTGAGCTATCCTAACATTGAGCTATCTGTGAGCTATCCATATATTGAGCTATCTGTGAGCTATCCAAACATTGAGCTATCTGTGAGCTATCCATATATTGAGCTATCTGTGAGCTATCCTAACATTGAGCTATCTGTGAGCTATCCATATATTGAGCTATCTGTGAGCTATCCTAACATTGAGCTATCTGTGAGCTATCCATATATTGAGCTATCTGTGAGCTATCCAAACATTGAGCTATCTGTGAGCTATCCAAACATTGAACTATCTGTGAGCTATCCAAACATTGAGCTATCTGTGAGCTATCCAAACATTGAGCTATCTGTGAGCTATCCTAACATTGAGCTATCTGTGAGCTATCCAAACATTGAGCTATCTGTGAGCTATCCAAACATTGAGCTATCTGTGAGCTATCCAAACATTGAACTATCTGTGAGCTATCCAAACATTGAGCTATCTGTGAGCTATCCAAACATTGAGCTATCTGTGAGCTATCCAAACATTGAACTATCTGTGAGCTATCCAAACATTGAGCTATCTGTGAGCTATCCAAACATTGAGCTATCTGTGAGCTATCCAAACATTGAGCTATCTGTGAGCTATCCTAACATTGAGCTATCTGTGAGCTATCCAAACATTGAGCTATCTGTGAGCTATCCTAACATTGAGCTATCTGTGAGCTATCCAAACATTGAGCTATCTGTGAGCTATCCATATATTGAGCTATCTGTGAGCTATCCTAACATTGAGCTATCTGTGAGCTATCCATATATTGAGCTATCTGTGAGCTATCCATATATTGAGCTATCTGTGAGCTATCCAAACATTGAGCTATCTGTGAGCTATCCATATATTGAGCTATCTGTGAGCTATCCTAACATTGAGCTATCTGTGAGCTATCCAAACATTGAGCTATCTGTGAGCTATCCAAACATTGAGCTATCTGTGAGCTATCCAAACATTGAGCTATCTGTGAGCTATCCAAACATTGAGCTATCTGTGAGCTATCCATATATTGAGCTATCTGTGAGCTATCCTAACATTGAGCTATCTGTGAGCTATCCAAACATTGAGCTATCTGTGAGCTATCCATATATTGAGCTATCTGTGAGCTATCCAAACATTGAGCTATCTGTGAGCTATCCAAACATTGAGCTATCTGTGAGCTATCCATATATTGAGCTATCTGTGAGCTATCCAAACATTGAGCTATATGTGAGCTATCCTAACATTGAGCTATCTGTGAGCTATCCAAACATTGAGCTATCTGTGAGCTATCCATATATTGAGCTATCTGTGAGCTATCCAAACATTGAGCTATCTGTGAGCTATTCAAACATTGAGCTATCTGTGAGCTATCCTAACATTGAGCTATCTGTGAGCTATCCAAACATTGAGCTATCTGTGAGCTATCCATATATTGAGCTATCTGTGAGCTATCCAAACATTGAGCTATCTGTGAGCTATCCAAACATTGAGCTATCTGTGAGCTATCCAAACATTGAGCTATCTGTGAGCTATCCATATATTGAGCTATCTGTGACCTATCCTAACATTGAGCTATCTGTGAGCTATCCAAACATTGAGCTATCTGTGAGCTATCCAAACATTGAGCTATCTGTGAGCTATCCTAACATTGAGCTATCTGTGAGCTATCCAAACATTGAGCTATCTGTGAGCTATCCATATATTGAGCTATCTGTGAGCTATCCTAACATTGAGCTATCTGTGAGCTATCCAAACATTGAGCTATCTGTGAGCTATCCAAACATTGAGCTATCTGTGAGCTATCCTAACATTGAGCTATCTGTGAGCTATCCAAACATTGAGCTATCTGTGAGCTATCCATATATTGAGCTATCTGTGAGCTATCCATATATTGAGCTATCTGTGAGCTATCCATATATTGAGCTATCTGTGAGCTATCCATATATTGAGCTATCTGTGAGCTATCCATATATTGAGCTATCTGTGAGCTATCCATATATTGAGCTATCTGTGAGCTATCCATATATTGAGCTATCTGTGAGCTATCCATATATTGAGCTATCTGTGAGCTATCCATATATTGAGCTATCTGTGAGCTATCCAAACATTGAGCTATCTGTGAGCTATCCATATATTGAGCTATCTGTGAGCTATCCATATATTGAGCTATCTGTGAGCTATCCATATATTGAGCTATCTGTGAGCTATCCATATATTGAGCTATCTGTGAGCTATCCATATATTGAGCTATCTGTGAGCTATCCATATATTGAGCTATCTGTGAGCTATCCATATATTGAGCTATCTGTGAGCTATCCTAACATTGAGCTATCTGTGAGCTATCCAAACATTGAGCTATCTGTGAGCTATCCTAACATTGAGCTATCTGTGAGCTATCCAAACATTGAGCTATCTGTGAGCTATCCATATATTGAGCTATCTGTGAGCTATCCATATATTGAGCTATCTGTGAGCTATCCAAACATTGAGCTATCTGTGAGCTATCCATATATTGAGCTATCTGTGAGCTATCCAAACATTGAGCTATCTGTGAGCTATCCATATATTGAGCTATCTGTGAGCTATCCAAACATTGAGCTATCTGTGAGCTATCCATATATTGAGCTATCTGTGAGCTATCCATATATTGAGCTATCTGTGAGCTATCCAAACATTGAGCTATCTGTGAGCTATCCATATATTGAGCTATCTGTGAGCTATCCAAACATTGAGCTATCTGTGAGCTATCCAAATATTGAGCTATCTGTGAGCTATCCAAACATTGAGCTATCTGTGAGCTATCCATATATTGAGCTATCTGTGAGCTATCCAAACATTGAGCTATCTGTGAGCTATCCAAACATTGAGCTATCTGTGAGCTATCCAAACATTGAGCTATCTGTGAGCTATCCAAACATTGAGCTATCTGTGAGCTATCCTAACATTGAACTATCTGTGAGCTATCCAAACATTGAGCTATCTGTGAGCTATCCATATATTGAGCTATCTGTGAGCTATCCTAACATTGAGCTATCTGTGAGCTATCCAAACATTGAGCTATCTGTGAGCTATCCAAACATTGAGCTATCTGTGAGCTATCCATATATTGAGCTATCTGTGAGCTATCCAAACATTGAGCTATCTGTGAGCTATCCAAACATTGAGCTATCTGTGAGCTATCCAAACATTGAGCTATCTGTGAGCTATCCAAACATTGAGCTATCTGTGAGCTATCCAAACATTGAGCTATCTGTGAGCTATCCAAACATTGAGCTATCTGTGAGCTATCCTAACATTGAGCTATCTGTGAGCTATCCAAACATTGAGCTATCTGTGAGCTATCCTAACATTGAGCTATCTGTGAGCTATCCAAACATTGAGCTATCTGTGAGCTATCCAAACATTGAGCTATCTGTGAGCTATCCAAACATTGAGCTATCTGTGAGCTATTCAAACATTGAGCTATCTGTGAGCTATCCAAACATTGAGCTATCTGTGAGCTATCCTAACATTGAGCTATCTGTGAGCTATCCAAACATTGAGCTATCTGTGAGCTATCCTAACGTTGAGCTATCTGTGAGCTATCCTAACATTGAGCTATCTGTGAGCTATCCATATATTGAGCTATCTGTGAGCTATCCAAACATTGAGCTATCTGTGAGCTATCCTAACATTGAGCTATCTGTGAGCTATCCATATATTGAGCTATCTGTGAGCTATCCTAACATTGAGCTATCTGTGAGCTATCCAAACAATGAGCTATCTGTGAGCTATCCTAACATTGAGCTATCTGTGAGCTATCCAAACATTGAGCTATCTGTGAGCTATCCTAACATTGAGCTATCTGTGAGCTATCCATATATTGAGCTATCTGTGAGCTATCCTAACATTGAGCTATCTGTGAGCTATCCTAACATTGAGCTATCTGTGAGCTATCCAAACATTGAGCTATCTGTGAGCTATCCATATATTGAGCTATCTGTGAGCTATCCAAACATTGAGCTATCTGTGAGCTATCCATATATTGAGCTATCTGTGAGCTATCCTAACATTGAGCTATCTGTGAGCTATCCTAACATTGAGCTATCTGTGAGCTATCCATATATTGAGCTATCTGTGAGCTATCCAAACATTGAGCTATCTGTGAGCTATCCATATATTGAGCTATCTGTGAGCTATCCTAACATTTAGCTATCTGTGAGCTATTCAAACATTGAGCTATCTGTGAGCTATCCTAACATTGAGCTATCTGTGAGCTATCCATATATTGAGCTATCTGTGAGCTATCCAAACATTGAGCTATCTGTGAGCTATCCTAACATTGAGCTATCTGTGAGCTATTCAAACATTGAGCTATCTGTGAGCTATCCTAACATTGAGCTATCTGTGAGCTATCCATATATTGAGCTATCTGTGAGCTATCCAAACATTGAGCTATCTGTGAGCTATCCAAACATTGAGCTATCTGTGAGCTATCCTAACATTGAGCTATCTGTGAGCTATCCATATATTGAGCTATCTGTGAGCTATCCAAACATTGAGCTATCTGTGAGCTATCCAAACATTGAGCTATCTGTGAGCTATCCATATATTGAGCTATCTGTGAGCTATCCAAACATTGAGCTATCTGTGAGCTATCCATATATTGAGCTATCTGTGAACTATCCAAACATTGAGCTATCTGTGAGCTATCCAAACATTGAGCTATCTGTGAGCTATCCATATATTGAGCTATCTGTGAGCTATCCAAACATTGAGCTATCTGTGAGCTATCCATATATTGAGCTATCTGTGAGCTATCCTAACATTGAGCTATCTGTGAGCTATTCAAACATTGAGCTATCTGTGAGCTATCCATATATTGAGCTATCTGTGAGCTATCCAAACATTGAGCTATCTGTGAGCTATCCAAACATTGAGCTATCTGTGAGCTATCCTAACATTGAGCTATCTGTGAGCTATCCATATATTGAGCTATCTGTGAGCTATCCATATATTGAGCTATCTGTGAGCTATCCAAACATTGAGCTATCTGTGAGCTATCCAAACATTGAGCTATCTGTGAGCTATCCTAACATTGAGCTATCTGTGAGCTATCCATATATTGAGCTATCTGTGAGCTATCCAAACATTGAGCTATCTGTGAGCTATCCTAACATTGAGCTATCTGTGAGCTATCCAAACATTGAGCTATCTGTGAGCTATCCAAACATTGAGCTATCTGTGAGCTATCCAAACATTGAGCTATCTGTGAGCTATCCTAACAATGAGCTATCTGTGAGCTATCCATATATTGAGCTATCTGTGAGCTATCCTAACATTGAGCTATCTGTGAGCTATCCTAACAATGAGCTATCTGTGAGCTATCCATATATTGAGCTATCTGTGAGCTATCCTAACATTGAGCTATCTGTGAGCTATCCTAACATTGAGCTATCTGTGAGCTATCCAAACATTGAGCTATCTGTGAGCTATCCATATATTGAGCTATCTGTGAGCTATCCATATATTGAGCTATCTGTGAGCTATCCTAACATTGAGCTATCTGTGAGCTATCCAAACATTGAGCTATCTGTGAGCTATCCAAACATTGAGCTATCTGTGAGCTATCCATATATTGAGCTATCTGTGAGCTATCCTAACATTGAGCTATCTGTGAGCTATCCAAACATTGAGCTATCTGTGAGCTATCCATATATTGAGCTATCTGTGAGCTATCCTAACAATGAGCTATCTGTGAGCTATCCATATATTGAGCTATCTGTGAGCTATCCATATATTGAGCTATCTGTGAGCTATCCTAACAATGAGCTATCTGTGAGCTATCCTAACAATGAGCTATCTGTGAGCTATCCATATATTGAGCTATCTGTGAGCTATCCAAACATTGAGCTATCTGTGCGCTATCCAAACATTGAGCTATCTGTGAGCTATCCTAACATTGAGCTATCTGTGAGCTATCCTAACATTGAGCTATCTGTGAGCTATTCAAACATTGAGCTATCTGTGAGCTATCCATATATTGAGCTATCTGTGAGCTATCCAAACATTGAGCTATCTGTGAGCTATCCATATATTGAGCTATCTGTGAGCTATCCATATATTGAGCTATCTGTGAGCTATCCATATATTGAGCTATCTGTGAGCTATCCATATATTGAGCTATCTGTGAGCTATCCAAACATTGAGCTATCTGTGAGCTATCCTAACATTGAGCTATCTGTGAGCTATCCAAACATTGAGCTATCTGTGAGCTATTCAAACATTGAGCTATCTGTGAGCTATCCAAACATTGAGCTATCTGTGAGCTATCCATATATTGAGCTATCTGTGAGCTATCCTAACATTGAGCTATCTGTGAGCTATCCAAACATTGAGCTATCTGTGAGCTATTCAAACATTGAGCTATCTGTGAGCTATCCAAACATTGAGCTATCTGTGAGCTATCCATATATTGAGCTATCTGTGAGCTATCCAAACATTGAGCTATCTGTGAGCTATCCATATATTGAGCTATCTGTGAGCTATTCAAACATTGAGCTATCTGTGAGCTATCCATATATTGAGCTATCTGTGAGCTATCCATATATTGAGCTATCTGTGAGCTATCCTAACATTGAGCTATCTGTGAGCTATTCAAACATTGAGCTATCTGTGAGCTATCCATATATTGAGCTATCTGTGAGCTATCCAAACATTGAGCTATCTGTGAGCTATCCATATATTGAGCTATCTGTGAGCTATCCATATATTGAGCTATCTGTGAGCTATCCATATATTGAGCTATCTGTGAGCTATCCAAACATTGAGCTATCTGTGAGCTATCCATATATTGAGCTATCTGTGAGCTATCCTAACAATGAGCTATCTGTGAGCTATCCATATATTGAGCTATCTGTGAGCTATCCTAACATTGAGCTATCTGTGAGCTATCCATATATTGAGCTATCTGTGAGCTATCCTAACATTGAGCTATCTGTGAGCTATCCATATATTGAGCTATCTGTGAGCTATCCATATATTGAGCTATCTGTGAGCTATCCTAACATTGAGCTATCTGTGAGCTATCCAAACATTGAGCTATCTGTGAGCTATCCATATATTGAGCTATCTGTGAGCTATCCTAACATTGAGCTATCTGTGAGCTATCCATATATTGAGCTATCTGTGAGCTATCCAAACATTGAGCTATCTGTGAGCTATCCTAACATTGAGCTATCTGTGAGCTATCCATATATTGAGCTATCTGTGAGCTATCCAAACATTGAGCTATCTGTGAGCTATCCATATATTGAGCTATCTGTGAGCTATCCAAACATTGAGCTATCTGTGAGCTATCCATATATTGAGCTATCTGTGAGCTATCCTAACATTGAGCTATCTGTGAGCTATCCATATATTGAGCTATCTGTGAGCTATCCAAACATTGAGCTATCTGTGAGCTATCCATATATTGAGCTATCTGTGAGCTAACCATATATTGAGCTAACTGTGAGCTATCCAAACATTGAGCTATCTGTGAGCTATCCATATATTGAGCTATCTGTGAGCTATCCATATATTGAGCTATCTGTGAGCTATCCTAACATTGAGCTATCTGTGAGCTATCCAAACATTGAGCTATCTGTGAGCTATCCATATATTGAGCTATCTGTGAGCTATCCATATATTGAGCTATCTGTGAGCTATCCATATATTGAGCTATCTGTGAGCTATCCATATATTGAGCTATCTGTGAGCTATCCATATATTGAGCTATCTGTGAGCTATCCATATATTGAGCTATCTGTGAGCTATCCATATATTGAGCTATCTGTGAGCTATCCAAACATTGAGCTATCTGTGAGCTATCCATATATTGAGCTATCTGTGAGCTATCCATATATTGAGCTATCTGTGAGCTATCCATATATTGAGCTATCTGTGAGCTATCCATATATTGAGCTATCTGTGAGCTATCCATATATTGAGCTATCTGTGAGCTATCCATATATTGAGCTATCTGTGAGCTATCCATATATTGAGCTATCTGTGAGCTATCCTAACATTGAGCTATCTGTGAGCTATCCAAACATTGAGCTATCTGTGAGCTATCCTAACATTGAGCTATCTGTGAGCTATCCAAACATTGAGCTATCTGTGAGCTATCCATATATTGAGCTATCTGTGAGCTATCCATATATTGAGCTATCTGTGAGCTATCCAAACATTGAGCTATCTGTGAGCTATCCATATATTGAGCTATCTGTGAGCTATCCAAACATTGAGCTATCTGTGAGCTATCCATATATTGAGCTATCTGTGAGCTATCCAAACATTGAGCTATCTGTGAGCTATCCATATATTGAGCTATCTGTGAGCTATCCATATATTGAGCTATCTGTGAGCTATCCAAACATTGAGCTATCTGTGAGCTATCCATATATTGAGCTATCTGTGAGCTATCCAAACATTGAGCTATCTGTGAGCTATCCAAATATTGAGCTATCTGTGAGCTATCCAAACATTGAGCTATCTGTGAGCTATCCATATATTGAGCTATCTGTGAGCTATCCAAACATTGAGCTATCTGTGAGCTATCCAAACATTGAGCTATCTGTGAGCTATCCAAACATTGAGCTATCTGTGAGCTATCCAAACATTGAGCTATCTGTGAGCTATCCTAACATTGAGCTATCTGTGAGCTATCCAAACATTGAGCTATCTGTGAGCTATCCATATATTGAGCTATCTGTGAGCTATCCTAACATTGAGCTATCTGTGAGCTATCCAAACATTGAGCTATCTGTGAGCTATCCAAACATTGAGCTATCTGTGAGCTATCCATATATTGAGCTATCTGTGAGCTATCCAAACATTGAGCTATCTGTGAGCTATCCAAACATTGAGCTATCTGTGAGCTATCCAAACATTGAGCTATCTGTGAGCTATCCAAACATTGAGCTATCTGTGAGCTATCCAAACATTGAGCTATCTGTGAGCTATCCAAACATTGAGCTATCTGTGAGCTATCCTAACATTGAGCTATCTGTGAGCTATCCAAACATTGAGCTATCTGTGAGCTATCCTAACATTGAGCTATCTGTGAGCTATCCAAACATTGAGCTATCTGTGAGCTATCCAAACATTGAGCTATCTGTGAGCTATCCAAACATTGAGCTATCTGTGAGCTATTCAAACATTGAGCTATCTGTGAGCTATCCAAACATTGAGCTATCTGTGAGCTATCCTAACATTGAGCTATCTGTGAGCTATCCAAACATTGAGCTATCTGTGAGCTATCCTAACATTGAGCTATCTGTGAGCTATCCTAACATTGAGCTATCTGTGAGCTATCCATATATTGAGCTATCTGTGAGCTATCCAAACATTGAGCTATCTGTGAGCTATCCTAACATTGAGCTATCTGTGAGCTATCCATATATTGAGCTATCTGTGAGCTATCCTAACATTGAGCTATCTGTGAGCTATCCAAACAATGAGCTATCTGTGAGCTATCCTAACATTGAGCTATCTGTGAGCTATCCAAACATTGAGCTATCTGTGAGCTATCCTAACATTGAGCTATCTGTGAGCTATCCATATATTGAGCTATCTGTGAGCTATCCTAACATTGAGCTATCTGTGAGCTATCCTAACATTGAGCTATCTGTGAGCTATCCAAACATTGAGCTATCTGTGAGCTATCCATATATTGAGCTATCTGTGAGCTATCCAAACATTGAGCTATCTGTGAGCTATCCATATATTGAGCTATCTGTGAGCTATCCTAACATTGAGCTATCTGTGAGCTATCCTAACATTGAGCTATCTGTGAGCTATCCATATATTGAGCTATCTGTGAGCTATCCAAACATTGAGCTATCTGTGAGCTATCCATATATTGAGCTATCTGTGAGCTATCCTAACATTGAGCTATCTGTGAGCTATTCAAACATTGAGCTATCTGTGAGCTATCCTAACATTGAGCTATCTGTGAGCTATCCATATATTGAGCTATCTGTGAGCTATCCAAACATTGAGCTATCTGTGAGCTATCCTAACATTGAGCTATCTGTGAGCTATTCAAACATTGAGCTATCTGTGAGCTATCCTAACATTGAGCTATCTGTGAGCTATCCATATATTGAGCTATCTGTGAGCTATCCAAACATTGAGCTATCTGTGAGCTATCCAAACATTGAGCTATCTGTGAGCTATCCTAACATTGAGCTATCTGTGAGCTATCCATATATTGAGCTATCTGTGAGCTATCCAAACATTGAGCTATCTGTGAGCTATCCAAACATTGAGCTATCTGTGAGCTATCCATATATTGAGCTATCTGTGAGCTATCCAAACATTGAGCTATCTGTGAGCTATCCATATATTGAGCTATTTGTGAACTATCCAAACATTGAGCTATCTGTGAGCTATCCAAACATTGAGCTATCTGTGAGCTATCCATATATTGAGCTATCTGTGAGCTATCCAAACATTGAGCTATCTGTGAGCTATCCATATATTGAGCTATCTGTGAGCTATCCTAACATTGAGCTATCTGTGAGCTATTCAAACATTGAGCTATCTGTGAGCTATCCATATATTGAGCTATCTGTGAGCTATCCAAACATTGAGCTATCTGTGAGCTATCCAAACATTGAGCTATCTGTGAGCTATCCTAACATTGAGCTATCTGTGAGCTATCCATATATTGAGCTATCTGTGAGCTATCCATATATTGAGCTATCTGTGAGCTATCCAAACATTGAGCTATCTGTGAGCTATCCAAACATTGAGCTATCTGTGAGCTATCCTAACATTGAGCTATCTGTGAGCTATCCATATATTGAGCTATCTGTGAGCTATCCAAACATTGAGCTATCTGTGAGCTATCCTAACATTGAGCTATCTGTGAGCTATCCAAACATTGAGCTATCTGTGAGCTATCCAAACATTGAGCTATCTGTGAGCTATCCAAACATTGAGCTATCTGTGAGCTATCCTAACAATGAGCTATCTGTGAGCTATCCATATATTGAGCTATCTGTGAGCTATCCTAACATTGAGCTATCTGTGAGCTATCCTAACAATGAGCTATCTGTGAGCTATCCATATATTGAGCTATCTGTGAGCTATCCTAACATTGAGCTATCTGTGAGCTATCCTAACATTGAGCTATCTGTGAGCTATCCAAACATTGAGCTATCTGTGAGCTATCCATATATTGAGCTATCTGTGAGCTATCCATATATTGAGCTATCTGTGAGCTATCCTAACATTGAGCTATCTGTGAGCTATCCAAACATTGAGCTATCTGTGAGCTATCCAAACATTGAGCTATCTGTGAGCTATCCATATATTGAGCTATCTGTGAGCTATCCTAACATTGAGCTATCTGTGAGCTATCCAAACATTGAGCTATCTGTGAGCTATCCATATATTGAGCTATCTGTGAGCTATCCTAACAATGAGCTATCTGTGAGCTATCCATATATTGAGCTATCTGTGAGCTATCCATATATTGAGCTATCTGTGAGCTATCCTAACAATGAGCTATCTGTGAGCTATCCTAACAATGAGCTATCTGTGAGCTATCCATATATTGAGCTATCTGTGAGCTATCCAAACATTGAGCTATCTGTGAGCTATCCAAACATTGAGCTATCTGTGAGCTATCCTAACATTGAGCTATCTGTGAGCTATCCTAACATTGAGCTATCTGTGAGCTATTCAAACATTGAGCTATCTGTGAGCTATCCATATATTGAGCTATCTGTGAGCTATCCAAACATTGAGCTATCTGTGAGCTATCCATATATTGAGCTATCTGTGAGCTATCCATATATTGAGCTATCTGTGAGCTATCCATATATTGAGCTATCTGTGAGCTATCCATATATTGAGCTATCTGTGAGCTATTCAAACATTGAGCTATCTGTGAGCTATCCTAACATTGAGCTATCTGTGAGCTATCCAAACATTGAGCTATCTGTGAGCTATTCAAACATTGAGCTATCTGTGAGCTATCCAAACATTGAGCTATCTGTGAGCTATCCATATATTGAGCTATCTGTGAGCTATCCTAACATTGAGCTATCTGTGAGCTATCCAAACATTGAGCTATCTGTGAGCTATTCAAACATTGAGCTATCTGTGAGCTATCCAAACATTGAGCTATCTGTGAGCTATCCATATATTGAGCTATCTGTGAGCTATCCAAACATTGAGCTATCTGTGAGCTATCCATATATTGAGCTATCTGTGAGCTATTCAAACATTGAGCTATCTGTGAGCTATCCATATATTGAGCTATCTGTGAGCTATCCATATATTGAGCTATCTGTGAGCTATCCTAACATTGAGCTATCTGTGAGCTATTCAAACATTGAGCTATCTGTGAGCTATCCATATATTGAGCTATCTGTGAGCTATCCAAACATTGAGCTATCTGTGAGCTATCCATATATTGAGCTATCTGTGAGCTATCCATATATTGAGCTATCTGTGAGCTATCCATATATTGAGCTATCTGTGAGCTATCCAAACATTGAGCTATCTGTGAGCTATCCATATATTGAGCTATCTGTGAGCTATCCTAACAATGAGCTATCTGTGAGCTATCCATATATTGAGCTATCTGTGAGCTATCCTAACATTGAGCTATCTGTGAGCTATCCATATATTGAGCTATCTGTGAGCTATCCTAACATTGAGCTATCTGTGAGCTATCCATATATTGAGCTATCTGTGAGCTATCCATATATTGAGCTATCTGTGAGCTATCCATATATTGAGCTATCTGTGAGCTATCCTAACATTGAGCTATCTGTGAGCTATCCATATATTGAGCTATCTGTGAGCTATCCATATATTGAGCTATCTGTGAGCTATCCTAACATTGAGCTATCTGTGAGCTATCCAAACATTGAGCTATCTGTGAGCTATCCATATATTGAGCTATCTGTGAGCTATCCTAACATTGAGCTATCTGTGAGCTATCCATATATTGAGCTATCTGTGAGCTATCCAAACATTGAGCTATCTGTGAGCTATCCTAACATTGAGCTATCTGTGAGCTATCCATATATTGAGCTATCTGTGAGCTATCCAAACATTGAGCTATCTGTGAGCTATCCATATATTGAGCTATCTGTGAGCTATCCAAACATTGAGCTATCTGTGAGCTATCCATATATTGAGCTATCTGTGAGCTATCCTAACATTGAGCTATCTGTGAGCTATCCATATATTGAGCTATCTGTGAGCTATCCAAACATTGAGCTATCTGTGAGCTATCCATATATTGAGCTATCTGTGAGCTAACCATATATTGAGCTAACTGTGAGCTATCCAAACATTGAGCTATCTGTGAGCTATCCATATATTGAGCTATCTGTGAGCTATCCATATATTGAGCTATCTGTGAGCTATCCTAACATTGAGCTATCTGTGAGCTATCCAAACATTGAGCTATCTGTGAGCTATCCATATATTGAGCTATCTGTGAGCTATCCTAACATTGAGCTATCTGTGAGCTATCCATATATTGAGCTATCTGTGAGCTATCCAAACATTGAGCTATCTGTGAGCTATCCATATATTGAGCTATCTGTGAGCTATCCAAACAATGAGCTATCTGTGAGCTATCCAAACAATGAGCTATCTGTGAGCTATCCAAACAATGAGCTATCTGTGAGCTATCCTAACATTGAGCTATCTGTGAGCTATTCAAACATTGAGCTATCTGTGAGCTATCCATATATTGAGCTATCTGTGAGCTATCCAAACATTGAGCTATCTGTGAGCTATCCATATATTGAGCTATCTGTGAGCTATCCAAACAATGAGCTATCTGTGAGCTATCCAAACATTGAGCTATCTGTGAGCTATCCATATATTGAGCTATCTGTGAGCTATCCTAACATTGAGCTATCTGTGAGCTATCCTAACATTGAGCTATCTGTGAGCTATCCATATATTGAGCTATCTGTGAGCTATCCTAACATTGAGCTATCTGTGAGCTATCCTAACATTGAGCTATCTGTGAGCTATCCTAACAATGAGCTATCTGTGAGCTATCCAAACATTGAGCTATCTGTGAGCTATCCTAACATTGAGCTATCTGTGAGCTATCCTAACATTGAGCTATCTGTGAGCTATCCTAACAATGAGCTATCTGTGAGCTATCCTAACAATGAGCTATCTGTGAGCTATCCAAACATTGAGCTATCTGTGAGCTATCCAAACATTGAGCTATCTGTGAGCTATCCTAACATTGAGCTATCTGTGAGCTATCCTAACATTGAGCTATCTGTGAGCTATCCTAACATTGAGCTATCTGTGAGCTATCCTAACAATGAGCTATCTGTGAGCTATTCAAACATTGAGCTATCTGTGAGCTATCCTAACATTGAGCTATCTGTGAGCTATCCAAACATTGAGCTATCTGTGAGCTATCCAAACATTGAGCTATCTGTGAGCTATCCTAACATTGAGCTATCTGTGAGCTATCCTAACATTGAGCTATCTGTGAGCTATCCAAACATTGAGCTATCTGTGAGCTATCCAAACATTGAGCTATCTGTGAGCTATCCAAACATTGAGCTATCTGTGAGCTATCCTAACATTGAGCTATCTGTGAGCTATCCTAACATTGAGCTATCTGTGAGCTATCCAAACATTGAGCTATCTGTGAGCTCTCCAAACATTGAGCTATCTGTGAGCTATCCAAACATTGAGCTATCTGTGAGCTTTACCGAGAGGGCCAAAGTCCATCCTTTTCGCAAAATTCATCCAGTATCCTTGACGGAAAGTTTTCGGTATTTGTAAACGTTTTCACGAACCTGGCCAAGATGCAGAACCACTCAAATCAAAATCGCAAGTTCTCTCTCTCTAGCAGCCCTCAAAAGAAGCGTTTATACCAATCAAAGCATGTCATTATCGACTTGCCTATAAAAAGGCCAGGAGCATCACGATGATTCGCTAAGTGATTTAGGACCTGGGCATTACCTCTTACCCAAGGTAGGAAGCATTTTCTAACTAACAGAAGAACGGATGCTCGTTTGGTGAGATGCAAGAAAATTTAGTCCTTGTTGAATAATAACGGACTGACCATTAAGTTATTTTCTGATAAGAATATCATTACACTTGATAGGACTTGGCCCAGACCAAACGATCTCAGGATTGCCTTAGCGAGTGCTGACGTTCAGCCCACGATTATCAGTATAAACAAACTAGTGTCATGGAATTTGTGTGGTTTCTAATAAGAGTCACGTCTTTTTATACATCTTCGCCAAGAACGAGAATAATAATGCCGAATACTGTAGCCTTTTGTAAACATAAATCCTAAATGGATGCAAGCCCAAGCCTCAAATAAGATGTTTATGCTCCAGCACGACTAGGTTCCGGCCCACACACCGAGCGAAACTCAAATTTGACTTGTTCATTCAGTCCAATGTGCGATAATCGAAGAAATACTTTGTGCCTTCTAACTCGCTTGATATGAACCCACTGAATTGCTAATTTTTGTCACAAATTGAGCCGAACGCTTGTACAAAGCCCCATATCAGCGTCACAGCCCTCAATAAGGGCTTTGAAAATGCTGTCAAGTCTTTGAAAACGGCAGAATTTATCCTCACCGTCTAGCTTTCGAAAGCGTGAGAAGCTGTCATCATCGATAGGGCGATCGTATCAGATTATATTTTGTTCTCCTGGTCTGCCGAATAAATTGTCAAAATTTTAGAGTATTTTCTTTCTAGTTCCTTTAAATTAGAAGGATTTAATCATAAGAATGATATTGCACGAATTTATCTGAAAGATGTTGCTTATCTATCAGGAAATTTAAGCAGAATAGAACAGAATTTACTGAAATTTAGAAAATCGGCTGAACAAAGTAATATATGTTACTTAAGCATTTGGAAAAAAATTAAATAATGTTTAATTATTAATATTTTATTGTGGTACTTCATTATCTAAAATCAAAACGATCATAAATATACAAGATGCTTCCAGTAGTTCATGTAAAGTGAAGAAACCACGATCAGCTCAATCATAACCTCTGCAGATTTTGTTGGAGAGGCTCTGAGAATACGACAACGTGAGTCAAGAAATATCAAAGCCATTCGAAAGCAAATAGTTGGATTATGTTACGGTGGATTAACCTATATGAAAATTACTGAACGAGTTAAGGATCCACACTCATCTGTTCGTGCAACAGTTCGGAAGCATCACGGAACTACAGCGATCTCATGTTTGCTGGTAGTCAACACTAAACGCAATATCACTGGGCGCTCTCTAAATTATGTGCTGCGTGCGTGCCATGACAACCGACCCACAACTACAGGAAAATTGGAATTTCTAGGAGTTCTCATCAGTCGAAAAACGGATGTTAGAAAACTGCATCAAAGTGGTGTAAAAACCTTCAATTCGCGCAGAACTCCTCTTCTTGCAACAAAGCGTGTGACGAATCGTTAACTTATGCCGAAGATCATCTTGACAGAGGAGTTGTATTTTGAAAATTGGCTGGACAGTCTGATAAAACCAAGCTTGAACTGCAGTGTTGCCAATCTAGCGGTTTTCCCGCTAGACCTAGCGGTTTTATGACGGATCTAGCGGTATGAAAGTGGCATCTAGCGGCTAGCGGGAAATCTAGCGTATTTTTTATAGTTCCTAGCTTTTTTCTAGCGGTATTTCTATTGCAGATTGTATTTGTTATATAAAATGTATTTGTACTATAAGCCCCGTAAAGCTTTCACATTCAGTTTGGCTGAGCAAGCTCGTTTAATCCAGATTTTTTCTCGTTTGGTACGCGTTCTATGTCGAGCAACTGTTCGCTGCTGGCTACTCTAGTGCTAGCCGGCACTGTATTAGTCACGCTACCACGCCGACCACGGGCAACTGCTCGAGTGTCGAACTGTCGATATGGTGTGTTGCCTGTTCGTAACAAAGACGCGTTCAAACATGCTAAATAAGTGAATAGTGATTTGTCAAAGGCGCACTGTAGCCTATGCAAAATAAATTTAAATGGCAAATATAGTGACCCAATTAGCAACAGTAAAACTAAGAAACATGTTAGTAAGAGTGGTGCGGCAGCGACAGATATAATTCGGTTTATTATCCAGAAATGTAATGGAACAACATTACTGGAAGCCAATTTTGCATATTATTTCACTTGCCATTTCGCCATTGTAAATTGTGATTGTTGGACAGATATGTTGAAGTCCACAATCAATGGCGGTAAGGTTACGTCCCAATTAAAGATGCACAAAATAAGATGCTCAGAGATCATCAAAAAAAGTTCAAAGTCCTCATTTTCATAATGATCTGCGGGCTGATGTTGGTGAGGGCAAGTACAGTTTACTCCTAGAAGAGTCAAGTGACATAAAAATTTATGAAATGCTTTTATTATTAAGTTCTTTCAACTTATCTAAATCTTGTTAAATTGGAAACTTGTAATGCCCTGTCTAATGTGGATGCACTAAAATGTGAGTTGAAAAGTAAAATACACTATATTGGTAAACTTACAGCAATATAGACACTGACAATGCAAGTGTCATGGTTGGTGTAACCAATGGAGCGTATCACAAGCTGAAAAAAAGATGTTCCTTCTCTATTACAAATTAGATGTGTGTGTCATTCGTAGCAGCATGCTGTATCTCATGCAGCATTTGAATTTCTACCTCGAAATTTGGAATTTCTTTCGACTGACACACACGAGGGGTTTTCTGTGTCACCATCAAGACAAATATCCTGCAAAAAACTGTTCTTGAAAATTAATGATGGAAAATCTCTTATTAAAATACCAGCAAAGGGTCAGACAAGGAAGCTCTCAATCGAATGTGCAGTTCGTAAAATTTTAGCACAATGGATTGAGTTGAAATCGCATTTCTAAATAATCGCATTCAAAGAAAAAATACTCCGGGATGTATTTGTCTTCTTGTCAAATAAGTAGCTCTACTCATCAAATACCAAGAAGTGGTCTTCAAAAAATTGGAACTTCAGAACCATATTCAAGTTCTTCAACGGACCAAACCCCGAGTTTCAGTACAGATTTGGAACCTGAACCTGAACCTGATGAATGAAAACTACAAGTTTAAGGGCCATAAAATATTAAATATATTTTACCAATGATATGCTAACGTGAAACAATGTGTATTAACTTCGTTCTTCTTAAAAAATGTCCAAAATGGGTTAACGAAAATTTTAGCGGAATGTAACTAATATCGAGCGGTTTCTAGCGTTTTTTTAAGAAGTTTCTGGCGGTTTTTGGTCCAGTGGAGTTGGCAACACTGTTGAACTGGTTAACCGAAAGGAGCTTGCAAAGCTTGGAAGAAAACGAGTGTTTCCCTTGGGTCTAAGAACACTGTCTCTACCGTCAACAAGAGAGACCACAGCGTCCTGTTGCTGGTCTTTTCAGCTGTCCATTGAGAGAAGAAACTTCACTTTATGTATGGGAAGATGGGTAAAGCCTTGTACATACAGACACTGGAGCAGAGCAACGGAACAACCTCCGAGCCCAAGACAATTCTACGGCCAGCACAAGTAGTCCCTGCAGCGAGACAAAACTCCCCAAGGTACGGCCGCATTAACAAAGGAATCTCGCCAATGAAGGAATATATCTCCTTTTGTGGTCTTGCCAATCGCCTGACTTCAATCTCATTGCATATTTGTGTCGACTATTCATTATTTCTGAGCACAAAAGAAGTATAAAGAACCTTGCGGATTTGTGGACTATCTACGCGAAATGATGGAACAAGATAACACAAACAAAATGTAAAAGTTGTGTTTGCGTTCACAGGGATGGTCTCCATGCTGATATTGAAAATGAATAACGCTGGCCAAATGAATGACGAATAACAAATGGATGAAAATGCATAACGTTTGAAAATGTGGTAGTAATCTCCGGGTTTTAGAATCATTGTAAATTTTTAAGCAGAAATCAGTTCTTAATTGTGATCAAAGTGCTTGCCAATTGTACATTATATAGGTTGCATAAATTTAGCTATTATTGAAATATCGATTTAAATATATGGTTTGACCTTATTTTCAGTGCATTCGTTGATGATGAAGTTTTCGAAACTAGCGCTTGTCTGAATGCTCCTTTTTTCAGAAAATGAATTTCATTCCGATTTATGTCGTTTTATTCCTGATGAAAATGAAGGTCACGCTACAAAATATTTAAGACTTGTTTTTAGTTTTGACAAAATGCTCTTGTCCCATATACTTCTCTGATGAGTTGACAATGGGGTGGCCTATGAATGTTGTACTGCTCTGTACTGTACTGCTCATTTTCTTTATAATTCAAGACATCACACAACAGTCTCGAAGTATGCGTGGGTATTATGATTTGATCGCCTATACGCTGGGATATGCAAGCATGTTTACTTATATATGTGTGTACGTATATGTGTGTGCAAGTGTGCACAATACACCTGTGTGCACTGGACTAGCAACTGGTATATAAACTATAAATACCAGACTTTTTTCTCACTCCCAATTTCTAGCCCCACCCAACACATCATTTCATTTTAATACTGTAACGCAATCCAAAGCTCAAATATCTTGTACATGCAAAATGTGGTACCTATAAGTAAGTGTATCAATTTCAGACAATTTGCGCCATATTTCAAAGATAATGGGATTTTCTTCTTAATAAGGACATTCATGTTTCTTTCTTCTTCGCGTCCAAAAATGCTCTTGGTAGGCCAGTGCAGTGCAAATTATCATATCATCTCTTACGCTCTAGAGTATATTAAAACAACCGCACCTAAGCCTCGCGTACTTCTGGAAATATTCTGTACTTGGGAACCGTTGTAGAACAATCGTTTTCATGTGTCTGACTAAGGTAGACTGTTTTGTGCATATATTTTTGGTACGGAAATTTTGTAAAATTCATGCTAAAATAAAAGATATTTTCTCCGATTTCCTCGATTGGAATGCTAGTTTATACTGATTAGTTTACGCTAATATTTGGGCACATGCTTACTTGTGTATGTGTGTACTTGTGCACGCTGTGCGTACGTAGATAGGTGAATGTGTCACTACGTAATACTTCATTTCACTTGATTATTGTACAGCATTTATAAAGTATATATATGCAAATGTATTTGTTGCGCGCTCACCCACATATGATAAATAAGACGGTTATCAACCAATGATCTTTTCGATACAATATTTAACAAAACATCGTTACAATATTTCATTAGAAACTGTTAGCAGCAACACATAGTGAAAGAGTTGTCACGAATTTCCTTTGCTCATTATCCTATATTTCAAAACATCGCACAAAATTTTTCTAGAACGCGCATGTAATGTGATAGTCTCGATGCATAGAAATGTATTTGTGTATGCTTTACGTGTTAGGTGTATGTATGTGCGTAGGTTTGTATGTGCATGTATATGTGTTTATATTTACATGTATATATGCACATATGTGTGTACTAAACTAACAACTGGCATTTTAACTAAAGATAATTGTTTTTTTTTCTGTTCACTCTCAACTTTTAACATCACCTAACTCGTCATCTCTTTATTATTGTAAAGCATTCACATAAAAAAACCATACATTGGTTGTGTGATCATCCATTTGTATTTAAATAAAATGCTTATCAACTAATGACCGTTATGTTAAAATTGTTTAATTAGAAATACAAATCTTGTAATTTTCGTTATCCTCACGCTTATATATATGTATATTAATTTTTTTCGTGCTTCCTTAAAATGACATTTTTGAACATCTTCCAAAACAAACAATTCTAATACTATTTCCTGGCGTCAAGAATTGCGAAGTTTTATATCATGTATACGTAAATTGTCAAAAGTGTTCTAAACCCACAATGAAAATGCATCGTTCATGCAATTGTGTTGTCTCATATAATTATCATTACATATATCATCAAATGTAGATTAACTAGGGAGCACGTTATATTTATCATTACATGTATTATCAAATGTACATTAAGCAACATTAGGAGTACATTGCCCTCAATCATTTATTTGTGACTAGTGACATGAGTATCACAATACTCGTTTGTGTGTATCATCTAAGTGAATTAACTTTAAGATATTTTAAAAACCAATGATATTACTTCTGTACTCTCTCTATTGGAAATGAAATGTTGTTCTTTCTTTCTTTCTTTCTTTTCCGTACAAATATTCTCAGCACGTGTTCTCTGAACTACCCTCACTTTGTACTCAAACCCAGAGCTCGAAATTGTCCAATTACATCCAACACACAGTTGCGTGAATAACAATCTCGAGGAATGGTATTGTTTTATCGCAAGGTTATATTTTTTATGCCCCTCATTTATTTTTTTGTAGTGATGTTCGTTTTAGCTACTTTCTTCTCCCCACTGTTTTCTTTTCTGTATACATGTTTTTTCGTTTTTAGAGATACCGTTTTCTTTAGAACAAATTCTTCAACTAATATTCCACAGTTGCATCGATCATCTTCCAAATTTTTATTTGCTAATTTATCCCGTATAGATGATTTTCTGAATAATTGATGAGTTACGCATGTTTTTGTTTTTTGTTCTAGCTTTGCTCAAATGTCCTGTTAATTCCTTATAAGATAATAAATAAATGCCAGTTAACAATAACTTTGTGCCATCTCAGTTTTTTTTAAACTGAAAACATTTATTAAGACATTACGTTAGGCAAATTTAGATCATCCCATTCGAAAAAAAATATATATATAATTTTTTGATTTAGGATGCATGAGATATATATACTCAGGAAGTCTGCAAATATTTCAAAACTCTCTAAATTTGACTTACTAGCCTTGCCAATAATTATTACTCCGATTTCACCACGTTGACTTGTATCTAATCCATTTGTTGAGTTTTCTATTGTTTTGCCAGGTACTGATTTTTCCATTACTTTGTTTACAACTTTTTGGATATTCAGGTTTAGCTGGCACATTTTTTTATTTATATGAGTGTGAGAGTCTTGTAAATTAGAGTCTTGTATTACTTTGATCCATAGAATGAATGTAGCTGCAATGAATTAAGATGTAAAGCATGGTTTTTGTTTCTTGAGAAACATAACTTTATTTACGTAGTCCATTCTTATACCTCCTTACGCTGATATTGAATTATTATGAACTTCATGTGATATTTTTTGTATGGATTGTTTGATTCCATCATTGGAAATTTGCAGCTGGCAGCGCTTGAGACGTTGCTCATTCGAATATAACATCCGCATCAACATATGTTATTCACTAGTTCGGTTTTTCCAAATTTGTCATAAGAATAAATGGATTGTTCTCTTCTTCAGGTGGTTTTGATTGTAGACAATTTAGACGTACGCGTCATGATTTTTGTACGCGTCTCGCTGAACGCAACAATTCATTTATGGAGCTTTAGATTGATGCAGTGTCGGTAGAGAGGTCATTATGAATTTGAGAGGTTATGAGTCGCCGATATTGTTTCCTTATTTTTTCTGTCTACTTTGCTTTCGTTATTGTTTTATTATGTACTAGGGCCCTGGGTTGTCAACTTTGTTTATTATTTTAAATCAATTTTTACATAATTTTTTCACCGCTTTTGGGGTTTGCAACAATTAGTATTCACGAATAAAATTTAGAGCCTAATGTGAGCATTCTTGCTCAATTAATGTATTTATGTAAATGACCACCGATCAAGATCGTAGCATTTGAAGGGCGGCCCCAATTCTCTTTTGGTCTGTTTAAACAAGTATCTTGAACAGAGGGAAAACTTCTCTGACATTCCAATGTATTAAAATCCTAAAACGCTCGAGCCACCTTATGGTTATTTCTGAACCGATTCTGAATGGGCAATGTTTGAAGGTTGGTAGAAAGTTGAAGGAGTGGAATTCACGTGCAAAACTTCTGAACAAACTCTCATACGCTGAAGCTGTGCAGTGCTATCCTTTAACATTAATGAATTCATTTGAAATAACATTTTTGCCCAGTATCGCACAAGCGCCTCCTAACCTTGGCCACGAGAGTTCGTAGTTTGGCCACGAGAGCTCTGGGAAATGTGGTTATCAGCGGCAGAGAGCTGTGGGTTGTTGAGGTGGGGGCAGGTGCAGTCAAGCTGCAATGTCTGACATAATGCATCTCGAAATTCAACAAAAAGTAATTTCGTGTTTGTTTTGACTTTTAGTTTCAAATCTTTGGAGAAAATCATCAAAGCTTCTTAGCCTTATGAAGCAAATTCCGAGAGAATATTTTATGAAGTCCCGCGCTAAGCCTTCTTGTTTACTTTGCAATGTGAGACAACAGGGAACCTTCACCATTATTAGAATTGAATTTCTCACGAGTAATTGTTGAAACTCTACCTTATTTATTTTTTTCGAAAAACAGTGGTATTAACGGAATTATCATTGCTGTAAAGAACTTCGTGGTATTTTGGGTGCGAAAAGGATATTCGAAAACGCGCAGGCTTATCCAAACGGTTTCTATAACAATAAAATACAAACACGTGAGATCGCGCGCTGAAAACACTGTTTGTTTGCTCCTGAATTTCACCTACCTCACATATTATGCCATTAATGAACTATATATGCACATTCAAGGAAAATACTACAACCTGTCATTTACACGAAGTCAATTTAGGGATTATTGCACGTAATAAAATAGTTAATGAAAAAATAACAAATATTAAAACCTTAACAATTAGTAAACTCTTTGGTACACACTCTTCCGTGTATTGACAGCAGAGACACGCCTCGAGCACACACCGATCGCAACATGCCTAGACCAAATGTGCTCAGGCTAAATGTGCTTGCCGCACGCGCATGAGCTGCGCTAACACTTGCTGCTGGGCAAACTGACTTGATACGAATTATTTTGTTATACGCTGTGCTGTACTGGGAAATTTACTGATCCACCACCATGCTGTCGTTTCCTTATCGTGTACACTTTTCTTCATATGTCTAGTTCAATGTCCTTATATTTGGATCGAGAGATCGGGAGGTAACGCTAGAGAGTTATAATATTGGACTAGATTTAAGGGAACACATTTTCGCACACGTTTATCTAAATTGCCGAAATATTATTGCCTAAGATAATGTATCAAGTTTGAAACTAAATTATGTTAATTTTTAAATGTGTTACATTTGAATACTCTCAAGGGTTATGAGCGCATATACGTATTTGTTTTGATAGCATATGTATTTCTTCTTTATGAGTAAAATTCCGTTTCTAGTTATTGAAATTTCACTCTATCTTTTCCCGCAACTACACATATTTTGAAGGACGAATATCTCATTGTTATTCGAGCCTCCGGCATAAATGGGTTAAGATGCATTTGGGGTATTCTGCTCTCGATTCCTTCCCATCCTAAACGGAAGGTATCAGAGACGAACGTGGTGACAGGTGCCACCAAGATATCGCTAGCATTGACAGCAGGTATTTACACGCTTCAACGAAAACACGATTGGTGACTGCTGCTGGTTCAAGAGCAAGTCTCCAAGACTTTTGAAGGCATTGTAACTTGAATTTTCTAAGATGGATTAAATATCTCGTCTGTTTGGCACAAAACGTACATGATGGCAACCAAAACGCCCCGATTCCAAGACTCTTGTCTAGAAATGCCTGAATAATTTCAAACTCCCAATAAATTTAATAATACATGAGTAGTTTAATAATTCAATAAAATTAAGTACACTGAGAAATCTGAACAAAGATTTGGGATCAGCTCACCAAAATTGGTTTGACCACGGATAGCAGAGACAGTGTTAACATTTCATTTTTTATTTCCTACTATCAAGCCTTCAAATCTACTTCACATAAATTTTAGTAATGCCCAAATGATTTTTATGAGGTGTCAACTTGTTTTTTTGTCTCATATTTCAGTAATATGACGGGAAAAATCACTTAGCATTACTTCATTAACCATTCTTCTTGCTTCAAAATATTCTGAAATTTAGCAAAGTTCTAAATTAACTTAAGAAAATACGTCCAACGAGATTACCATATATAAATTTTCTTTCACCCTGTGGGAGGAGGTTTCTAGAATTTTTCCACCGTGGTCTGCTCCGTGTCGTAAGAGAGGCAACTAAAGCGGACGGAGCGAGGGAACGGATATCCCCTCCATTGGAGTGATTTTCTTTTCCGAGAGACAGCAGGTCATTGAAGGGAGTGAGAGGGGTCGAAAGACCACTCAAACTCTTTTGCTAGGATCTATGAATGTAAGGGGGTGTGGAAGTAGAGCAACTGAGAATAAGAGGGAGATCGGAAGGTTGATGATGAGCCGGAAGATGGATGTGTTGGCCCTGAGTGAGACGAAGTTGAAAGGTAGTGATGAGTTGATGTTTGGGAGTGTGTGTGGAAGAGTATCTGGGGTGCCTGGGGTACATGCAAGAGAGGGTGTGGCTATATTATTGAGTTAAAGAATCAGAGAGAAACTAGTTGAATGAGGTGAGTTGTCAGCGAGAATAATGTGGGTGCGAGAGTAAAATGATAGGTAGAGTCATGGGTATTTGTGAGCGCGTACGGGCCGGGATCGGAGAGGAGCGGGGAGGAGAGAGAAGAGTTTTGGGAGAAGTTGTCCGAGTGTGTTGCAAGAGTTGGGAATGGTTGTAGAGTTGTGGTGATGGGGGACCTGAATGAAAGTGGGTGATGAGGTGGTGGATGGTGTCGTTGGTAGGTATGAAGTAGCTGGGGTGAATAAGAGTGGTGAATACGTGGTGGAGTTGAGTGTAGAGAAAGAGTTAGTGACTGGGAAAAGTATGTTTGAGAAAAAATATAAACAAGTATACATTTGTGAGGACAAATGAAGGTGTGATAGTGGAGAGAGCATTGATGAATTATATTTTGGTTAGCATGGGATGATTGGTCGTTTGCTTGACGTGGGTGGTGCGATGGTGTGATGGTGGGATAGCGGATCATTACTTGGTTTAAGGAAAGTTGAAAGTGAGTGGAGTGTGGGGAGATGTGAAAAGGAAAAGTGAAGGGGAGGTATTAAATGTTAGCAAGTTCCATGATTCTGAGTGTGAGTGTATCAGGAGAAGATGAAAGTAGAGTATGGGAGGGTTAAGGTAAGTGAGGTTGGTGGAGTGGATGGGGAATGGAAGTTATTTAAATGTGCAGTGGAGAAATGTGCAAGGGAAGTGTGTGGGGTAAGGAAGGTTGGAGGGGGAATATAAAAGGGGAGTGAATGGTGGAACGGAGAAGTACGAGTGACTGTGGGAAGTAAGTGGGCGGGCGTTCGAAAGGTGGCTGCAAAGGGGCAGCTAGCATAATTTCGAAGAGTATTAGGAGAGGAAGTGCAAAGTACAAAGAATGGTAAGGAGAGCAAAGAGGGAGGCGGATGAGGAGTGGGGGAGGAAGTTGGGAGGGGACTTCATGAAGAGATGGAAGGTTTTCTGGAAGGAAGTGAAGAGAATTAGGAGACAGGTGGAGAGTGAGGCAGGAGTGAAGGATGCAAATGGTAGGCTGCTAGTGGAGGGTGGTGATGTGAGGACGAGATGGGCGGAGTATTTTGAGGAACTGCTGAATGTGAAGGATGATAAGAGTTGCGAGAGTAGTAGCTGTTGGAAGTGATGTTAGAATGCCTGTGTTTCGTGAAGTGAATAGAAGTCAAATAAGAAGTGCAGAATTGAAAGGTGCTTTGAATATGATGACAAATGGGAAAGCTCCAGGTATGGATGGCTGCACGGTTGAATATCTCAAGAAAGGTGGAAATGTGGTTGTAAATTGGTTGGTACGTTAGCTTAATGTGTGTTTTGAGGCTAGTAAAGTGCCGGTGGATTGGAGTAGCGCGTGTGTAGTTCCGTTGTACAAGGGGAAAGGTGACAGGTATAAGTGCAATAATTATAGAGGTACAAGTCTACTGAGTGTCGTTGGGAAGCTGAATGGAAAAGTTTTAATTGGAAGAGTGAGAGTGATGATGCATCGTGTGCTTGCTGAAGAACAATGTGGTTTTAGAAGTAGTAGAGGATGTATGAATCAAATGTTTGCTGTGAGGCAGATAAATGAGAAATACTTGGCAAAAAGAAAAATGTGTATATTGAACATTTATGGTTCTAGAGAAGGCGTAGGACAGATTGAACCGTGTGGCTTTACGGAAAGTTGTGAGCTTGAATGTAGTGGGTGGGAGACTGTTGAATGCTATCAAAAATTTGTGCAATGATAGCAGAGCATGTGTGAGAGTAGGGGATGAGGAGAGTCAGTGGTTCCCTTTTGTGGCGGGTGTGATACAGGGATGTGTGATGGCGCCGTGGTTGTGTAAGGTCAATCCAGGCCATTTTCATGTTGATGATCCATTTTCATGTTGTTGTTGAAAAAGGATCCATAGGTGGTGGACTATGGTGTCCTAAAATTTCATGGCGCTACATTGTGGAACAAAAAATAGTGAATTTTCAACCCCAAATAAAAACAAAGCATAACCCGAAGAAAAATTTAAAACCGTAACTTTTTTTACAACGCGTCAAGGATTCTAAAACTGTCTTTGGTTTTGGTCTAGCTTGAAAACTCAATGAGTTCTATTCCTTTGAGATATCACTAGAAATTGAGGAAAATCAGTTTTCTTTAATCGAATGTACATAAGAAATTTAAAAACGAGGAACATTGCTCGTAGGTTAAGCATTATTTAATATTACACATCGTCAAATCTATAAAACGTTTCGGAGTCCTGCTCCATCCTCAGTAAGTGAAGTTTAGAAAAACAGAAAAACAATAACAAATGTTCGTCAGACATGTCAAAAAAGGAAATTGATAGAAAAAACTCATGTAAAAACTTCCAGCGTATAAGAACTATTCATATTGTTTAAAACCGGTTTTTCTTCGGCTATGTATAATGATTCAAAAATTCTTAGTTCTGAATCATTAAAAGCATTGCACAAAATTTCAAATTGGTCTTCAGCGACTCCAGCACCACACTGCTCTGCATGGAGTTGCACAGACGAATGAGGTGGTTGCACAAGAGGCCTCCCGGTACGATAACTAACTCCACGATGTTGGGCAATCCTTATATAAAACGGCAAAGTCGTCATACCGATGTAGCCTGATGTACACAGTACAATACTTGCATAAACTAAGGACGCCCTCATTCGCTTCGGAAGCACATCTTTATACCGAAAAAATGAGCCTCTTTTTTAACATGTCAGAAGAACTTTTGTTTTTTTTCTGTTTTTTCATACTGTACTTACTGAGGATGGAGCAGGACTCCGAAACGTTTTATAGATTTGACGATGTGTAATATTAAATAATGCTTCACCTACGAGCAGTGTTCCTAGTTTTTAAATTCCTTATCACTAGAAATGAACTAAAAACAATATATCTAATTTATTCGAAAAACTAACGCCTGAATTGAGACAATGAATAGAAGATATTTTTTCAAATGTTACGTATATTAGTCAAATTTCATAAGCATCAGATTACAAAAATAAAACTTTCATAATTTATATTATTTTTTTAATTACAATTATTCACAGTGTGAATTTGAAGTTATGCATGGAGATTATCGACATAAAAATCAAGTAAGTAATTTCGAAGTAATTGATGGTATGACCAATGAAAAAAGTAATTTCGAAGCGCGATGAACAACAACACGTTATTTAGCGTGGGAGAATGGTTTCTAAAAAGACATCTTGGAAAAAACTACGATGCACGTAACAGCTGAAATGGACACTCACATTTCGTAAGTGCGTCGTGGTTTTCTGGACCCTCTCCTGAACACTTCTGAAACTTTTCGTGCGAAAGATGGAATCCTGTGACAAAAAGTGGTTGTTCAAAAATTTTTACAGGCGGGTTATGAGGGAAACGTGGGCGAAAAAGATGATATACATTTATTACCCATAACTTTTTTCGATTTTCAAGTTCAATGTGTGTACGTATTTGAACTTCTTAAATATTTTACCTTCTTACAATATGAACAAGAAACCTGAAAGTATTCATGGTAGGTGGCGTAAATTCTTTTTTTCCAAAACATTACTGTGGAACACCCATTTGAATATTTTTGATTAACCTTAAAACTGCGCTCATAATTACAGCAGACTAGTTATAGGAACCTACATGTCTTGTGCTCTGGTCCGTTCGAATTATGGTTACAAGAGCCCCACAGAAATATGACCTGCAGTCTCGTGACATTACTTTTTTAGATAAATTCTCATTCCGTAATTCCCTGAATCAAGCATTCAATATCTGATCAAATTATGTCGATCAAATGTTGAGTTTTCTTTACTGCAGAATTTCCTGGGAAGTATGGGATCCTTCCATTCTCAAAGTTCACGTTTAAATATTCCTGGCAAGGAAATGCTCGGTAACTGATGCGGATATGTAACAACTGCAACGTCTCTGTTACGTTTTCCCATATTTGGGAGATTGCATAGATAAAATATCGCGAGGTATGGAAAGTCTTTTTAAACGTTATTTTCCTAATGTGAAACCATGTATTGTGCCAGTTAATTAACTCAAGTTGGCTCTTTTTTCGTTACTTGAACGTCATTCATTCATTCATTGTTTTTACGTTCAGTGGTGTACAATGCCCATCTGACATGGCGGTATGACGTCATTCTATATTAGGGTTCCTCAACAATGCAGTCATAAAACAGAGGACAATTTTTCTATTGTAGCCTCAATTTCAAATGATTTAGATGTATGCGCTTTAGAATATCTTCATGTCTCTAAAGAAAAGCCGGTTCTCAATTTCACCAATAGTTCATATCCTCTGCCAATTTACTAATAGGGTGTAAAGTGTCCATGTATTTTATGGAATGACTGATTTTTTGCTTTATATTTCAATGTATCAGATTGTTAACTGAAGATAGAACTGGTTTCAGAAACGCTTTACAGAACTGACACTATGTACTTATTTTAAATTTTGAATTTGTGAAATCTTCATTGAATCGGAACTCAGTGCTTGGCGCTTTCTTCGTTTTCATATTCCTATTGACCATTCGCTCGAAACTTCCAGCATTTGATTCAGTATTAGCAACAAAGTAACTGTTATCATTTCAATCATTCTCTCAAAGAGTGGATCAGTAGACAGTGCAACACAGCGCAAATTATTTATAAATATCCCGTATAAATTCAGTTTATTTAGTAGAAATCATAATTACTTTAATTTGCCTGGAAAGATGCCTGAGTTCAATAGTTTACACAGAAACTTGCATCAAATGGCTGAGACAAGTAGTAGATCCAACCTTCTTCCCTCTACTCGACATCCACTGCCACTGATGTAAAAAAAAGCATCTACAGCCCTTCAAAGGAGAGGGTATTAGGTCGTCTGAAGTTATTTATCAACCAGCAGGAATGATGTACAATTTTGAATAATATACTGAAAAATCTTACTCAGGCCGTAAAGGAGATATTTAATACTCACAATCGTGAAATAGACGCCTTAGCCCCGGCTTCATTTCTCTTTTCTGGTTAGCTTTTTTAGTTTATTTATTGAAGTCTTCTTAAAAGTTTCTGCATATCCGCCATCATTAGCTATGCATAAGGTAACACGATTTTTAGGTTCATTGAAAATATTTGCCAGTTGGTCAGCAGTAATGTCTGGGAGCACAGCAGTCATTTTACGCGTCAAGTCTCTCTAAGGACGAGGTCTGGTAGCGTATATACCTGTTTTGATATGCCCCTATAAAAAATGTTAAGGAGTCAAATCTGGGGAATGTGGAGGTCATGGAAATACACCACCTCTTCCAATCCATCTGTTAGTATAGTGTTACCCTATGCATAGCCAATGATGGAGGACAGGAAGAGACTTAAAAAGGCTGCAATAAATCTTTTTAAAATTTAATTTTCCTTGTTTATTACACCTTTTAGAGATTGTTTCTATGATGCAGGGTTTTAGGGCTACAGTAACTTCAAAGTGCACCGTGACTTTACGGACACCCTGCATAAAATTCAAGGTTAATTAGAAATTCATGCTAAGTGAACCTTAGGCATTCATCGGAATTTCTAAAGACTGCAGGTAAAATTTTCAGTATACAAAATAATCGAACCACACTGACTATCAGGGACTATCAGAAACTACCTCAATAATTGGTATTGTGTGTTTTGAGAACTGATTTACTCAAAAGACACAGAATTCTTATGGATATGGCAAATAATAGAACTTGCCATCAGTACAAACAATCTTCGGTTACAGAATGCCTCAAAAGCCTCCAAGTTTTGTGGAACAGGGCTCGTTTTCTCCACAACATCAATGACTCGCTCATATCATTCTTTGGCATCCAAAGTTTTCATTATTGTTTGAATAATATCCAAGTGGCTTGTGGGAAGTGGTCCAATTTGAGTATATTAGTGAAAATGTTAGTAAATTAAGGTTAATTCACGCTGAAGTGGAATAAAGTATTAAATTACTCACAGAGTAAGCTCTCCGAGGAGAATCTGCTCCAGCGATTTCATGCTCTCTTTCATTTTTCGAATAACGTACTGTGCAGCAAAATATTCTTCGTCGGTCTTGTGAGCGAACGAATACGTTATTACTTCTGTTCTAGAGAGAGTTTTTTTAATTTTTAGAACCGATGAAAGAACATGTGCGACATCAATATTCTGAATACCGTGGTCTTCCTTGAGTTTCAAGCGACACTTTCTCTGGATTAACTCCACTTGCTCTTCCGTAAAAGTGAGTGTATTTGAACGTAGGAAGCCAAACGCCGCTTTGGCGATGATCTGGAAGAGGTCGCTGACGACGATATTCAAATCGCGGCGGTGGGTGTTTATCAACTTTTCCTTTACAAGGGTTCTGTAGAGGAGGAATATGTCTTTGCTGGCGTGGTTAGGAGTGGTCCATTTTGAAATTTTGTCAGGGAAAGTGACAAAAACGTCACAGAATCGCAGTAACTTCAGGGGTTCAGTGAACGAGCTCCTCGCTGAATCATTCAAATTTTTGAAAGTTTCTAGAAGACTTCCTTCGGCTGGAGGTCCTGGCAGATGTTTCTCATATTTTGCTAGGAAGTCCAGTTGTTGTTCCAACTTTGTGAGCGGAACTATCTCGCATTTAGTGCAACTGGAAGGATTTTTTAAGAGACATCTTAAATGCGGAAGAGCGTGTGGCCTGGTTGTGATGATAACACGGCAGTTTGCTTGCCACGCTATTTCCATTACCTCCTCTAGAACTGTCATTGACTCACCGTATTCATCGAAGCCGTCGATCAGAAACAAAGCTCTCAGATGTTTGAGCACTTCAATCATCATTTCTACCCCCAGCTCCGTACACACAACTGAAAACTGCTGTTTTACCACATCACCGAGAGTTTTAGTAATGCGGTCTCGACACTGGACGTACACAAGCAGCTGAAAATCTTTAAGTTGAGGAACGGTGCCGAACTGAGGATCCAAAAACTGCAAAGCAATGTTTTCCAACATGGTACTCTTCCCGGCGCCAGCTGATCCAGATACGACGATGAGTTTTTCGGCCTGTTCAAAAATCTCAGTGTATGGAAAAGCTGTTCGCTCGTTTCTATCTGTCAGCATGATTTCGAGTGCGTGGTACACAGCTGACCTGTCAACTTCACCTAAATTGAACAGTAGATTTTGAGAGGTGAAGTTGTACCGTAAGAAGCGCTCCATTGGTGCCCGTCCTTCTCTCACAGCGCACGCACAAGCGAACAACAATCGCTTTTTGCCTGGCGAGAAACCTGCATCGATTTCGTCTTGCAGCTCCTGCTGCAACTCTTGTATCTTCTCAGGGGAAAATGAATAGAAATTTCCAGCCTCTTGAATGAAGGACAAAAGAACATTTTGAAGCTTGCCAAACGCTCCAGGGTCCATCACTGCTGCAGCATTGTGCATGGCATCGTTTCGAAGATCTTTAAGAGCTTTTAGTTTTGACATCAATTCCGATTTATCTCTGTCGTCATTTTTCACCTTGAAGATGACATCAAACAAGCAAAACAGAGCAGTCATATCCATTTCGCTGGAACCAGATTCTTTTTCAAAAAACTTCCACAAAGATGAGCGCAACTTTTTCCACTCTCCGTTACTGAAAGGATTGCCTCGTATCCTTGTGAGGTAAATCCGAAAAGTTTCATTAGGTTTCTTGTCACTGCACTCGGTATCTAGAAATTTGCAAACGAACTTTGGGCTCAGCTCCAAATGCCCCATCAAGGTGTTGTGAGCTGCTTCTACTTGGTCTGCCAGCGGGCAGGGAGGCGCCGTCGTGGCCACCGCCATTTTAAGAAACCTGTTGAAAGAAAATACATTATTAAATTAGGTTGGAACACTTTTGCCAGCTATAAAATAAAAATGATAGCAAAAAAAGCTGATTTCAAAATCATTTTAATTAGTGAACGTTTCGGATTAAAGCTCAAGCCATTTTCAACACGTGCAAAATCGAATTAAAATACAGAAAATACTGCATGGCTATTAGACAGAAATAATACAACTCAAAAACATATATAAAAAGGGAATGGAGAGATTACACTGCAATTATTCTTGAAAATTAGGCTATTTCTAACTGGAATGATGACAACATTGAATATAGAACTGGTTTCGATTGTTTAATGTAAAGAGATTCTATTCTACGGAGGTCGTTTTTATTGGCACAGAAACAAAAAATTGAGAAATCAGATTTTCTTACTATACCTGCTTTGCGTGATCCCTAATGGCTGAAAAGATGGCTTAGCTAAAACTCTACCCGTTCTGATGCTCCTACCAACGTACTCGAAAAATCTTGTTCTAAAACTACTCTAGGTGCAACCAACATTGCTAGACCCGCACAGCAGGGAACAAATAATACTTATAGATTAGCCGAGAGCACAGTTCAGTAGGCAGACAGTCTTTAAGTCTAAAAAACGATCCTATAGTACACTCGTTTGTCAATATTGGAATAAAATCTAAGCAATGTAAAATTTCTCCACCAGCTTTGAAACGCCACTGGCTAGCTTCTCGGACTGTACACGATAAAAAGCAAGTTACAATAATTTTTTTTTCTTCACAGTTGTCGCAGAATAATTCCGTATGTATTTTTTTTTGTCTATAAATAGTCTTACAATTTTAAGATTATGTTACTAGGAAAACCATATAATCTAACCTTATAACATAACTAGGAAAACCACTGATGTTGAAAAAAGTTTGTAGAAAATTAAATTGATCATGCATACTGCGGTAGGTTGAACTTATATGAAATGCGCGATGCAGCAAGGTTTTAACGTAACTGAGTTTAAATCTAAATGAACTAAAACTACAAAAGCTAGTACCTGAGCCCGTAAAGGTATTTTTTCCCTATAAACACAAGTTACGAATGTTCGACTTAGTTTTTCCGCGGAACAGTCTAGAAAGGCAAGCTTACGATTAGTCTCGTATTCTATCGTAAATTTCAAATTAGCGTGCTTGGAAATGATGTAGTCCAAGAATTTCCTCGCATGACACTCCTCACGGAATATAACTAAAGCGTCGTCAACATACTTCCTGTAAAAAATTGGCATAAAGTCTAGCGGGCACTCAGACAACCAGTTCACTTCATGATGACACATAAAGATATTTGCGAAAGCCGGTCCTAATGGGAGACCCATTCCTAAACCTTCTGTCTGCCGGTAAAACCTACCTTGGAACATGAACACAGAATTCAGCACAGCCATTTCGAGTGAGGTTTTAAAATAATTCACAGTCAAACCTAGCACTACTTGGCTAGACTGATACAGGTACCCTAAGAAAATTTCTACAGTCTCATGTAGAGGCAAATTAGTAAAAAGATTTTCAACTTCGTACGAGACCGGAATAGCTACAAAAACAATTGAGTCCATCGTTCACGAAAATGTAAATTATCACGATAAACAAGATATTGCAACAGTGTTTCATAACTCTTTCATAAATATAGGGAAAAATATAGCCGATAGTGTCGTTAGTGAACCTACAGACCACTTGCAATACATGGACCATGTCCGTGAATACAACTTTCTTTTTAAACGCCAACTAATCCCTCCGATGTAATTACTTGCATAAACAACTTGACAAATAAATCAACTGGATTAAATACATTCTCAGTCAAAGTTATTAAGGCTAAAGCTGATATAATAGCACCGTGCATATCTAATATTATCAAACATTCACTTTCTCAAGGTATCTTCCCTAACTCTCTCAAAACTGCCTAAGGGGCCCCCTATTTTTAAAAATGGTGATAAAAATTGCATTAATAATTATAGACCAATCTCTGTACTGCCAATTATTTGCAAAATATTTGAAAAAATAGTGTATATAAAAGTGTATTTGTATTTTGAAGAAAAATCTGTTCTCAACGACAGACAATACGGTTTTCGGTCTAAAAAATCAACGACAAAAGCTGTATTAAATCATCTACACTACCTATACTATAATATAGATAAACGAAAGCTTGTTTTCTCCTTATTTCTTGACTTCCGAAAAGCATTCGATTGTGTGGACCATAACATATTACTCTCGAAACTACACTGTTATGGCATTCGAGGAATTTCCCATGATTGGTTCAAATCATACCTAACAAATCGAAAGCAATACGCTGTCATTGACGACGCAAAATCAGACCCCGACAGACAATTAGCCATGGAGTTTCACAAGGATCTGTCCTTGGGCCTCTCCTATTGCTGGTATTTATAAATGATATTATCAAATCTACCTTATTTTTTAAATTCATGCTTTTTGCCGATGACAGAACGTTTTCTGCTGTCCTTCCAAACCAAAATCCCGCTATGATTGCGGAGAGTATAAATAATGAACTTCATAAGGTTTCAGTATTGCTTAAAGCTAAAAAAATAAGCCTCAACAACGATAAAATAAAATATATTACTTTCTCATAGAATAAAAAAATATCTCTCACACGCATAAAATTTGGCGAGGGTGAAATCGAAGAAACCAACTCATGCAAGTTTCTGGGCATCATAATAGATAAACTTCTCACCTTTAAAGAGCATACCGCTCATATTAGTTCTAAATTATCAAAATCCATCAGAATCCTGAATAAAGTTGAAAATTATCTGCCTGAAACAGCTTTACGAATGTACTACCGACCGCTCATTTCACCATAATTGCAATACGTAATAGAAGCATGGCACGGAACTGATAAAAATAAAACTAATATAATTTTTACTCTGCAAAAAAGAGCCATCAGAGCGGTTAGGAATCTAGAATATAATTCTCACACAACTGATTCATTCAAAAATTTACAAATACTTGAACTTTTGGATATAAGTAATGGTTTTGCTTTTTGCAAAGTCTAACAATAAATAAAAGAGCAAAGAAAATCGCTTTAATATGATTAAAGATTGATTGATATGATTGATTTAATATGATTAATAATCACTTTATTATGGAATGTGATTTCTATTAAAGCGATTGTCTTTGCTCTTTTACTCATTACTTGAACTTTCGGATCTCTACAAAATCTCCATTCGCAATTTCATTTACAAATCATTAACAAATAAAGGCGACAATAGCCTTAAACAATTATTAACTGCGCAAACTGGTAATCACGACCATTACCCCCTAAATAGAAGTAAATTCATGATTCCTTACTATTCAAAGGCCCGGTCGCTACACAGTATCCTCTTAGATGGAACTAAAACTTGGAACTCAATACCTGCGGAGATCCGTGAAAGTAATTCTTACAAGGTATTCAAAAAACATCTTGAGTCTCACTTCTTATCGGAATACTAGTCATGTAAGATCACCGAGTCAAATCTTGTCTCCTACATGAATGTTTCCAATAATGTAATATGCCATGGTTAATATCGCCGATATTCAGTCTACTGATAAATCGTTTATGGAATGTACTGTTAATATAGTCCATATGACCTATATTTTAAAATGAAATATCTGATATCGAGTAAATTATCTCACTGATCAGTCTAATGCGAAACTAGGTTAAGTGATTTAGGTTAAACAGTATTGTACACCTTAGAATAACGTGATGGTAGTATGCCCCAGAAGTCGCTGAACTTATTCGGGCCCACAGGTAGCTACGTTCAAATTTGACCATTGTACTAGACTTAACCCTTTAACGCCCAAGTGGACTGCACGGTCCTCTTTCAAAAATAACAATAATAAATTGTATTTCTTATTCAATTTGTTCACTAATGTGTCCTTTGAACTTCACTGCCGAGTGGTAGTTCCTTCCCCATCTTGATAACAGTGACTACCTAATGCCAGTGTCGGTTTGGTGATAGTGGTTGTCATAACGGTAATATGAGTATAAAAATGTGGGTTTTAAAGGGTTAAGAAACATTTTACCTCTGTCTCACCTGTGGTAAATATATTGTTTTAAATTGTTTAAACATGGGTTATTGAAATTGTTTCCCAGAGCTTCAGTATAGTGACCTGAAATTAAGGTACCTAAAAAGCAATGCAGTCTTTGCATTTAGTTTATTTTTCATTGTAGTCGTTATGGGCTCGTTAACGGGTGGATTATGGATAGTAGTCAACCCCATTGATATAAAAACCTGCATCATTAACAAGATTGAAGATCACGCAACGCCAGTTTCGCGGTACGTGCTCCCGTGCATTATTGGAGATGCGAGCTAGATAGCAAGCAGCAGCCATGTCTTCAAATTGGTGTCCAAATTTGGAGTGGGTATCTAACAATGGGTCTAAAGTAATGTTTCAAGTATAAATAATGTTTTGTTAAAAATATAGTCCTCCTTTACATAGAAAAAAATGGTGCTTATACTCGTATGAAATAGTGTTTACTTGTTAATGGTATTTACTTGATAGAGTCCAGGGATTGTGAATTCTTAGTCGTTTTTGATGACAGACTTTGCCTTGATACCTTATCGGAGAGGAATCTGATAACATGAGCAGACCTATTGGTTTACTGCGCAAACTGTCGCATGAGGATGTATGTCTCGTGTTCTGAGGATGTTATATATGTGTTTCTCATCGTTGTACCCGCACTTGGTATAATTAAGCTCCGACGGTTACAATGCCGAGCAATGAAGGTTTTGTCACCTGAATATCGTATTGATATCTACGAGGTGTATCGCAGGGCCAGAGTTCTCACCGTTGCACAAATCCACGAGTATTTGAGCTCGTAACCTTCGTGTACTACAGGGATGATCGAGCGAGCTGCCTTGCGAAAAAGCTAGCTCTCTGAGCATGAAGTATGTCAATGTCATTCCACTCAATGTAAGGGTGATCTTAGCTTGCATATTCCCAAATTCTCTTTCATTGGCTCAAAGTTTTTGTTTACATCAGTTTGTGAAATAATGGAATAGCCTTAACCCTTCTGCCTTAAGTCTTCAATTAGTTTTTTCGCCATCATGTGTGGTTTGAAATTGCGATTTATCAGTGGCTAGAGATTCACCTGTTCACCATTTGCGTTGTTCGCAGTATCACACCTCCAACGTTTGTCGCTAGCGGCTCTCGGTAAAGGTTTGGTGCATTACTGTTTGGTTCTATTAACATGAGTAATAATATTCTAGAACACTTAGTTGATAAGCTCTAAATGTTGTTGATTTCATCCTTGTTACTTGTGCCCGAATAGTCTCCAAGACCAACGAGAGGCTTGAATTTTCGTCTCTTTTTACAACTGTTTCTATATTTACATGCCTTTGTTATATATAAAACTATTGCGTTAGGTTGATTTAAAATATATTATGACTATAAAAAAGGTCTTACAAGAAAAATGCTAATAATTTAGTGTAACATTATTAAAAACTTACTCTATAGTGATGAGCAGTGTTGTTTTTAGCAGTTTTCATACGTATTTTATGGCTGTTTTCTTGTGAAATATTTTTTTATGATAATTTGAGCATTCAAGGTTCAGGTACATGACGCTTCAGGGTTTGTTCCTTGCCCATACATCTACATTTTGCGTTGTCATGTTTTTTTCTGCCCACATTTTTTGCTTCAGGTTTGTCTCATTGGGTCACTTGCGAAGTACTTTTTTATAATGTACTGCATTCGCCATCGTTGTTGTTCTTCAGAGCTCAAAATAGGCTAGGGACAAGGCTCGAAAATAGGGTATTATCTGGCGAGCCTCGAACCATGAATAAAATAACTCTATAGGTAATTTGCACTCAATCTGTATTTATCAAGTACCAATTCCTCAAGTTATTTCATCAAATCGAAATTATATATATTGGTGTTAATTAAAAAGCGCCTTCGCAGCAATAATTTGAATACAACTCCAATGATGGCATGAAATCCAAGTCAACACATAACGGTTCTTTTGAAGCTTCATGAGCGAGTTATTAGCACTCACAAGTATCACCTAAAGACTTCAATGAAATATATTTTGTAACGAAACTGGTGGCTTATATCTGATCGACAGAGATTGGCTATTTTGTAACTTAAATTCAGGACTGGACACAGCCCAGAAACTACTATAACTGAGAAGTTTGTATAGCCGTAGTCGCATGTTAAGGTTGAGTCTTACTGTTACTTTTATATTTTATTGATCTCTTTGTTTTGTTCACTTCCTGGTCTCAAGGTCAAGTTAACATGAGTTACTAATGGAAATTCCTGCACATTTCTCTGGTTCGGTTAGAGGAATAAAATTGTCTTTAATTCTATCATTATATTGCTCAATATTAACTCCTGGTCACTTTCTAGTTTTAAGTAAGCATAAACTAATATTAAGATTTTTATAATAATGTTTTCAAATAATTATACGAGCTAACCTAGCAATCTATAGATCTATGTGTGTCACACCCTTTGTGCCATGATACAGAAGTCTTTGCGGTATACATGCTAAATTATTGGGTTATGATACGTTACGTTGCGTTAGGTTAGAATAGGTTATGTTGGGTTAAAATATATGTTATGTTGGTTAGGTTACAATAGGTTGTGTAGGGTGTTAAGTTAGCTTAAGTAATAGGTTATGCTGAACTTGGTTTAAAATAGGTTGTGTTGGGTTAGGTTAGAATACATGTTCGAGTAAATGAGAATTAGTTGTGATGGAATTTTTCCTCGAGTCCACCAAGATTTACCGCGATATTAACCGCGGAATTTTCACGGGTCTTGCTAGGATGCCTTAGGCAAGGGGATCATGTGATAGATCGAGGTAGGATATGTAACGATAGTCTAGAATAGACTATGTTAGGTTATAAGACCGTTAGGTTCAATAGTTGAATTGAGATAGGTTAGGTTAAGATAAGTAGCTGAGAGCACAGAGCGCTTGCCTGTCACACTTCCTGCACAGGTTTGAACCCTGTGGTGGCGCAGCAGTTGGCGTGCAAACGCTGACGCGGCAAATCCGGGTCGTGCCTGCAGTGTGGTCACTGTCCACAAGGAATGTTACCTCGGCACTATACGAGAGGTAAACAAGGCCTAAAAGCTCGGGCGTGACTGGGGCCGGGGAACCCCTGTCACTTACATCCCTGTAGAAGCATCATGTCATTGATACTCGGCCAGAAGGAAAGAATGCCTCCTCAAAAAAGGTTAGGATAAGTGAGGCTAATATATATTATGTTAGGCTAGCATAGCCTTGGTTAGGATAGGCTATAGTGGGTTAGGATAGGTTTTGTTGGATCAGGGTATGTTGGGTAAGGGTGCGTTATTTAGAGTTATTTAATTTATGTTGGGCTAGATTGGGTTATGTTTTGTTAAGATTTGTGACGTTTGAATAGGTTTATTGGAATTATTTAATGGGTTCAACTACCTTAACAATGATATTGACCGTGGAATTTTTGTTCGTCCTGATAGCGTTTTTATAATTTAAAAAGCGCAATTGCATATGTTTTTCCGCATTATATAAGTAACTAAGGTGCATGACTTACCAGAAATGACGATTATCGATACTTTTTTTCCAATATGTCAAGATATAGATGACAAACAAATAGATCCATTTAAACACTATTCGTTGATAATATATCTTTGTACCTTTGCATCCGTGAAATTCATATCTCAGATTCGGTCATTAAGCATCCTTAATTTATGAGCGTCACAGACACATTCACCAACCAAGCAACAGTGCTTATATATCTGTATGTTTCGTAACACGCTAATCACTATTATAAAATAAGCCGCGTCCGTCCGTCCGTCCGTCCGTCTGAGTGTCACACCCACCAGCCGCAACTGTGTGATGAGCGTATCTGTGATACAAGCTTCATCAACTATACAATTTTTGGTGCCTTAAGGAGAACGTCCCACTTTTTCAACTTTTTTCGTCCGATTCGTTTGAAAATTGGCCAGTATTTGTATTTTGTGAGATTAAACCTTATTTACTCATGTCACTTTTTCGATTTAGGCCTTATTTATTTCGAAAAATTTGTTTTTTTGTATATATTAAGGATATTTCAACATGGGACTCGTCATCGAGTTTTGATGCTAGAACAAAACCAAGACAGTTTCAGAATCCTTGGAACATTTCTAAATACACTCAAATATGCTTTTTTTCAAATATAATTTTTTTCTAATTTTTTCAGATTTTTTAAAATTTCCAAAAACAGCAGTATTTTTTTGGGTTTGGAGCTATACATTTTTTTTTTAAATTTTGAATTTAAAAAAAAATTATTTGAGTTTGTTAGAAATGATCCAAGTATTCTAAAACTGTCTTTGGTTTTGTTCTAGCATCAAAACTCAATGAGGAGTTTCATTTTGAATGTTGAAAGTTAGAGGTGTTGGGTATAAGCATAAAACGAATTTTTTTTAAGTGTTATATAATGAACAATTTATGTAATTGAATGCAGTTTTAATTTTTATTTCGATAATTTCCTTACATATCTTCATATTCACACTGTAAATTGTAATTTCCAAACCCCCCCAATTTTTTTTTTTATGAAATTTTTTTATTTCCAGTCTGATTCTTATGAAATTTGACTACGATATGTAACCTTCGAAAGGAAAGACGATTTTTTCTATTAATTTTTGATTTAGGCCTTAGTTTTTGGAAAAATTTGACATATTGGTTTTAGGTATTGATATTTCACTGGTATTGATATTTCAAAAAGGGACTCGTCATCGAGTTTTGATGCTAGAACAAAAACAAAGACAGTTTTAGAATCCTTGGAACATTTCTAACAAACTCAAATAAGCTTTTTTCCATTTTCCATTTATTCTCTTTTTGTATGGGGTTGAAATGGGCTCGAAATTAAAGATTTTGGTCCCCTTTCCCTCCCTGGGGGGGGGGATCTATTGTCCGTAGCGCCATAAAATTTTAGGACCGAATAGTCCACCACCTAAGAGTCCTTTTCCAACAAAAACATGAAAAATGACCACCTGAACGACAGGGCCCTGGGACGATCTCCTAACGTTGCCTCACAAGCAGCGGTGCGGAGTAGGAGGAATGAATTTGCCGCTCTGACTCCAACTCAGACCATATGTTTTCGAACTTTATGACTCCGATTTCAACTTTTCAAAATATGCGACTTAATCTCCCCTCCTTCCCAATTTTGAGGTGAATATTTCATTTGATAGTTGTTGCAGTTACTGAAACCTGCGTATATGTTTTCATCTTCTTTCTTCATAACAAAGATTCAAAAATTACCAAAATAATGGTAAAATCAAGGTTTGCTATACCTATTACAGGCACGTGCCCTCTGACAAGGCAAGGTAGGCAGTGATTACGCTGAGAAGTAAAGGTCAGCATCAACAATTTTTTCTGTGATAAATCTTCGATGTATGCACAAAATCCTACGAAACTATATCGCTTGATCCAATTACTATGCTCGAAACACCCAAAATTTTGATATATGTGAAGCTAAGGCAGGCACGATGTGCACTGCCTTACATTCCCTGCACCTACACTACGCAGAGCAACACTGCAGTACAGGTGCCACGCTCATCACCGTCTTATATTGCAGCTATAATGGGCAGAGTAGTTCTGCTTCCGTCTCAGCGGGCCTGCTGATACGTTTTGCATACGAATGAAATCCGCTTCAAGCTTCAATATATATAATATGATTCCATTTTTCATTCTCTGCCAACTTCTCACCATATATTTGATACTTATTCAGTTTAATAAACAGTACACCTATTTCCTATTTATTTTGTATTTTGCGCGAGTTGGAATGTTTGCAGCAAGAAATTCGGTACTACCGCTCAAAATACACTGCAGCTGAGGCAGTGCACTGCTCTCAGTTACATGGGTGACACTAACTGAGGCTTTTGCTGCTGCTGTGTTATTTTCACTGCAGCTAGTTGTTATTTATGTATATTTCTTTGTGCATCTCAATATCTATATTGCTTTATCCTAAAACGATTCCAAATCTTCAATATGAAGAAGTTTTTAACATTTATAGAAACTAGTGCACACGGCGGTCACAAGCGACGGGATGAAATGATTTCCTGATAATTTCCTTCCAGATGTGGATGTTAAACAAACATATCCATACCAATGATACCCGCGATAAAAAATATTCTTGTACATGTGCACTGGTGAAACTCGTCTTGCAGATACGGTCATTGAACGTCCTTGTGAGCGTCACAGAGCGACGGAATGAGCAGACTCAAAACCAATACACTCATTAGAGGGTGTTATTAGGTAAGGCTGTAATACGGTACTTGGTAATATGAAATACCTTTCCGAACTCGGCATCCACGTTATGGACTCTGGTATATAAGGGATCTGGATCTCCTTTTGTTTAATGACTTGTTATAATGCAGCTGTAAGCGAAAATAAGTGTATCAATTTACCAGTGAACTGAAACCAAGAGCACGAGTGCTAATTTTCTCCTCTTTATTCTTACTACAGCTTTTAACTTTAATTTGAATAAGCTGAAGTTCAATTTAAGAAAGCTCAAGTTTAGTTTAAAAAAGGTCAAGTTTAATTTTAAAAAAATCAAATTCACCTCGTTCCCTCCTCTTTTCAGGGGAGAATACTCTCATTTTTAAAGTCCTATACTATTCCACCGATCTTCGTGAAACTTGACGTAGGTATGTAAAATTGAACAAGGATTAAGATTGGACTCACGTGTTTTTCCTATTTTCCACATAGAAAACGAGTTATCGAAAGAAAACGAAAAAATGGGGGGTCTGGGGAAAATCCATGGACTCAATCAGGTTTTGAGATACAGAGATAGTAATGGTATCAAAAGAAGCAGAATTGTATTCTCTACAACGTAACGTGGAGTTTTTCTTAAGAATTTTCAAAATACTTTTAAAAAAATTAAAAATACAAAAATTGAACCCATTTTCACACTTTTCCTGCAAAAATGAATGTAGCTAATTTTCTATTCCAAAAATGAATTAAAGCCGACGTTATCTTGTAGAGAATTTAATTCCGGTTCTTTTGATACCAAAGTCATTACTGTAGCTCAAAAACTGTAGGAGGAGCTATATTTTGAATGCCCACATTCCGATCCTCAAAAATAAGGTAAACAAAGCAACATAAACAACCTCAATTTTTTTAATAATTTTGGGTGGGTAAGGTAGGACCCTTGAAATCATTATACAGTAATAAAGAGACAAAGAAGATGACATAGCAACTTCAAGCCGTGAAGAAAGTGCCCAGGGGGAGGTGTATCATGAGAAAATATCACCTCCCCCTCCCCTCCCCCCCAAACTTAAAACCCCCGTAGCGGGCGAACCAATGAACGTACGAACTTCATTTTTCCACAGGATGTACCTGACATCTTACCCTTCCTATGGCAGCTGAATCCCAATATCTCAAGAAAATTCGACATGCTTGGAGTATTCTTCCCGTAAAAAAACAGGGAAGTACTATAGCTTCTTAACTTTAATTTAAAAAAAGCTCAATTTCAATTTAAAAAAGGTCAAGTTAAATTCAAAAAAGGTCAAGTTTAATTTTAAAAAAATCAAATTCAATTTAAAACAGCTCAAGTTTAATTTAAAAAATAAAATTCGATTTTAAAAAGGTCAAGTTCAATTTAAAAAAGCTTAAGCTCAATTTAAAAGAGGTCAAGTTTAATTTTGAAAAAATCAAATTCAATTTTAAAAAGCTCAAGTTTAATTTAAAGTAATCAAGTTCAATTTAAAAAAGCTCAAGTTCAATTTAAAAAAGCTCAAGTTTAATTTTAAAAAATTCAAGGTCAATTTAGAAAGCTCAAGTTTAATTTAGAAAAGATCAAGTTGCATTTAAAAGTCTCGAGCAGGCTTTATTTAAAAAAAGATCAAGTCCAATTTCGAAAAGCTTATGTTTCTAAAATTACATACCTATGTAATAATAATTTAACTGAAGTTCATTCGTGAGTATGCATATTTATTTAAAAGTACTGGCACTGAAAATAGAGTAAATCGAATATCAGACACAGCAAGCTGCTGTGATTTTGTACTAAATTTGATATTTTTCAAGTTTTGCCAATGAATCATTTGCTAAACAGATCATCGGTACTACATATATCTATTGACAAAAATGATGCAAATAAACTTTATGTAATAAGCAACTGTGTGACAATTAGCAAACTGCTCTGACTAAAAAGTTGAAGCTCTGTAATGTTCAATTTTTCGGTCAGTGCAGTTTGCTAATTGTCACACAGTATCTTATTACATAAAGTTTATTTGCATCATTTTTGTCAATAGATAAAAGTAATGATGACCTGTTTAGTAAATGATTCATAGGTAAAACTTGATGAATGTCAAATTGAGTACAAAATCACAGCAGCTTGCTTTGTCTGATATTCGATTTACTCTATATTCAGTGCCAGTACTTTTAAATATATATGAATACTCACGAATAAACTTCAATTAAATTATTAATACATAGGTATGTAATTTTAAAAAACAAAGGCTTTTCAAAATTGAACTTGAACTTTTTTTAAATAAAGCCTACTTGAGACTTTTAAATGAAACTTGATCTTTTTTAAATTGAATTTGAGCTTTTTAAATTGACCTTAAATTTGAATTGCACTTTTTAACCCTTTAACGCCCACATTTTTATACTCATATTACCGTTATGACAACCACTATCACTAAACCGACACTGGCATTAGGTAGTCACTGTTATCAAGATGGGGAAGGAACTGCCACTCGGCAGTGCAGTTCAAAGGACACATTAGTAAACAAATTGAAAAAGAAATACGATATATTATTGTTATTTTTGAAAGAAGACGAAATAGTCCAGTTGGGCAGTAAAGGGTTAAATTGAACTTAAGCTTTTTTAAAGTGAATTTGATTTTTTTTAATTAAACTTGAGCTTTTTTAAATTGAACTTGAGCTTTTTTAAATTGAATTTGATTTTTTTAAATTAAACATGACCTTTTTTAAATTGAACTTGAGCTTTTTTAAATTAAAGTTAAGAAGCTGTAGTACACCCCTGTTTGTTAAAAGGGGAGGGAAGGAAGTGATGTTACCCTGCTGGCGCTACGAGAAGGTCGAGGTGTAGGTTTTTTTTGGTGTACGTCATTCGTCATATATTATTGGAATCGAAAATTTTTTCTTAAATATTCTTCAGATGTGGATCAAAAACAAATACATCCAACCCAACAGAATCCGCGATTAAAATACTCTTAATCTTGTGCACTGGTGAAACTCTTATCAAAAAATAATAATTAAGCTTCCTTGATGGCGTGATAAAGTGGCAGACCAACTGAGCTTTAACGTGGCTTTCCCAAAATTTTCTATGCTATCTTATACCTTTCCTATACTTTCCTCAGCCTAAACTGCTGATATTCCATACAACCAAATCTAACCTACCAATACACGTGATGTTCTATACAAACTAATCCAACCTACCAATACACGTGATATTCTATACAACCAAATCTAACTACCAATACACGTGATATTCTATACAACCTAATCTAACCTACCAATACACGTGATATTCTATACAACCTAATCTAACCTACCAATACACGTGATATTCTATACAACCAAATCTAACCTACCAATACACGTGATGTTCTATACAAACTAATCTAACCTACCAATACACGTGATATTCTATACAACCAAATCTAACTACCAATACACGTGATATTCTATACAACCTAATCTAACCTACCAATACACGTGATATTCTATACAACCTAATCTAACCTACCAATACACGTGATATTCTATACAACCAAATCTAACCTACCAATACACGTGATGTTCTATACAAACTAATCTAACCTACCAATACACGTGATATTCTATACAACCAAATCTAACTACCAATACACGTGATATTCTATACAACCAAATCTAACTACCAATACACGTGATATTCTATACAACCTAATCTAACCTACCAATACACGTGATATTCTATACAACCTAATCTAACCTACCAATACACGTGATATTCTATACAACCAAATCTAACCTACCAATACACGTGATGTTCTATACAAACTAATCTAACCTACCAATACACGTGATATTCTATACAACCAAATCTAACTACCAATACACGTGATATTCTATACAACCTAATCTAACCTACCAATACACGTGATATTCTATACAACCTAATCTAACCTACCAATACACGTGATATTCTATACAACCAAATCTAACCTACCAATACACGTGATGTTCTATACAAACTAATCTAACCTACCAATACACGTGATATTCTATACAACCAAATCTAACTACCAACACACGTGATATTCTATACAACCAAATCTAACTACCAATACACGTGATATACATTCCGACTCCCAATCTGCTGGGTTAAGGCAACGAGTTGGTCGTGAGCACAATTGTCTGACACCTGCACAACCGTCGGTGGTCTTTACTCCCTTTCTCTATCCAGAGAGTCAAAAGGCATTCCAACTTTCATGTATAATTAGTTGATGAATTTTCCATGAGTAACTCGGCTGCAAGTTTGTTCGTTTCATTATTTCTCACAACGGTGTCGCTCGACGCTCCCATAGCGACATGAGGCACCGCAAATAACTCCCATAGAATAATGCGAAATTTATATATTCTATCTGAGCATTGTGTTTGCTTCAGTATTTGCATAGAATCCTTCCCCGCGTACAACCTGGCAAATAAAACTCCCTCGATTTTGTTCATTGAAAGTTTAATAGAAATTGCCAGATAGATCTGGGAAACGTTCCCTCCTTCTCCGTCCAGCTCTTAGCGAACTATAACAAACTACATGATGGGTGATATCTACTCATGGCTTCAAATATTTTGGCATTAGCTGGTCGATACTGAACAATCTTAGGCACAATTAGAACATTATCGCGTCACTTGAGAGTGTACACTAGAATATGGGTTGAGCAATATTTATCAAAAGAAGAAAGTCTCACCTGCACCTGTTCGCGATGTGGAGGCCTCAAGTCAAAAGTTTTTCCACCATAGACTGTTGTTCGTATGAACCTCCTGCAATGTTCATGCGCGGATTTTGGTGAATTTGTGGTCAGTCGTTTTAACTACTGAACTCATTGTTTACATCAAACTCATTGTTTATATTACACTCATTGTTTATAATACACTCATTGTTTATATTTTACTCATTGTTATATTAAAATCATTGTTTATATTACACTCATTGTTTATATTGCACTCATTGTTTATAATACACTCATTGTTTATATCAAACTGATTGTTTATATTTTACTCATAGTTATATTAAAATCATTGTTCATATTACACTCATTGTTTATTTTACACTCATTGCTTGTGATAAACACTTTAGCGAGGTGAAGCTTCTCTCTAACTTGGCACAAAACGCAAGCAGTGATGGAGTCTCAGCAAAACCTCACCCAGAGCACTGAAGGCATAACTTCATCCTGCCCCCAATCTGATGACGGACTGATAAGACTCGCTGTGTGCAGAGTGCCACGTCCGTCTTATCTGTGCCTCACTTATCACTCGATGTTCATATCAATTTCTTCAGTCACGAATGAACAATAAATGCACTCGCTTTGTAGCAAGTTTTCAAACCTTTTGGCTTTGCTCGGGCACTGAACTATAATGAACCGCAAACCTACAGTCAGTTATTTGTGTTATTGTATTGATTATCTACAGCACTGAGCATTCCAAAGAAAAATTTGAATAGAGGAATTCAAAGACATTTCCATGAGCTGTGTGAGAAAGTGATAAGACGAGTACATGACAACGTTGCGTTGCTGTTGCCGTCATTACCAACCTGTAATTCTTTGAATTTAGTGCATCGGCGGCATGCGTTCTCATTGAGAGTTTAGCTTGTGAAAGCGAGCTTTTAAATAATGCTTAATAAATTGAGGCTCCAAGTGAAATTTATATTACCCGATATTTTAGTTTTATCCCTCTGGTCATTAAAATAAACGGCAACTTTACTCAAAGGTAAATATATCCGTTTATCATAACTAATGGATCAAAATCAAAATGATACGGCTCTGGTTCTTCCATGTGAAATCGCACAGAGATCAAATTACGAGCCATACATACGTACAAATAAAATATTTTTTTGCGAAGCAAATTTACAATGAAAGATATTGAGAAGAAATACTTCAAAAACATTTACTCAGAATGTTTCGAGCCTAGGCTCATTCTCAACAAAATGTCTCTAAATAAAATAATAGACAAGTCAGTACACCCAAAATCCAGAAGCGCAGAATATAAGCATGAAAAACAAATAAACACACAAAAAATATAATAAAAATAAATCATCGGTTGTGTGGGAAATTCCACAACTTCAATTTCATTAAGAGTTTTATTTTCAATAGTAATCGACAAGGAACAAAAGTCGTACAAGTTTTAATATTTTATTTATGAGCCGTACAAGGTAGTTTTTACCTTTAGGCCTTCAGAGGTGAACTCATCTGTTCATACACAGAGTTTTAAGTTTCAAGTTAAAGTTTTTAAAGTTTTAGAGTGCAATAGTGTGCGACGGTCGCCCGAAGGCAGAATAGGAAGGATGCTTCACAGCGTCAAGGCACGGAAAAAGCAACCGAGCGGCGTCTCAGCTGGGCACAGCAAGGTATGCTTGACAGAAACGTTGCCGCTAGAGCGTGAAGCCAGGGCAAGAGGCCACATGCCGACCTGAAGCGAAACAATAACAAGGTAAGTTCAGATCAGGAGCAAAAGAACACGACCAGACATAAAAGTACTATGGTCAGAAAACTTCAAGATATCAATGTAGACAACACACCTACACGCACCCGCAAGGCCTAGGTGAAGTTGCACGTTAGAGGTGAGGAAGACGAGACGCTGGACTGAAGAAAGAAAACTGCCAGTGGAGTGCCCCCAGTGTCAATGGCACGGAACGTAGAAATCATACTGAAGACAAACAAAACCAAGTTAAACGAATGGTACAACCAAAATAACGAACAAATGAGAGCAAACCAAAACAAACCATTTCAAATAAGTCAGAATCAATATGGACAAATTAAACCTACAATAACTCACCCAAGTTTATTGCCACACTTGGTGAGTATTATACCACTTTTAGAAGAAGGTTAGGAAATTTTAGAGGAAAACAGTCAAAGGCAGGTGTTCAGGTAAGGACAGAAAGAATAGTTTAAGGTTTTAATTCGGTTGAAAGTCATAGGCCCAGAGGAAACGAATTTTAATAAAACAGCTCAAGGATGAGTAGTAGAAGCACATCCAAGTATCAGGAGCTGAATTTTGGGAATTTAGGTTAACTGAGATATGAGCAAAGCTCAATCTCTAATAAGTACGGCGAGATGCCGTTAATTCAATTCAAATTCAATGAGAATTGAGCAACGCTCAATCTCTAGTAGTAGCAGCTATACGCCGTCAATTCAATATTTAAAGTTCAATGTTTAAAACCCTGAACACCTTTAAGATATTTAAATAAACCCAAAAATAAGCAAAAACTGAATAACAGCCACAGTCACGCAAACATAAAAATAGTTGAAACACAGAAGCAGCAAGAAATTAAGGATACTTAGGTATTGTGACAAATGAGAGGGTTGACACCGGGAGGACGACTCCAATTCAGCAACAGACCAGCGCTCACCTTAAATCCCAACTAAAAATTGAAAAACTCCACCGACATTACTTCCCACAGACTGCAAACGACCGAAAACAACAGAAAGAAGCAAAGCGACTCGCCCGACTTCACGCCACGGTTCCGACTGACTAGTGCACCTCACGAGCATGTGGGAGATTTTCCCACAGTTGACTATTTCATGAGGGTATGCACTCTGCATTTCGTTGAGAGAAGGTTTGAGTTTATGAATGAATAATGACTCTAATATACGTAGGTCTAAGCTGACGGTACAAGTATCTAATATTTTCAATTTGCTAATATCAATAATCTGTTCACAGGAATCATTACTACAATGTTTTCTGATACTAGAATGTGTAGGAGAGGTAAGCAAGCGACCTGTACGATGACTTCGACCTGCATGTTCAGCAACCCTGACGTAAAGCGTTCGGTGGGTGGAACCCGCATACTGCGATGCGCAAAGCGCACAACTTAAATTATAGACGAGGGAAGATCGCATACCGGTCGGGAGCACATCTTTAAATCTAAAAAATTATCTAATGGTACGTTAGTTAACTAAAATAATACGAAAAGAAATTTCCCGGAAGAATTTAGTCAAAAACATTTAAAGGTCTTTTCTCAACTTTTTCTGATTTAAATCCAAAATCTGGCAAAAACAGTAACTATAGTTTAGAGCTTGAACACGAGATTTCGGAATAAATTTGCTGTTCATGAACTTATTGATGACACGAAAAATAACTGAATGTGGATAACCATTGGTTGTAAAATAAGACTGCAAAAAGTAAGTTTTTTATGAAGGTCAGTGTAATTTGAACAAATATTATAGGCACGAGTTATAAGGATTTAGATGCTATTAAGTTTAAATCTCTTGCAGCAGAAACTAAAGTAACTTAAACCTAACCTGTAGAATGATTTTTTTCTGTAGACTGAGGTTATGAATTTAATACCATATCGGTTAACATTGATATAAAAATATTTCAATTGATTATTTTTTCAAGATCTAAAGTGAATTTTATATGGGATGTCTGGAATTGAAATATTGAAGAAAGGAATGGGCATCAAATTTGTTTTTGAAAAAGACAAATGTATCATCATTATAGCGCCTATAAAAATGGTTTGAATGAAGTCACCCACTGGTTTAACATTGTGGCACATGAAAATGTTGGCGAAAGTAGGGCCTAAAGGGAGACCCATACCCAACCCTAGAATCTGTTGATATATACGGCCATTGAAAATAAAGAAAGAATTTCGCACACATAGTTCTAAAAGAGACCTAAAATAATTTTTGGTTAAACTTATAACTGAAAAGGACGGAACAGAAAACAGAGAATTTATGCAAATATCAATGGTTTCGTCAAGCGGTACATTGGTAAAAAGATTCTCAACGTCAAGGAAAGCCATAAAATACAGATAAGCATAATGTTGACTAGTTATAGTTTGTACAAAGTCATAAGAATTTTGAACAGTGAAATCATTAGGAGTTAAATTGCTAAGCAATAGAACTAAACATTGTGAAACAATATAGGTAGAACATTTATAAGCGGCAAAAATTGATCGAAATGGTGACGTAGTCGCAAAGTTAGGTTTATGAATTTTTGGTAGTCCTTAGAGAAGACCTGGACATGTTCCGGATCAAATCAGCTTCTCATAAATATCATCTTGCAATAAATTTAAATTCTTGAGTTAGAGCACAAAGTCATTTACCTTATCTTCAATTTACAAAGAGTATTTTTACACTATCTCAGCAATTGGGAGGAAATCACTCGGATCAGAAATAATTGATTGCTTACGCTCAATATAGCTAGTTTTGTTCGCAATTAGTTGGTTTTCAAAAATATTCCTGAGGAAACTTCGAATGTTGAAGCCATAAAAATATTTGAATGCGAGTGTTTGCAATTGATAAGTGAAGTTGAAAATTTTGGTGCGGTTAGGGAATTTTTGCTGCATTGTTAAAGGTGATCCTGTCAGGCCGCTGCAGGGCCCCTGTCGGTCCGGTGAGCTTTTTTGTTTTGTTGATCGAAAAGGACCTTTAGTGGTGGACTATTCCGTCCTAAAATTTTATGGCGATACGGACAATAGATCCTTTCCCGCCAGTGGGGGGGGGGGGAAGGGGACACAAATCTTGAATTTTCGACGCCATTTCAACCTAATATAAAAAGAAAACAAAACGGGAAATGAATAATTTGAAAATCAACTTTGGTTAAAATTGTTCTAAGGACAGACTTTATTTTTGTTCTAGCATAAAAACTCAATGAGGAGATACGGTTTGAAATATCAATAAATATGAACTAAAAAGCCAATGTGTCAAATTTTTCAAAAAACTAAGGCCTTAATTAAAAAATGAATACAAAAAAAATGCATTTCGTTTCAAAAGTTACATACTATAGTCAAATTTCATAAGAATCAGACTGAAAATAAACAATTTCATGATGTTAAATAAAAAAATGTTTTTTTCTTTGGAAACCACAATACACAGTGTAAAATAAAAATTAAAACTCATTCAATTACATAAATTGTCCATTATATTACACTTCAACAAAAAATTTTGTTATGGCTTATACCCAAAACAAATAACTTTCAACATTCACACAGTATCTCCTCATAGAGTTTTGATTCTAGAACAAAACCAAAGACAGTTTTGGGCTCCATGGAACATTTCTAAGAAAAATATGAAATTTTTTTTCCAAATTTGAGAAAAAAGTTATATAGCTCTACACCCAAAAATAATTTTTTGTACATATACTGGCCAATTTTCAAACGAATCGGATAAAAAATTTGAACAACTGGAATTATCACCTTAACGCCAACTTTTCAGAATTAAAAAAAAATAATCCAGACCAAATACCAATAAGAACTTGAGAACGCTGCTCAACGGAAAAGAACTATAATAGTTGTGCACAACTCTGGTTCATAGGGCACGGGTCACTCCATCATGGCCCAGGTTACTCCAGGAAAGGTTTGTAAGATTCTGCTGAGGCATTCAGATAGCTCGGAGGGTAACTTTACAATATTAATCTTCTTGAAGTTGATCTCCCGAGAGAGGAGGCTGGTCGACCAGGATTTATAGAAGTTGGTTGTGTGGAGGGACCTCTTGTAGAGCTTGAAGTGCAGAAATTTATTCGTGATGCTGTAGATCTTGCAATCACAGAGAAAGTTGTAGTCTAACGTTGATTTCTTTAATATACGAGATGTATTGAGAAATTTGTTTTAAAGTGACACATTTCCATGTGTCGCAATGGACAGAAATGGTTAAATCAGTGTTCGACTTCATTCAAACCAGTTTTCTATAGGCGCTATATTGAAGATACTTTTGTCCTTTTCAAAAACAAATTTGATGCCCATTCCTCTCTTCAATATTTAAATTCCAGACATCCCAATATGAAATTCACTTTAGATCTTGAAAAAATAATCAATTGAATTTTCTTGATATCAATGTTCAACGATCTGGTAATAAATTCGTAACCTCAGTCTGTAGAAAACCTACCTTCTCTGGGTTCGGTTTGGGTTACTTTAGTTTCTGTTGCAAGAGATTTAAATTAAGGTCAACCCATCGATTTTCACATTTACATCCGCTTCGTTTGGAATATGGCCCATTTATGGATATGTTGAAGGTAAACATATTTTACTCGTGTACCTTTTTCGATTCAGGCCTTATTTTTAGAGAAAAATACAAAATATTAGTTTTTTTGAACATTTTTATGGATATTTTATATGAATAGAAGTCATTGAGTTTTTATGCTAGAACAAAATATATGAGATTTAGAATCCGTGAAGCATGGTAAACAAAGTTACGCGCACCAATTTTCCATTTGAAACTTTTCGTTTTTTATGTGCAATATTTGATCACTAATGGCATACACATTTTCAAACTAATTTTTGAATATAAAAACGAAAAGTTTTGAATGGAAAATTGGTACCTGTAACTTTGTTACAATGTTCCAAGGATTTTAAAACTGCCTTTGTTTTTTCCTAGCATGAAAACTCACCAACTTCTATTCTTTTATTCTATTGAATGTTAAAAATGAGGGGTTTGGGTATAAGCCATGAACGAATTTTTTTTATGTGTAATAGAAGGAACAATTTATGCAATTGAATGCTCTTTTCATTGTTATTTCGATAATCTCCAGGCTTAACTTCATATTCACAATGTGAATTGTAATTTACAAAAAACAATTTTTTGTAAAAATTATAAAATTTTATATTTGTTGTCTGATTCGTGTGAAATTCGACTATTATGTCACTTTTGAGAAGTAACACAATTTCTGCTAGTGATTTTTTCGATTCAGGCCATAGTTTTTAGAAGAAATTTGACATATTGGTTTTTAGTTCGTTTTTACTGATGTTTCAAAAAAATAGAACTCATTCAGTTTTTATGCTAGAACAAAACCAAAGACAGTTTTAGAATCCTTAAAGCATTGTAAACAAAGGGGTTTTTGAATTTTTTTGGGCATTATTTCCTTTTTATATGGGGTCGAAAATTCGTGATTCCGAATAGTCCATCATCTAAGAATCCTTTTTCAACAACAACATGAAAATGGTTCATCGGACCGCCAGTGGCCTGAGTGGAGCTCGTTAATAGCATCTTAACCCTTAAAACTCGCGCCTATTTATTTATTCAAACTACATTGACCTTCGTAAAAAATTACTTTTTGCAATCTTATTTTACAACCAATGGTTATACACATTCAGTTATTTCTCGTACCATCAATAAGTTGCTAAATAGTAAATTTATTCGGAAATCTCATGTTCATGCTCTAAACTATAGTTACTGCGTTTTCCTCATATTTTGGATATCAAGCGGTAAAGCAGAACAAAGAATTTTTAATACTTTTGATAAAATACTTCCCGGCAATTTTCTTTCGTATTGTTTTAGTTAACTAATGTACCATTAGATCATTTTTTGTTAGATTTAAAGATGTGCTCCATACCGGCCCGCAATCTTTACTCGTCTATAATTTCAGTTGTGCGCATTGCGCATCGCGGTGCGTGGGTTCCACACACCGAGCACTTTACGTCAGGGTTGCTGAACATGCAGGTCAAAGTCATCGTACAGGCCGCTTGCTTACGTCTCCTACTCATTCTAGCGTCAGACAACATTGTAGTAGTGGTTCCTGTGAACAGGTTATTGACATTAACAAATTTAAAATATTAGATACTTGTACCGCCAGCTTAGACGTACGTATATAAGAGTCATTATTCATTCATAAACTTAAACCTTCTCTCGACGAAATGCAGAGTGCATACCCTCATAAAATAGTCAACCGTCACCTGCTATGAACATCGTGACCTGCCATGAACATCTTGACCTGCCATGAGCATCGTGACCTGACATGAGCATCGTGACCTGCCATGAACATCGTGACCTGCCATGAACATCGTGACCTGCCATGAACATCGTGACCTTCCATGAACATCGTGACCTGCCATGAACATCGTGACGTGCCATGCATATCGTGACCTGCCATGAACATCGTGACCTGCCATGAACACCGTGACCTGTCATGTTTTCATCACGCTATACGATTCATTTGACCATTAGGATCAGTAACCCCAATACCATCATCGTGTCACCCCTTACGCACGACTTGAAATCATTGAGGGCAGTATTTTTAGCGTTCAGTAGAGCATTTCAGATATTTTCTTCTTTTCGACAGCTAGCAAACATTTTTATCACATTATCCGAAGTTGATTCAACCCCAGCCATAGGAAGTAAAATACTTGTTGTACTTCCACGAATTACACATAATTAACTTTTTATTAGCGTGTTTTCAAAATACATTATATGTATGCTAACTTTACTTGTATACTTGTATTATGAAATCATACTAGGTTTTAGACAATTTAGACTAATAATCTCTGTGTGTTTTTAGTTTCTCTTTTTTTTTAGTTTAATTAGGAATGTCCTTATTTTTACCTTGATCCTGTAGTTTTTATCATTTTTATTTTTACGTTACATTTTACTTACTGTCTCTTAATGCTAATGACTGACCATGTTGACATATTCGACAATATTGATCCAGATCTCAATCATTTGAATAGACTGCACCCAAACCTAAACGAAACTGTATGGAGAATTCTGAACTTCCCCATTGCCCTGTGAGACGCATTACGGTTTAAACTTTAGTACTTTCACATCATGGCTAGAGGCAGGTGAGGTGGGAGCTGCGTTGCGGCAACTTAGGGTGCTTCATTTGTATTCCAATTGATACTTTAGGTTGATCCCTTTAGTTGCAGTGGTACCCGTTTGGTATCTCTTGCTTTTTCATTCCTTATTTTAAGTTGCGACTTCCTAGTTATGGTGGCGACTTCTAGTCACGATCTCAGCGGCTACCAATCCCGAGAGTAAAGGCGTTCCGCAGTCGTGGGTGCCGACGCTCGGTGTTCAGCCGTGGCACGACCTCAAGCACGTGTCCCGGTGGATCGCTTCTTCATTTATTCTCTCTATTTCCTAAAGCCATCTTTGCTTCTATTTCCTATGAATTAATCACCTTGTCCTATTGCTCTGATAGATAACCTTGCCATAGTTAATTGTATGACTGTGCGTGTGAGTGATCTTGTTAAGCTACCTTAAATTTCTTGAACTATGAAATCCTTAACCTTAAATATCTTCGATATCTTAATACTATGATACCTTAAATTCTTATAACCTAAATCTATTTCGAGCTTGCTTGGAATGGGCCCTTAACCTTTTTCCTTAACTTAATTAGCCTACCTGGAGCCTAACTGAAAGACGGCTTACCGGCTGTCTAACTCTCCGGGTGGTACTATTAACTCTTAAACCTAATTCTATTTTCCTAAACTTGCTCTTTGCTTGAGCCTTTTTCTTGACGTTAACCATCTTTCCAACTCTACGAGTGGCTTCCACACTGAGGCATAATTAAACTCAGGTTAGCCTATGAAATAATCCTGCTATAGTGTTCTTATTTGCTGCAAAATCACTATGAATAACTTCTTACTCCATTAATTTCTCCATTGCATTAATTCATTTGTTTCATTTTAGTATCTGCACCTTCGGGCTCCAAAAGCCCAGCTTGAGGCTGCTCCACCGGGGACGATGCGGGACGGCTGGTTTTAATTCGGCGCAGCGATCTCAGACGAGGCTGTCATTTCGGTTGTGCGGTGCTGGCTACCCTGGGTGTCGATCGGGCTACTGAACAGCGTTAAACTACCGGGAATTCTCGGGGCCGTCCGGCTTGAATTTTGTCGGCTGGGCGAACGGCCAGTCCTTCCGGAGGGCCACGCCGCAAGCTGATTAGGATCGCCGCTGAAGAAAGAATAGTTTCGCGCTTTCGTAGTGGTAACAGTGCTGCTGCGTTTTTTAGCCACCACGCTAGGAGTCGCCATTTTGTTAATTTATAGTGATCGTCTTCTTTCATTCATCTAGGTTAACCCTAGAACTTTCGTTCCTGAATTTTGTTGTTGTTAATTAGAATCGATGTAGCTTTGTAATCTTATACGCAGAGCCGGCATTAGTGTTAAGATTTGTCCTAGTTTATTAATTATTGTTCCTGGCTCGTGAATCTACGATCCTGATGTTCGGGCTTTTTGAATGGTTCGTATCATCTGAATTTGCTGCTACTTGCAGAGTTGAATAAACTTTCTTGCTGTCATTCCCTGTTTACCTTTGAACCTATTTGTGTGGATTCTCCACAACTGGAAACTGTAAATACCTAAATATTAAAAAATTCAATGAATCGATGAGGAAGACCTGTAACGATTTTTCTCTATTATGTTGGAACTGTAGATCCATTTACCCGAAAATAGATGAAATATCTTGTACTATCACTGAGCTGAACAGCAATTTTGATGTTCTCAGTTTCACCGAAAGTTGGCTAGACGACTCATCTAAAGACCTGATTCAAATTCAAAACTATTATAGCCATCATTCACTCCGTAGTAACAAACGTGGTGGTGGCATCAGTACGTACATATCTAAACATATATCTTCGAAAGTCATTTTAAGTGCAACTATGAATCGTGAACATATTGAGACTTTATTTATAGAACTTACGAAAAATGATAAACGGATTGTGCTTGGGACAGTATATAGGCCCCCGTATTTCAGTTCAACAAGTCTCTATATAATGACATAATAATCTGCGGGGATTTCAACTACGATCTTCTACAATATGATAGCTGTGAGCAAACCTCAAACTTCATAAATGTTTTTCAGTCTAGCTCCTTCCTTCCAATCATCACGAAACCTACGCGTGTTGCTTCTGAATCGGCTACGTTACTCGATAATATTTTTATGTTAGATCCGACTGATTTTCTTACCGGAATAATAACTTCTGACTTATCTGACCATTTCCCGGTGTTTCTCATCAAGAAAAATGTCTATAATCCTTGTCCCAGCCCACAGGCTGATACTTATTCATTTCGTTGTGTAAACGAATACAACTTGGGAACAATGCGAACTGTTCTAGAAGAATTAATGCCATCATTAGACATCTATGAACGGGACAATAATGCGATAAACATTGATGAAGCAATACTAAATTTAACTGAAATTATAACGACCGCATACAACCAGTGTTGCCCAATAATCACCCGCACAATTACGCCGAAAAATAGACAAAAGCCCTGGATTACTGAAGATATCGTGATCAATATAAAGAAACGTCAAGCGTACCTAGCCTTACTGTACGAAGGGCGAATATCTAAAGTAACGTATAACCGATTCAGGAATCATGTGACAAATCAAATACGAACCTCAAAACGAGACTACTTCACGCGCAAATTTACTGAATACAAAACTGATATTAAAAAAACTTGGCGCCTGCTTAATTCATGCTATAAACCGAATAATAATACTACGAAAACAATTGAGTCCGTCGTTCACGAAAATGTAAAATACCACGAGAAAAAAGATATTGCAACTGTGTTTAGCAACTTTTTTGTAAACATAGGAAATAATATAGCCGATAGTGTCTTCAGTGAACCCAGAGACCACTTGCAATACATGGACCATGTCCGTGAACCTAACTCTTTCTTTTTCACGCCAACTAATCCCTCCGATGTAATTACGTGCATAAACAACTTGAAAAATAAATCAAGTGGATTGAAAAATTTTTCGACTAAAGTTCTTAAGGCTATAGCTGATATAATAGCACCGTGCATATCTTATATTATTAACCAATCCCTTTCTCAAGGTATCTTCCCCAACTCTTTCAAAGTTGCGAGAGTCACCCCTATTTTTAAAAATGGTGATAAAAACTGCATTAACAATTATAGACCTATCTCTGTACTACCAATTATTAGCAAAATATTCGAGAAAATTGTGTATAAAAAAGTGTATTCGTATTTTGAACAAAAATCTTTCCTCTACGGCAAACAATACGGTTTTCGTTCTAAGAAATCTACGACACAAGCGGTATTAAATCATTTGCAATACCTTTATTCTAATATAGATGAAGGAAACCTTGTTTTCTCCGTATTTCTTGACTTTCGAAAAGCATTCGATTGTGTGGACCATAACGTATTACTCTCGAAACTACATTGTTATGGCATTCGAGGGGCTGCCCATGATTGGTTCAGATCATACTTAGCAAATCGGAAACAATACGTTGTCATTGACGACGCAAAATCAGACCCACAGACAATTAGCCATGGAGTTCCACAAGGATCTGTTCTTGGGCCTCTCCTATTTCTAATCTTTATCAATGATATCATTCAATCTACATCATTCTTCAAATTCATACTCTTTGCCGATGACAGTACCCTTTCTGCGGTCCTTCCAGACCAAAATCCCGCTAGGATGGCGGAGCGTATAAATAATGAACTTCATAAGGTTTCATTGTGGCTTAAAGCTAATAAAATATGCCTTAATATCGATAAAACAAAATATATTACATTCTCATACAAGAAAAATATATCTCTCCCACGCATTCAAATTGGCGAAGGTGAAATCGAAGAAACCAACTCAAGTAAATTCCTGGGCATCATAATAGACAAACATCTAACCTTTAAAGAGCACATCGCTCATATAAGTTCTAAATTATCAAAATATATCGGAATAATAAATAAAGTTAAAAATTTCCTGCCTGAAACAGCCTTACAAATGCTCTACCGAACGCTCATTTCACCATACTTGCAATACGGAATAGAAGCATGGTACGGAACTGATAAAAATAAAACCAACAAAATTTTTACCCTGCAAAAAAGAGCCATAAGAGCGGTAAAGAATCTAGAATATAATGCTCACACAAATGACTCATTCAAAAATTTACGAATACTTAAGCTCTCGGATCTCTACAAAATCTCCATTTGCAATTTCATTTACAAAACATTAACAAATGATGGCGACAATAGCCTAAAACAACTATTAACTGCGCAAACTGGTCATCACGACCATTTAACCCGAAATAGAAGTAAATTCATGCTTCCTTATTACTCAAAGGCTCGGTCACAACACAGTATCCTCTTCGTTGGAACTAAAACTTGGAACTCAATACCTGCGGAGATCCGTGAAAGTAATTCTTATAAGGTATTCAAAAATAATCTTGAGTCTCACTTCCTATCAGATTACTAGTCGTGTAAGATCACAGAGTCAAACCTTGTCACCTACATAACTGGTCCTAATAATGTAATTCGCCTTGGTTAATTTCGCCGATCTTCAGTCTGTTCTTGAATCGTTTGTCGACTATACTGTTAAATCAAGTCCATATGAACTATATTGTGAAATGAAGTATCTAATTTCGAGTTAATTATCTCATTGATCAGTCCAATACGTCTCTAGTTTAAGTGAATTAGGTTAAACATTATTGTACTCCTAAGACTAACCTTGATGGTAGGATGCCCTAGAAGTCACTGAACTTATTCGGGCCCACAGGTAGCTATACTCAAATTTGACCATTGTACTAGACTTAAGAAACATTTTATCCCTGTATCACCTGTGGTAAATAAATTGTTTAAATTGTTTAAATTGTTTAAATACTTTCAGGAAATAATTCCTTTTTGCTTACAGCTCTTTCTAGTTTTTGACTCAATGGAATATTTTGTGCCAGCATTATTTTGTTAGGAAATTGAAAACAAAATATTGAGTGGTGGAAGTGTGCTCGAGGTAGTTGCTTGAAACTTATAGATGGGTATGCTTAAAACACCAGTACTAGATATCTGCCATAATGGCTGTTCTTTCTGTAAAATGTTCTTGTTACCCTTTATTATCGTGTCCAGCATCATGTGATAAGAAATTTTAAAACATTATGGTAGCGTTGGGTAAGTTTCGTGAGCAAATTGCTAGGTACTTGCAGGTACGCATACACGCAGAACTCGTTTCTAATTTCTGACAGGCCGATTTTTCAGGTTTGGAAGCAGAATCCGTACCTTGCACCCCATATACTTCCCACAATATCGACTGCTACCGCAGAAGCCCAAGCCCAAGTGTGGGTGTGAGAGGAGACTGTCCTGTAATGCATTTTTCATCAGTATTTACAGTATTCATGCGTATTCTGAAACATTAAATAAATCAACCAAGGGAATATATTTCGAAATTTTCTAACAATCTTTAGCTCAACTTGTGACATAGATTTAATAATACCTATTTAAGTTCATTAACTAAGGATCTATACGTTGAAATATTTAAAATGCAACATGATACAATTTATGTTTCCACTTGATTGAACATAAACTGATTTTTACCTTCAGAATTTTTTATACTGGCTAGTCCATCGCCTGGTGACCCTGGCCTCCTGATGTAATTCCATCGTTACAGCTCCATACCAGACACTGACGTTGTCGTCGTCACGCCGCTCACCTCTAGGGCACAGAAGGTGAGATTACTGATGTTGAACACCATTTAGCGTTGATATACAGTATAGAGTTTGGCCTCATCTCTCCAAAAATAGTTAAATAAATAATCGGCTGCGTAACTTTCACCTAGAATTCATCTGCTTTAAATTGTGTTCAATTACTAGTCTGGATGCTCGACATCAGAACAATATTAAACAGAAAGCTACGAGAGAGCAAAATATCGCCACTTTCTTGTGTTCGTGTTGTGTGTCCCATTCATACCTTGAAGTCAAGTGTAGGATTGTCTTTAATGAGCCGCGTTGTTATGAGATTCGTTCCCATCACGCATTTAATTTATAAAGTGGTTCAGGTCATCTTTCTTACTACTTGAAATAGATTTGCAAAATGTCAATGATACCAGTTCCTTGTGTGCTTAGCCAGCATTTTATAAGATTTACAGTGCGCTCAGCTCCTTTACAAAGCAGTTTAGACCTCGTTTCATCACACTTGAGGTTTGGAGCACGAACTGAGGTGAGATCGTGAACTGGTCCCTAGTTTTAAGCAGCATTTTTATTATTGCTACTTCTTGAAAAAACAACCATGGAGGCAAGGGAAGAAGTGCTCAACACTCTGGACGTATACTGCAAGTCGTCAGTACATTTTGATAGAGTTTAAGAACAATATATTATATATTATCCAGAGTCCCAGCAAATATCTCCGCATCGCAGAGGTAACCGACGGAGTGACGTCGGCAGCGCGGCTCAACGACTGGCCCATGGGCGTCCACAAGGAGGAAGATCACTGGCTGTGAACAAATACTAAGGTTAGGTTTGTTCAAGGCGGTAAAACAAAGTTTTACGGAATAACACCAAGAGCAAATAGTAAACTTTCCCTGATACATCTTTTGAAGTTGATCGTTCCCAAATAGCAATCGGAAAGTAGCAATAGGTACTAGCAATCGGAGAGCAGTATTAGATAATAGCAATAGAAGAGTAGCCATATACAATAGCAATCAGAGTCTAGCATTAAGGTGACTAAATGGCATTAAGGTGGCTTAATAGCATTAACGTGGTTAAATACCAGTAAGGTGGCTAAATAGCATTAAGGTGGTTAAATAACATTAAGGAGGCGAAATATCAATGAGATAGCTAAATAGCATTAAGGTGGCTAAAGAGTATTAAGAACAGCGTCCCTCTTCCGGAATTTTTTTTTGTGATTGAACCTAGAGCAATAAAATTTTCTAAACTGGTAGGAAAAGCACTTTGGAATCATTTACCTTCTATGAAAAAATGCGATTTGTTTCAAAGAAAACGAGATAGTCATAGAAAACGAGATTTTTTGGGAGGTTTTTCTAAATGCTTCGGAGTTTATCTGAGCATGAAATATAACGCATTTCGGAAAGATTCATGGAAACAGGACGGAGTCGTAAATTCCGTAAGCGTTTCAATGAAACGAACCACCGTTTTCTGCGTTAAAAAGAGACTCATTCTGACAAAGTTAAAATACTTTTATACATGATTATTTACGAATAGTTGAGCGGCAAACTTTGCACACTTTTTTACTATTTGAAGTATATTTAACTCTATTCTACTGCAAATGTTCAGAGATAAAAACGCTTACGAAAAAGTATATACTATTTTTTATTCAGCTGAAAATGTGTGTTCTGATAGGGAAACTTTAGCAGTTTAATTAATAAATTACAACTAAAGACACAACGTCTTTTTTCCTCGTAATAGTTCTCTGCAAAACGGACATTTTATTTATCCCTGAGGGGATACAACTCTTGTATCTATGGGAATTAGCGCTGCCAAGGTAATCCGAATTAGGCTACCAAGGTGATGCAAGGACCCGAGCTGAGAGCTAGGTAGGCCTTTTTTAACTAAAATATTTTTTTTACAAGAAGGGCCATGTTTTTCGGTTGTCTGCTGTCATGTTTTCTAGCAACTATTACTTTATTCTTTACCTATTATTTCGTTACATGAACTGGTTTTTCAATCTATTGTTTCTTTACACCTTGTTCAAGTATTTCGTGTTCCCTTATCTCCATACTAAAAAGTGCATTCCTCCTTTGTTGCAGGTAGGGAGGCTTAACTAAACATCTTATTTAGCGCAAACTTACAAACATTCTCACGAGCTCGATCAATTCCAGAGCGCTGCTGATTCAGAATAAAAAAGCTGATGCTGGACCAGCCCTCTGACCCGCCTCTGACGTGGTCTGCTGGACTGGGTACATCTTGCGGACTGACAGAGCTCTGCCGTGACCTGGTCAAGAGGCCCGAAAGTGTTTTGTTTCTTAATCTTGGTGCCGAACATTAGACAAACTGATCACAGTTTTACCACAGCTGAAGTTTTCGTAATGTTTTAAAATATCCGATTGCCATAGTCGCAGCTTTCGGCTTCTCAGGATGATTAGAAGTAACTTGCTCATTTCATTTCAACAGAAGCTTGAATGAGAAATTATTCGACTGGTTATTTTATTCCTAAAATTTATTGCTTCATTGAGCTCCATTTACAGCAGTTTTAACTTATATTAAAAACTCTACGTTAGTAATTTTATTGGAGGAGATTATAGATAATAAACAACCCTGAAAAATAAACTTTGAAAAATTGTCAATATCTCTGTATCCAACACTTCTTCCAAAACTAATGAAACGTGTTGAGTCAGAACATGAAAACCGTTGGCCTCTATACCACCCACCGGTTTAGACATACTCCTTCAACCAACTACATTACAATAGGCCAATTTATTGTTGCATGAGTACTAATGAACAGTGCAACATAGTATAGGAACTCCGAGTGCTATTGGGTTGTGCTTCTTTGCCTTCCTTATCCAACCACGCAAGCCGCACGCGCATTTCAAACAGATGAACTTTAAGTAAAGTCAAGGGCTCTAAGGAAAGTTTATTTCAAACTAGAGACCACTCCCGACTCCTCCCTCCAGGCATCTCCCATCCAGCGCTCACTTTGTGCCTATAAATGAAATTTCTTAGTTAATTATAGTTACAATTACCGTTTCAGTGGGGGCAATAGTCGTCGAACGTTTGAAATCTAAATATTAATAGCGACAGGTTGATCTATACGATACACGGCATTAAAATGAAATATGTATCAGGTTCTTGCTCAGAGGACCAGAACGTTATAGTTCATAATTGGTACGCCGTAAGAGTGTTCCTGGCACACTTGAAGGTTACCCAGTCTGGGCCATCAATGCGACGGTCCGAGAAGCTCGCACACGTCCAAGGGTCCCTCAGGACAGGCAGCCTACAGAGGCGGTGACGAGGTTCAAGCACGCAAAACAGTACGCCAATACAGTAGTACAGCACGCGAACCTGGGCTGAAGTATAACCGTAAACGTTACGTTGCCTGAATGCATTACACGGCACTGAAGATTAGATGAAGAGAACAGTGGCGGGTTGGTGAGGAATCCGACGCTCAAACTTGTTGCGTTCCGAGGTCAGCTGCGGTCACGTTTTGAATGAAGTTCCGAACAAAATGTGCTTGCACGTATCAGCCGCAGGTATCTAAATTTTACATTTTGAATCTAAATTTACAACGACATGTAGAATTTTGTACATTGGAGGGCCGAGGTGAACATTGTCAACAATGTGAAACAAACATTTCATGAAGAACACCTTACATACTAAACAATTGATCAGGATCTAAACTCGTGAACTAAGATCCTGACCAACACAACAACGCAGAACATTAATTTAAAGACATTTAAATCTAAGAACATCAACACAATTTGGAAGCCAATCTTTTAGAACGCCTAACAGCTTGCGGTTCGTCATTGCTCCCGTTATCTTGAGGTTCCCTCAAGCCACATGATTCTGATAAGAAAATAAGATCCTCCACATGTCGCCGGATTACCTCAGAGTTAGCCTTTCGAACAGATGTAGCAACGACCTCGTCTAAATCATTTTTTTTCTACTGCAACTACTACTGCAAGTGGAAAATCGAAAGGTTTGAAATGATCCGTCTTTATGCTAACTAAATCGCCAGGCTTTAGTTCAAGATGAGTTTGACGTTTACATCGATTCTTACGGTCGGTTGCCTGGTGAAAGAGGTTTGCGACGAATTCACTTTGATATAAATTTCTAAACTTACGTGAAACTCGTCTCAACTTTGAAAATCTTTGAACAATCTCTTTCTGACTATTGAGCAAAATATAATCATCGTCCTGCTCTGCACTCGAGGGAGGTAAAATATTCAGACAAGTTATTTCCCGCCCCTTCATGATTAATTCGGGAGTTATCGCATTCAGAGCGGACCAGTCTGTATCTAGTTTATTAAGAGAATTCTGGAAAGCCACCGGTCTTTTATTTATTAGCATCTTAGCTTGATACACTAAAAGTTCGAAATCAGACGCTGGCAGCACAGTTTTCGCTATTGACGCAGTAATTATTCGCTTCACCTGCTTAACGAGCGATTCTATAAAGCCACAAAGCTTGGAAGCACCTGCAGGAAATGGTTGAAACTGCAGTTTCTCAATGTTATGAGACTCGAGAAGTTTTAACGTAATTTCGTTCGTTAAATAGGATATATTTTCATTTACCCCCGCTACAATTGGGCTTCCATTGTGGCTTACAATAATTGACGACAACCCCTGCTCGAATATGTGCATTTGCAAAGCTCGCACGAAAGAGTTTTTGTCTATCATCTTACACATGATAAGGTTGACTGCACGTGACCAAAAGCTAGCCACTACCAGCACATACACTTTCTCATTAACATTTACAGAATTTTTACAGAAAATGGGCCGCAGTGGTAAATACATATGTTTCGAAATGGGACACATTCTGGATTAATTCTAAAATCTCTATATGCGCTTTGGTTTAGTTTCACAGTACGATTATTAAGTCTTCTACAACTTGTGCAGTTCTTCATAATCTTTTTAACAACGACAAAGCCATTCGTCACCCAGAACTCTTTGCGCAAAAGCGACAATGTTTTATAAATTCCTGAATGATCGGACGATGTATGAATATCCCATATTAATACTTAAATGTTATATTTTGGCAAAGGTATAATAAATGGATTAGGATGACCCAACCATCGTAATGGACCAGTTGGAGTTTTAAAATCAATCTGTACAAGTAAAAACATAGAGAAAAATTGTGAAAACACTTTTTTGAGAATGAAATATTCAAATTTACACAAAATTTTGGAAATTGCTTGGATTGCATTATTTTTCTTCATTATATTTTCTCTGCACACACGCAAGCATTTGAAAAACATGAGATAGTTGAATGTCGAGACTAATATCCGTAGGCTGAATGACGAACCTCCTTATGTGTGTTCATAGGGCGAGTAAAATCCGTAGATTTGTGATAAAATAATTTTGAAATACACATTAGATGCTTCAATAAGCCATTGAATCGAATTTTTCGTATGAAATTTTTGTTCTATTTAAATTTTAGTCCATTTTTTTCATTTTTAATTCAAACATTTATTTTTGCTGCGTGCAATCATAAGCCACTGCGCATGAACTTGACTTATATTAATTTATACTAAAAAAATAAAGGACAACCAACATAAGTATATAGGAACGTATTTATTGAGCAGACTGATTTATGTTAGACATAAGTATATCCTGTTCCATTGTGACGTTACATGCGGGACATGAAACTCAACATTAACCAAATAAACCTTCTGACCTCCGAGCTTTGGTAGAGGTTATCTTGATTTCTTTATGAAAATATAAACATAAACTTAGTAAGAATTTCACATGTAATTAAAAGTCGTCCGCTACCTTTTCCACATTTTGGTAAATAAAATTTGCTTCCAACATTAAAGTATGCCCAAGTTATTGAAAAAACGAATGTCATTTCTTTCTGTCTAAGTTTTTCAACACATTACATTTGCAGTTATTACTTCATTTCTTCTTGGTGAAAAATTCTAAAATTCCTCTACAAATTACCTTACGGCAAGTCTCTTTTGAAATGACATTTATCAGTTATTTTCTCAGTTTTTCAGACTTAGGAAATTGCTCATGTTCAACTCGTGTTACTTTTTCTGTATTTTTATAGCCTGAAGATGTTAGTAACATCAAAAAGTTGATTCCTATAATTGACCGATATTGAAATAGAATTTTATGGATTGTCCGTGTTGCAGTAAATATAGCCACAAATTTATTACGACCTTCAGCACGTGATGAACTGGAACATTCATTAGCGTGTTATTCAGATCTAGCATGCAGATAGTGACTGAGACTACGACTGCTCAGCGTACCTCCCGCCTGTTGGGTCGCTTGCACGGCTGGCCTTCTATAGCGCAACCTCATGTCAACCACTATGTGTACCAAAACAATATAAGCACCAATACCATAAATGTGTTAAAACCAACATGTACCAAAACAATACAAGCATCAAAACAATTTATATACGAAAACAAAATTGTACCAAAACATTTGACGTTCATAAGAGAGGTATATGTAGAAACTTCTTTCGTCTCGTCGAAGCTCTGGCTACCGGCCGCAGTTAAATTGGAACGCTTTATGCATAATAATGAAAATCCACTCCAGTGATCACTAGAGCTGAGGGTGCTACGCATGAAACAAATCTATTTCTCGTCAAACATCGCAATCAAGTTAACGGGTTGCATTTCTTCCAGAAATTCTATCCCGTTATTTCCGACAGCACCTGTGGCCAGGGTGGCATGACAGAATGCCACCTTTTGTTAGTGTCGCTCTATAGTTTTGAGTGTTGAGGACAGGAAGGGTTGAGTGTCTCAATTCTATGTTAAAAGGGGCTTCTATTGCTAAGGGAATGGAGGGTTTTGCTACCGTAGACGTGCAGTCGTTGGTCAGGTATTGGACACAGTTCTCCCCAATACTTTTCATATTCTGACTTCATAAGCGTTTACGATGAAGAATATGAAAGCATTTTGCTATAAGATGAAATGTCAATTTTCAAACTCAGAGGAGCAGATTAAAAATTTCATTCATCCTTGAAAATTAACATACACAAGACAGATAATGAATGTTGTATTTAGATGCATGGTAATCATAAAACTTGTCATTTCTCTTTGCGCGCGATGGTGCAGAAAATTTCATGGGACTGACAATTTTTAGGAGCAGAAGACGCTGTTATTTTCCACGTAGAAATAGGAAGTAAAGTGCGAACATGAGTGGAAATAAAATTTCATACCAACCCTAGTTTGAAATGCTCACTATTTAATTGGTAGCAACATTGTTATCCTTCAAAATTACAAAAAACGCTGCTTATTCACCAGCGACCCAACGAAAATGGCAAGCTATCGCGTAATGTAACCAATGGAAAATTTTCGACAAAATGCAGGAAATAATATCAACTCTTCATGACAGGAAGTAAGCATCAATAATTTCAGACTTGAACGTTGAGTGGAGGATTTCGAAATAAGCACATTACATACCTTGTTTTTACTGCTTTACGGTAGGTCACCTAGGAGGTAAGCTTGAGGGCATGGAACAGGTGCACCGTGGGTCATTTATGCATTTTTTAGCATTTTATACAAAACATTTGAGCACGCATAGCTGCCCAGCTCAGGTGTCCTGAGATGCGGCACCAGCAGACGATGTCTGCCTGCGTCAAGCACGGGTCTAATACAAGGGCGGGATACTGCAATAAATGGAGTAAAAAATACGCAATTGCTTTGATAAATAATCGACGCATGAATGAATTAATAATATGTATACGGTTCAGTTAATAGATTGTTGATGCTTCAATAAGCGTTGTAAGGAGAAGAAAAACATTCTCCCTTCATTGCATTCTCAACATACATATGCTGATGCAGGTATTACCATAATTATTTACTTCAGTAAAATTGAACGCAAAGCCCGCGAAAAAGTTACGTGTGATGAAATCATTACATCAAGATTGAATTTAGAATTAACTTTCGGGCTAGATGATGATATAAATTATTGTTTGAAGGATGCTAAAAAACTTCATGAGAAGCAAAGCATATATCTTAATTGTTGTGGATAAATTGTTTATGGGATCAATTGCTAGTTAACTCGAAGCCATAATTTCTATACTTTCTATAAATTTTTCAAGATATAATAGAAAAATGCGATGTAGAATATTCCCCTAATCCCATCCATTGACTAAATGCGTGAAAAGTTTGATGATTCTCAATTAACAACATGGAAAGTTTGATGTTTTTGTACTCACGTCACAGAGCACAATTGGCTATAAAATATTCCAATTCTTTTAAACTTGACAATAGCTGCCTGAGTATCTTCTTTAGTTCTAGTTCTCAAGTTAATGTGAGCTGACCTTGTTTAGAAATAATTTCATTAAATAGAAATAATTCAAGCACCCCAGTATATTAGAGTAGATTATTTTCTCATAGGTTATTTTAGTAAATAGAAATACACGACGCACTTTAGGTTATTCGAGCTAATCCTCTTTTTAGATCATTTATTTACATAAAAATGATTCAAGCACAGCAGTTTATTCGAGCTGACGCTTCTTTATCGATTCTTTTAGTATATAGAAATAATTCAAGCACCCCAGTTAATTGAGTTCACGCTTCTTTATAGATTTTTCCATTCTTCAGAAATAATTCAACCCTCCCGGTTTATATGAGCAAGGATTTTTACCCACTTTCCTAATGGGGAAGGAAAGCATTCAAGTCCTGTTAAATTTACCGTTATTCTGAATATTTTCTCAATGTCTGAGGGAGGCATTCAACACCAGAAATGTTGTTATAACGGGCCTCAGAACGGGGGTCTACGAGCCCGGTTCTTGTCAGGGACAATGTAAACTCCCCTAACATTTTCTGTTTAGTCCAGGGTATCCCAATTGAATATGAAGTTCTGAGGGGAAAGTGACGCATCTTGAAGCCTACTTTGCACAAATATGTTTTAAAATATTCTCAGTTGAAAATTTTGGTTTGCTTCGAAAAATTTGGTGACAAACCAACGGTATTTTTTGCCTTACCGCGATCTCTCCACAGAAATTTTGCCTCACGACGATATCTCCACAGTAATTTTGCTTTACGGCGATATCTCCACAGTAATTTTGCCTTACGGCGATATCTCCACAGTAATTTTGCCTTACGGCGATCTCTCCACAGAAATTTTGCCTCACGACGATATCTCCACAGTAATTTTGCTTTACGGCGATATCTCCACAGTAATTTTGCCTTACGGCGATATCTCCACAGTAATTTTGCCTTACCGCGATCTCTCCAAAGAAATTTTGCCTCACGACGATATCTCCACAGTAATTTTGCTTTACGGCGATATCTCCACAGTAATTTTGCCTTACGGCGATATCTCCACAGGAATTTTGTCTTACGACGATATCTCCACAGTAATTTTGCATTACGGCAATATCTCCACAGTAATTTTGCATTACGGCAATATCTCCACAGTAATTTTGCCTTACGGCGATATATCCACAGTAATTTTGCCTTACGGCGATATACCCACAGAAATTTTGCCTTACGGCAATATCTCCACAGTAATTTTGCATTACGGCAATATCTCCACAGTAATTTTGCCTTACGGCGATATCTCCAGTGTTTTTCTCGCATCCTACTTGGTATTATTATAACAGGAAATATGCGCGAAATTAGATAATAAATCAGTGTTGTGACTTCAATATAATATTTACTGCATTGATGATTTAAACGGTTTTAGTGAATAGCTTCAGGTTATGCTGAGCTTTCATTCACTTTCAGATGAAAAGTTTGAAATTCCTCTCTTCAGAGAAAATGCTATCGCAGAGGGCGAAGAAAGAAAAAACGACTCATTCATAGAAGTTGAAGAAAGGCAAGTGGAATTCAAGACAAATGTTGTGATCGAAGTCACTAAAATACTCATTAAATTTTATGATTTTCATACTTTTAGATAAATTAAAACTACTTTAATACTGAATACAAAGTATGTTTTCATTGTTCTTAGGTCAGTTGGAAAGCAATTACCTACTGAATTATTTTAAAACGATACTTTCAGCCATTATTTTTCGCTAATCAGTATTGATGGAGAAAAATAGAGCGGGAGTTGAACAAAGAGGATGCTACAGTAAGAGGAGAAAGAAAATCACAATAATTAGTTCGTCAAGTTACCGTGGAAATAACGAATGTAACTATTGGAGGCAAATAACACGTCGATGAAATGAATCGGACAAATTATATTTCCAATAGGACGATTCTTCGAGAATCTTATTCGTACAATAAAAAGAAGAACCAGAGTAAAACGAACATTACATTTAGTGCAAACGTTTGGAATTAAAAATCCCATCATCAGTGCTGGAACAAGAGAGAGAAAAAAAATGAATAGTCTATTTTAATAACAAAAATCATATATATTCCACAAAATTCTCTAAATGTCTAAAAAGCCTAATTTTTCCATTCATACCCAAACAATGGCATACTCCTAATTCACACAAGCACACATGTACACACATGGAGGTAGTACCGTTGGTTAGTATGTTTTTTACACCGGTGGACGTCAGAGTGTTTTATAGAAATAGTGCACTGATTGCATCCTTTTGAGCAGGAAGGAATGATTGGATGAGTGCCTGTGGAGTGGCTCTGCCTATTTATATAAGTGTGACTGCTGCATGCAGTCCTACGTTGGTAGTACCAAACTCCAACAATTCATCAGACATAGCCAACTCGCAGGAATATCTCATAGAACCGGTCGTGCACTAACCACTCCACCCCAATCAGCAATTAGGGATGACTGTGAAAATTCAAATCATTCATTCAAAACTACAAATTTTTAAACTTTATGCCGAGCTTATAGTGAGCATGACCTAAGAATTCTAGAGTCCCTTTTCATATTCACTCATAAACCTAACCTCAACAAAGACATTAGTGCCGTTAAGTTATCAATTGCCCCCTCCTACTGACGTAATTCTGTATGTGTGTGTGTGTATGTGTGTGTGTGTGTGCATAGTGTGTTTCGCTGTTGTATCTGAATTAGCGTGTACATGTGTGCATGAGTGAATTAGGAGTATGCCATTGTTTGAGTTTGAATGAAAAAATTAGGCTTTTTAGACGTTTAGGGAATTTTGTGGAATATATAAGATTTTTGTTTTTAAAATAGACAATTCATTATTTTCTCTTTCCCTTGCTCCAGCACTGATGATAGAATTTTTAATTCCGAAACGTTTGCATCAAATGTAATGTTCGTCTTTACTCTGGTTCTTTTTTTATTCTACGAATTGGACAAATGATAGAGATGTTTGAACCCTTATTAAGGGTCCGCGTTCGGTGCGGAATGTTCGAGCTACGAGACAAAAAGAAGTGGCCGGATCTAAGGGAAGGGGCTTTAGCGATGAAGTTATACTGTGAAAGAAATTTAAACGTAAAAACCGGGAAACAAAACGTGAGTGTATATAATGAAGTCAATGGAATTCAGGAACTAAATTTTTATTCATTTAATTACGAGAACTTACCTAAGGAATTTATCCTCAGTGAGGTACCTCCTCCTTCAGCGGTACGTAAGATGATGGGCTCAAGTGGAGCTATGAAACACAGAAGGGAAAACTCCGTTGGTCTTGATATTAACTTGCAATTATTCACTATAGCTAAATGGTGAAACTGCCTATTTGAAGAATATATAGTTCAGTAAGTAATAGTCGCCTCTCTTGCAGGACAGTAAAGGGAAGTAATGGTCGCCTCTTAAAAACCGAAATTTGTTTCGGAAAATTTTATAGAAGTAAAAATATTTATTTGACTATTATTATTTGGAGTACAATTTTGTACCTCTTGGAACGCAGTTGAGGCTGGATATTGTATGGAGTTTGAGCGTGAGTATTGAGTATGTATATTGTTAGTTGATATAAGGGTTTGGAGTTTGAGCGTGAGTATTGAGTATGTATATTGTTAGTTGATATAAGGGTTTGGAGTTTGAGCGTGAGTATTGAGTATGTATATTGTTAGTTGATATAAGGGTTTGGAGTTGGAGCGTGAGTATTGAGTATGTATATTGTTAGTTGATATAAGGGTTTGGAGTTTGAGCGTGAGTATTGAGTATGTATATTGTTAGTTGATATAAGGGTTTGGAGTTTGAGCGTGAGTATTGAGTATGTATATTGTTAGTTGATATAAGGGTTTGGAGTTTGAGCGTGAGTATTGAGTATGTATATTGTTAGTTGATATAAGGGTTTGGAGTTGGAGCGTGAGTATTGAGTATGTATATTGTTAGTTGATATAAGGGTTTGGAGTTTGAGCGTGAGTATTGAGTATGTATATTGTTAGTTGATATAAGGGTTTGGAGTTGGAGCGTGAGTATTGAGTATGTATATTGTTAGTTGATATAAGGGTTTGGAGTTTGAGCGTGAGTATTGAGTATGTATATTGTTAGTTGATATAAGGGTTTGGAGTTTGAGCGTGAGTATTGAGTATGTATATTGTTAGTTGATATAAGGGTTTGGAGTTTGAGCGTGAGTATTGAGTATGTATATTGTTAGTTGATATAAGGGTTTTTCTTCTCGATGAGAATTTCTTAACTTCTCAGGAGTCAGATTTACTCTCCTTCAAAGTGAATTATTCTAGGGTCATTAGCTATGTTTTCTCTTGGCAGAATTTTTTATGGAAATTGTGTACGTTTATTTTTGGTCCGCTAGGTACATTGTGACCAGCCTAGAGAGTACAGAGGTTGTCATGGTATCGGTCTCGTGTGCGAACGTATTTGATAATCGCATTTCGCATCGATGCAAGTGCTTTCTTACACGATATGGCCTTGTTGCATTGTTTTCAGTGTCACGACGTAAACGTCTCTAGAAATTAAGCTCGGCATTGGTTGTCAATGAAGAGCTGTATATAGTATGTCATTGAGTGCTATTTTTGAGGATTGTTTTAACATTCTATCATTTACGGAATAGAAGCATTGAACGGAACATATAAAAATAAAACCAAAATACTGTTTACTCTGCAAAAAAGAGCCATCAGAGCGGTAAAGAATCTAGAATAAAATGCTCACACAAATGATTTATTCAAATATTTGAAAATACTCAAACTTTCGGAACTCTACAAAATCTTCATTCGTAATTTCATTTATAAAACATTGACCAATAATGGCGACAATAACCTAAATAAACTATTTACTACACAAACTGGTCGTCACGACCATTTAACCCGAAATAGAAGTAAATACAAGCTTCCTAATTATTCAAAGGACCGGTCGCAACACAGTATCCTCTTCGTTAGATCTAAAACTTGGAACTCAATACCTGCGGAGATCAGTGAAGGTAATTCTTACAAAGTATTCAAAAGAAATCTTGAGTCTCACTTCATATCGGAATATTAGTCATGTAAGATCACCAAGTCAAATCTTGTCTCCTACATGACTGTTTCCAATAATGTAATATGCCATGGTTAATATCGCCGATCTTCAGTCATCTGTTAAATCGTTTATCGAATTTACTGTTAAATATGGTCCATATAACCTTTATTGTCAAATGAAATATCTGATATCGAGTAAATTATCTCACTGATCAGTCCAATGCGAAACTAGGTTAAGTGATTTACAGTAGGTTAAACATTATTGTACAACTTAGAATAACGTTGATGGTAGGATGCCCTAGAAGTCGCTGAACTTATTCGGGCCCACCGGTAGCTATACTCAAATTTGACCATTGTACTAAACACAAGAAACATTCTACCTCTGCGTCACCTGCGGTAAATAAATTGTTCAAAATTGTTTTAATTGTTAAAATTTCTTTTGTATGCAGTACAGCATTGGTTTTAGTGTTAGATCTGTGAATTATTTCTCTCTCAGCATTCGTTTCACATTTGAGGGAGTAGTTCTCGAGAGGGTTGTCAAATGGTATATCGGAGTATCCACTGTTTCTAAAGACTTGTTTAATCCTTTGGGTACGACAATTCAATTGGTTTGAGAAAAATTTCCAAAGGAAAAATATGTCATTACCCTTAAATGTCAGTGAAATTATCCTAGTGTGAGTGCTTTTAGTTTAAGCTTGTGCCTATTTCTTTATTTTTATTTTAAAATATTTTTGAATCTTTAAAGGTCTATGCTTGGCGACAGAAATTTTCGACGTTGATGATTAGGTTTTGAATTTACGAAGAAATTATTCATTAGTTTTTGCCCGTGAATGATGTAGATTTTTCATCAAAAATAAATAAAGTTCATAAAAAAATGCTCAAGTTGAATAGAAAGGTTATTGGATATGTTGCACGGACCCTGTCGCGTGAACTTAGAAGTAGAAAAGTGTTTTTTACGCGCACAGGCTTGAGGAATGTCCAAAAACTAGTTTCATGAATGCTTAGATATCCTTAATTGTGTTTTTACTCCAAAATATTCCCTCACTGGTTAAATTGCTTTAATATTCGGTTAGATGTCCTAAACTGGAAGTACTAGTCATCCTGGCACTGGAATAGCCGTCAGAACGCACAGGGTTGTGTTATGAAATGCTTACTTGAAAAGTTGTCAGTTGGATGTAGGCTTGTACGTGTGGTGTATCATTGCTTCAACTGCATTGTCTGTATACTTTTAGGGATATTCCCTGCTGGCTTCTGGTATGCGCTTGTGTTAGTTGGTTATTCGTGGAGGGAGAGGGCTGGGCGGTGTAGAAATTCGCGAGATTGGACCCTGTGCGCACGGCTGCACCGACTCCAATCTAAAAGGATTTCTACCCCACCTATCCCTCTCTCTCCACCTCCAAGCAGCTACAGCACCACCTCCAAGCAGCTAAAGAAATGTTAGGTTAAATTAATTTAGGTTAGGTTAAGTTAATTTAAGTTAGGTTAAGAGGTTAGGTTAAGTTAGGGTAGGTTGGGTTAGGTTAGGCCAAGTTCATTTAGTTTAAGGTTAACTTAAAAAAGTTTAAAAATGCCTGTTTTTGCGTGCCGAGATGGAGGGTCGAATAGCCAAACACCAGCGGTCGTTCTAAAAACTTATTATGATTTAATACAGGTATACTTTGGTATTCCGCTGTAGCATCCACTTACTAAGTACTTGTAGTGTTTATAATGCAGTGATTAATAATAACTGTTAAACGAACAGATAAATTAATAAATCTCAGAATTACTACATAGTTACATAATTGGCGCGAATGGCAACTTCATATAGCAACACGGAAGTGGAGGGAGAGGGCTGGGCGGCGTAGAAATCCTGCGAGATTGGAGTCTGTGCCGCCCGGCTGCGCTCAATTCTGAAGAGCAAAACCCGTTCAAGTTCGCGGCGTTCCCAATTTTAGATGCTTATTCGTGGTCAGACGTTAAGATGGCTGCAACAAGCCACATAAATTTTTAATAAATGTCAGAGCAATGATATGAAGGGAAAGTCAAATGCCAGGGACTCTTCCTACTGAATTTATATGAAATTATATTCTTAACCGACCGATGGTTGGGAATTTTGCTAACAAGTAATATCATGCAGCAGCATGACGCAATGATGGGCCTACACTTGCATGTAATAAACGCGTCAAGCGCACCACTTTAAGTGCTCGTTAGGTGTCGTGTCCAGGGTTGAGGTTTAGGATGCTGTTGTCTGATGTACTTACATTAAACGGAGTAGATATTCAAGGAACGGTTGCTCTTGAAAAGAGGGTCATTCTAAATTCCGTCCGAACGCCCGATCTCGATTAGCAGCAATTCAGAGGCAAGTGTTTGATGTCATTTTGTGTGTACTGGAGTGACAAACCTCAAGCTAGTTTATTATAGATGAAATCAACGACGATTTGCGTTGTTGCTTCGTTTTTCAAACATAAATTTGGCAAGTCATTTTTTCGAGCGGGCACCAGAACTGTAAGCATTACATTAAGCGGACTTGAAGAGGCAAACTAACCTCACCCAGCCTGAACATTTCATAGTGGGATCGGACAATTGATGACCAAAAATTTTGAATTTGTTTAGAAATGCGAATGTTGAATTTTTGCTGAGTTTATTGTAGGGTCTGATGCAGTGTTTATTTTAAAATCCGCAGCCGGCTTGACGGACTTAGCTCTTATGTGCATGAATTATTTTTGGAAATTTGGGAATGCACTCGTCAGTAGTGGCGTCCAAACTGAACTCTACCTCTTGAGGGTCGTATCGAACACGTATCGTACGCTCTCATTTTGTGTATAGTGTGTCTCATTAGCGGTGCACACCGTAGATATACACTTCTCTGAATAAATTCTGACTATACAGGGTGTTTCAAAAATACACGGCATAATTTCAGGTATGTATTTCCCACATGTAGACAATCAAAATAGTTCATTACAACATATGTCCGGAAATGCTTCATTTCCGAGTTATGGCCTTCACAACATTGAAATTCACCGGAACGTTTTTCTTTCCGCAGGTCGTTGCCGTCAAAGGACACATTAAGAGGGCACTCTGACAGATCATTCCTAGGCGAAGGTTAAATTCAGTGTTGTGTTTGGCGTTCGACTGTGTGTCATGTACACAAATCAGGAGCTGGCAGAGATGCACTTGATCTACGGTAAGGCAGACGGCAATGCTGCGCTCGCTCGTCGTTTGTACCAGGAGAGGTACCCACAGCGACAATGTCCAGATCGGAAGACATTTGTAAGTCTCCATCAGCGTCTGTGCGAGTATGGAAAATTTGACTCTCCTGGATTGGGAAGGGGACGACCAAGATCTACAACTCCAGAAAAACAGGAGGAGATTCTGGAGATTGTGAACAGAACTCCTTCTATCAGCACACGAAGGTTAGCGTTGCAAGTGAATGTTCCCCATACGACTGTCTGGAGACTGCTGAAAGAGTATCAATTGTATCCTTACCATTTGCAACGTGTACAGGCGCTGTCACCAGCAGATTACCCTGCACGAGTTAGGTACTGTCAGTGGTTCTTGCAGCAATGTGCTGCGAATCCGAACTTTCCTGCCTTAGTATTATTTACAGATGAAGCACAGTTCACACGAGATGGCATAACAAATCTCCACAATCAGCATGTATGGGCGTATGAAAACCCAAATGCAACTGTTGTATCTCATCACCAGGTGCGGTTCTCCCTCAACATGTGGGCCGGTATCATTGGTGATCGGTTAGTTGGACCCCATGTACTTGTAAACAGACTTACGGAGCAGGCGTACACAAACTTCCTGGAAAACATCATACCTGATGTTTATGACGACACTCCACTGATCGATCGTCAGCACGCTCACTTCTTGCATGACGGCGCTCCTGCACACTTCAGTCGTACGGCTCGCCGGTACTTGGATCGAAGATTTCCTGATCGATGGATAGGTAGAGGTGGCCCAATTGCTTGGCCTCCACGCTCACCTGATCTGAACCCTCTCGATTTCTACTTGTGGGGCCATTTAAAATCATTGGTTTATTCGTCTCCGGTGCCTGATTTGGAATCCCTTCGGAATCGAATTGTGGCACGCTCTGAGGACATACGCCACATTCCTGGAGTGTGGGATCGTGTTCGCAGGTCAATGAGACATCGATGTGAGGTCTGTATTCAAGCAGGAGGTGGTCATTTTGAACATCTTCTGTAATGGCAACGACCTGCGGAAAGAAAAACGTTCCGGTGAATTTCAATGTTGTGAAGGCCATAACTCGGAAATGAAGCATTTCCGGACATATGTTGTAATGAACTATTTTGATTGTCTACATGTGGGAAATACATACCTGAAATTATGCCGTGTATTTTTGAAACACCCTGTATACACCAAATTCTGTCACATTCGTTGCTCCATGCAGTGAAGGTGGAATCAGACAAATTGGCATCATCGTTTCCCTTCATGCAAGCAGTGCTAGGTACGAATTGCTGCCTAAAAACTTGAATTTGTTTAAAAAAAATTATTGTCCCTTGAATTTATATAGAAAAGGAACAATTTTTTGTTTAGACTATTAATTTTTGTATAGTATGATTACTTATTTTTAGTTTTGCATTCAGCAACGTCCAACAATTTTTAAAACAGGTAGGATTTAAAAGCAGCAGGATTGAAACGATTGGAATAAAAAATTAACGCTCCGACCTCGAGGGTCTTCTTCAGCATCTGAAACAACAAAAAACCATATCTATTGAAATAATTAAAAAGAAAAAATCTAGTGAAATAATGAAAACAAAATTTAGGTGAGGAGGCCAGGTTGAGTTATATTTAAGTCTGTTTTATTTTATTAAAAAAATTTCTGAAATACGGAGGCCCGTTGACAAGAAGCTGTTGCAATTATCTGTTGAAAGTCATCTCAACCAAGAGGAAGATTGCCCTACTCTGCTTGAAAGCACTGTTTCTGCAATGACAATAATACACTCACTCGGGAAACGCTAATGTAAATTGCAAATATTGCAGCATTCGTCAAGTGTAAGGTACGTAAGGATTCGTGATGCAGAGCGGGCTGGATGGGGCGGCCCTACCGTTCTTCCCCTCACTGCATTCCACTGCGCGCTCTCACGCAGAGCGGTGCAACCTTTCCCTTCGTTTAGATACCTGACAAATAACTGCAATCACCTATGGTCAACTGATATCCAAATTTTAGAACCCATTGTTATACCTATCAAAGAAAAAACCATTCTCACGAATGCGTATTCGCATGAAGATGTGTTTGGCTGTGTGACTGAAGAGAATCGGAGTGAGGGACAATCATGCGAAAGGAAAAAAGCATCACTCTGCCATCGGCACCGTGAAGGGAGTGTTGGGCAGTCTGTAGGATGGAGATTCCCAAGAAGAATGTGGTGACGGTCAAAATTTCAATTGGTCGGATGATGGAAATAGTGTGCTTGATATCGAATACGCTAATGAGAGTCTCTTGCAGCCAATAATGTGAATATAACACGTTCTAAACCGATAAAATTTGCGTTTTCGAACCTGCTAACAACTCTTCCGTTATAAAATTTCCAACATACACGCCAGTGAAAGATAATGTTTATTTTGCCGGATAATCTCGGTGCCCCACAAACATGGCCTCAGTTAAAAGAACACAGGTCAAGCGGACGAAGAAATTCCTCCAAAAGATATACAAAATCATAACACGGGGGTGTGTCCGGGTGGAATTTCGAACACCAAGAAACTCGACGAAGAAGAGATGGAATGCTTCAGAAGGACAACCTGTTGCGAATGCGTACTGGGATCTAACATGAAAGGAGCTGGTGAGATGAACGCAAATGATTCAATAAAATACTTGTACAGTTCACATATTTGCGCATTTGCGCCCTAGATTAGGTGTAGACTGTACAACAAAGTACACTGAGAAAAATTTTGTCCCCAAACCGAGACACTTTTCTGCGTCATTGGCTTATACGACAGGCAATTCTGTCTTAATAATGGCTTCCCGTCCAGATTAATAGATTCAGCCATGAAGAAATTTTTAAATGTTAAGTTTCATAACATATTGCCTATAACAACTGTGGGAAAGAAGGATTTTTACTTCTGCTTGCCCTATTTTGGATACCAATCCGAGAAACTCAAGAAAGAGATACTTTCATTGTTAGCTAAACATTTCACGCATATCAATTTTCGGGTAATATTGTTGAACAGAGATAAAATAAATTCTTTTTTTTTCACTACAAAGATAAGCTCCCTAAAGCATTGCTTTCGCACGTCGTTTACAAATACTGTTGCGCACTGTGTGCGTCTGAGTATGTTGGGTCCACAAAAAGGGCCCTCCATATTCGTGTGGCGGAGCATGCTGGAAGGAGCTTCCGAACCAATAATCCCCTTGCTTCTCCCCCTCACTCTTCGGTACGCACTCATGCCGAGAAGTGCGACTTGCCAGTCCGCTTGGACGACTTCCAGATAATAGGAACCACATCTAGTCAATCAGACCTTAGTATTTTAGAATCTCTTTTTATCATGAAAGACAAACCTATTTTAAATGAAACTGAATCGTCATTCCCTCTGTTAATAGCATGTTAGTATTGTTCTCCATCCTTTTTCGTCCACTTCTTTTCATTTGTTTTTACTGTTGCACTTATTTTGAATAAAATGTATTTTTTTGTTTTCCATAGATCTTTGTTAATGCTGAAGATGACCCCTGTGGTCGAAACGTTAAATTTTATATATCATTTTAGGTCCTTCTATTTATTAAACAACTAACTGATAACGGATCTTTTAAAAGCGACTATCCTTGCTATTTTATTTATTGTTAGACTTTGCAAAAAGCAAAACTTAGATGTGTGCAGTAACGTAGAGTCATTTCATATTTGCATCGAGTTCTTCTCATCAAAAGCATCAACTTCGTTTCTTACAGAAGCAGAAATGAGAAGCATGTATTTACAAGACGAATTCATAGGCTGTGGGCATGTGTGAGTGTTTATGTGAGTGTAAGTACAAAAAATTTAATGTCTTATTAAGATTCCTTAATTATACATTTGATTTTATTCATATTTTTAAATTCAAAAAAAGCGTCGTATATGAATTAAGCCAACTATTCGGATACATTTGAGCTTCTCGAAAGTCTCTAAATGTTTTCTTTCATTTTTATTTATACTAAAAATCTCTAATTAATTAGTTATTTGTGTTATTATCGTCTGTGTGTTTTCATTTTGATATATATGCAACTGATAATAAATAGAAAATAATGCGAACTTGGTCTAATAATGCGAATCTAAAAGAATTCCTATGAACTTTGGCGAACGCTCAAATACTGATAAGTATTTGCAATACCATTTTAACGTACTAGCTGTTCGCTCTCAATCCAAAATCTCTGGATACCGGCTCTGACGTCATTACAGTGCACAAAATCATATTCCTTGCCTGCATGCGTCATAAATACCATGATATCCATCTCACCACAGTAAACAACCCTCCTATCTTGTGAGCGATAGAAATTAATGTACGCTAACTATTACTCTTAGCTTCAAATATATTATTTGAGGTTTTAATCTTAGAACATTGACAAGGGCTACAATGAAGTCAATGCGCGTTTCCTAACTAAGGAGAAATATTTCAAAAACCAATGTCGATTTTTGCATCAACAACAGTGGATAGAAGCCGTTTTCTTCCTGTTTTTTTTTTTTGTTCTAGCCTACATGGTTATAATAAGATACAACTCGGAGCTAAGACTGCACAACACAACACTTGACAAACACATGTTAACTTGTGACCACTATCCACTGACCACTATAGTGACCACTACACCATATCTTACACACATGTGTTAAATTGTGACCACTTACCACTGACCACTGACTACTGCCCACTAGTGACCACTACACCATTTCTTACATGTGTTGGCTTGAGACCTCTACACACCCACAGATTTGAAGTTTATTTTTCTGGCTTCACTTTTGGTGTAAGCTCCTTCGCTCTGTTCTTACAAAGTTCACCTGAGCTGTATATACCACATAAAGGTTTTGAATTTCTCGACTGTATAACATCAATTTAAACAATTTAAACAATTTAAACAATTTATTTACCACAGGAGATACAGAGGTAGAATGTTTCTTAAGTCTAGTACAATGGACAAGTTTGAATATAGCTACCTGTGGGCCCGAATAAGTTCAGCGACTTCTGGGGCATCCTACCATCAACATTATTCTAAGGTGTACAATAATGTTTAACCTAAATCACTTAACCTAGTTTCACATTAGACTGATCAGTGAGATAATTCAATCGATATCAGATATTTCATTTTACAATATAGGTTATATGGACTATATTTAACAGTACATTCGATAAAAGATTTAACAGCAGACTGAAGGCGAATTGCATATTACCCATGGCAAATTTCATTATTGGAAACAGTCATGTTGGAGACAAGATTTGACTTGGTGATCTTACATGACTAATATTCCGATAGGAAGTGAGTCTCGAGATTTCTTTTGAATACCTTGTGAGAATTACTATCACGGATCTCCGCAGGTATTGAGTTCCAAGTTTTAGTTCCAACGAAGAGGATACTGTGTTGCGATCGGGCCTTTGAATAATGAGGAAGCATGAATTCACTTCTATTTCGGGTTAAATGGTCGTGATGACCAGTTTGCGCACTTAATAATAGTTTCAGGCTATTGTCGCCATCATTTCTTAATGTTTTGTAAATAAAATTACAAATGGCGATTTTATAGAGATCTGGAAGTTTAAGTATTTGTAAATTTTTGAATGAATCATTTGTGTGAGCATTATATTCTAGATTCTTTACCGCTTTGATTGCTCTTTTTTGCAGAGTAAAAATTATTTTGATTTTATTTTTATCAGTTCCGTGCCATGCTTCTATTCCGTACTGCAAGTATGGTGAAATGAGCGTTCGGTAGAGCATTCGTAAAGCTGTTTCAGGCAGGTAATTTTTAACTTTATTCAGGAATCCGATGGATTTCGATAATTTAGAACTAATATGAGCGATGTGCTCTTTAAAGGTCAGATGTTTATCTATTATGATGCCCAGAAACTTGCATGAGTTGGTTTCTTCGATTTCACCTTCGCCAATTTTTATGCGTGGGAGAGATATGCTTTTCTTGTATGAGAATGTAATATACTTTGTTTTTTCGATGTTGAGGCTTATTTTATTAGCTTTAAGCCATAATGAAACCTTATGGAGTTCATTATTTATGCTCTCCGCAATCATAGCGGGATTTTGGCTCGGAAGGACCGTAGAAAGCGTACTGTCATCGGCAAAAAGTATGAATTTTAAAATGATGTTGATTTGATAATATCATTTATAAATATCAGAAATAGGAGAGGCCCTAGGACAGACCCTTGTGGAACTCCATGGCTAATTGTCTGTGGGTCCGATTTTGCGTCGTCAACGACAACGTATTGCTTCCGATTTGTTAGGTATGATTTGAACCAATCATGGGCAATTCCTCGAATGCAATAACAGTGTAGTTTCGAGAGTAATATCTTATGGTCCACACAGTCGAATGCTTTTCGAAAGTCAAGAAAAACGGAGAAAACAAGCTTTCCTTCATCTATATTAGAGTAAAGGTACTGTAAATGATTTAATACAGCTTGTGTCGTTGATTTCTTAGAACGAAAACCGAATTGTCCGTCATAGAGAAAAGATTTTTGTTCAAAATACGAATACACTTTTTTATATACAATTTTTTCAAATATTTTGCTCATAATTGGTAAAACAGAGATAGGTCTATAATTATTAACGCAGTTTTTATCACCATTTTTAAAAATAGGGGTGACTCTGGCAGTTTTGAGAGAGTTGGGGAAGATACCTTGAGAAAGCGAATGGTTGATAATATCAGATATGCACGGTGCTATTATATCAGCAATAGACTTGATAATTTTAGCTGAAAATGTATTTAATCCATTTGATTTATTTTTCAAGTTGTTTATGCATGTAGTTACATCGGAGGGGTTAGTTGGCGGGAAAAAGAAAGAGTTGTGTTCACGGACATGGTCCATGTATTGCAAGTGGTCTGTAGGTTCACTAACGACACTATCGGCTATATTTTTTCCTATATTTATAAAAAAGTTGTTGAACACTGTTGCAATATCTTGTTTATCATGATATTTTACATTTTCGTGAACGATGGATTCAATTGTTTTTTTAGCGTTATTATTCGGTCTATAGCATGAATTAAGCAGGCGCCAAGTTTTTTTAATATCAGTTTTGTAGTCAGTGAATTTGCGCGTAAAGTAGTTTTGTTTCGATGTTCGTATTTGATTTGTCACATGATTCCTGAATCTGTTATACGTTAATCTAGAGATTCGTCCTTCGTATAGTAAGGCTAAGTATGCTTGACGTTTCTTTATATTGATCACGATATCTTCAGTAATCCAAGGTTTTTGTCTATTTTTCGGCGTAATTGTGCGGGTGATTATTGGACAACATTGGTTATATGCGGTCGTTATAGTTTCAGTTAGTTTTAGTATTGCTTGGTCAATGTTAATCGCATTATTGTCTAGTTCATAGATGTCCAATGATGGCATTAATTCTTCTAGAACAGTTCGCATTGTCCCCAAGTTATATTCGTTTATACAACGATATGAAAAAGTCTCAGCATGTGGGCTGTTGCAGGGACTATAGACATTCTTCTTGATGAGAAACACCGGAAAATGGTCAGATAAGTCAGAAATTATTATTCCTGTAAGAAAATCAGTCGGATCTAACATAAAAATATAATCGAGCAACGTGGCAGATTCGGATGTAATACGCGTAGGTTTCGTGATGATTGGAAGGAAGGAGTTATACTGAAAAACATTTATGAAGTTTGAGATTTGTTCACAGCTTTAATATTGAAGAAGATCGTAGTTGAAATCCCCGCAAATTATTATGTCATTGTATAGAGATTTGTTAAACTGAGATATTATGCTTTGAAGCTCGTTCAGGAAAGAAATGTTGCAAGCTGTTGGGGGCCTATATACAGTCCCAAGTACAATCCGTTTACCATTTTTCGTTAGTTCTATAAATAGAGTCTCAATATGTTCACGATTCATAGTTGCACTTATAATTTTTTTCGATGATATGTGTTTAGATATGTACGTACTGATGCCGCCACCACGTTTGTTGCTACGGAGTGAATGATGGCTATTATAGTTCTGAATTTGAATTAGGTCTTTAGTTGAGTCATCTAGCCAACTTTCGGTGAAACAGAGAACATCAAAATTGCTGTTTAGCTCAGTGATAGTACAAGATATTTCATCTATTTTCGGATAAATGGACCTACAGTTCCAACATAATACTGAGAGATCGTTACAGGTTTTTCTCATCGATTCATTGAATTCTTTAATATTTAGGTATTTACAATTCCCAGTTTCATTTAGGTTTGGATGCAGTCTATTCAAATGATTGAGATCTGGATCAATATCATCGAAAATATCAACATGGTCAGTCATAAAGATTAAGAAACAGTAAGTAAAATGTGACGTAAAAAATAAAGAAGATGATACAGACTACAAGGTCAAGTTAAAAGTAAAGACATTCCTACTTATAGTAAAATTTAAGAAATAGAGAGAAACTAAAACACACAGAGATTATTAGTCTAAATTATTTAAAATCTAGAATGATTTCATAAGGAGATGGCTAACTCAGTCCATGAGTGGGAGCATTAGAGATCATAAATTGCGAATAGTGTAGTTACAAGGCTGTCATACCAGTGGTATCTGCATATAACACATACGATATAGCAAAGAACGAAGTGGATTAGAATCGAAGTGACAGCGAAGTTATTTAATTAATATAAAGATCTTGAGTATCTAGATTATTTTCAGATTTTGAGACAGGTGGTAACATAATATTTAAATCAGAGTAGAAAATCCGGCATGAGCCTTCTATGAATAATGAGAAAAAGTAGATAAAAAACAATTTAGTGAGCAGTAAAACAAAGTTGCAAATTCTGCGTGGTTGCTTTGAAGAGCCAAAGGCGATTCTATCAGAAAACAAAAGAAATCATGTGGACAGAGATCAAAATGCTATTAAATTCAGTACATAAGTCTCTAATTACGAATAATTTCTTCTGAGGACTTGCCCACACGTTGTAGTAAGTACTGGTCAAGTGATTCAGGTGTGTTGATGGTGTGAGGTCTAGGAGTTTCTTGTCCAGGTATCCGAGGAGAGTAGACGTTGATATTACCATCCAGAGTTCTTGCGAGACCTATTTTGTCGGGAAATTTTCGTTTGGCCAATCTCAGAGTGTACATAATATTAGCTCGCGAAGGGATGAGGTATTCGTTTACGTAGAATTTCGGCTTGGTCACTCGGCAGGCTGACAAAACTTCTTGTTTCTTTTCGTATTGTCGTAGCTCAAAGGTAATGTTTCTCCTATCGACGTTTCCAGGGGCAGGTTTTTTACCCAGTCTAGTCGCTGTAGTGATGTCAGAGTTACTAAGGTTGACGTTGATTTGGTCCTTCAGGAGCTCCCGCACAGTCTGTCTACAGTCTTCATCAGAATGTGATTGCGGTAGTTCCCCTGTGATAACCAGAGTGCATTTTCTGTTTTCAAACTCTTCCCGTTCTTCTTTCCTTTCGAATTGCTCTAGACGGGAGACTAGCCTGTCTATCTTTTTATTTTGCTCTTCAATCACTGCCTTTTGATTTGATTCTTTTTTCGTTAGTGTTTCAATCATCGTTTTCAAGTCACTAATTTCACTTTGAAATTTCCCCATTACTGAGTTAAAGTGATCAATTATGATGGAGGCCATTTGCTTATTTTGTTTTGACAGGTTTTGTATGTCTGGACAGTCAAGCTCCAGCGTACCCTCATTGTTCTTCTTGTTTGCCTTTCTGTCTGCCATCTTGTGAGAAAGGAGACACTTGCGAAAAAGAAGCAAGGGTTGAGTGCTATTTTGAGGGAATATCACACTTTTTGTTCGATTGTTTGGATTTTGGTTAGATGAAATTTACTTTCGGATTCTCATGGAGCACTCTTTTTGGTTAGAAATGCATGTTCATTAACCAATTGTGCACTTTGATTCCGAGCATAGACAAAGTACGTCCTCACTTCACGGAGACACTGTTGACACTGTTGACACATCGAGAGTTCCAACTTCAAATTTATTCGCAAATAAAGTTTTTTTTAACTTTTAAGCGGCTTAAAAAAATGTCGTCACATTGTTGTAGCAGGATAACATGGGAAATTTTAATCTATACTATAATAAGAGCTGCGTCCGTCCGTTGGTCGGTCTGTCCGAAGCCAGCCTGCAGTGTGTGATGAGCGTATCTGTGATACAAGCTCCAGTCCTATGTATTTTGACAGCCGTGTTCACGCGGCCTCATCAACTCTCGAAAGGTTGTATTTTTTAAATTTCTTACGGTCTTTCTCTCATTTCGCCCTCTTTGTTAATTCAAATAAAGGGGGGTAGACTATGTAGTATTAAATAATTTTTCAGCTACCCAGACACAGCAGAAAACGTCATTTTTCTAGTGGCCAGATGCAGTTTGTATCAAATTGTAACTAATATACAAAACTTTTGAGGCGTGCTCCATCATCAGCGCTTTTTGCCGTCTGAGGATATTTTCATTTCATTAATATTGAGGTATTGAAATATAATGCGCTGGTAAATGAGCGTCAATGAAGTCCTCAGAGAAATTCATTTCGCTCACCCATACCTCAACGAGTGCCCTAACTTTAGTTACCCCTTAAGTCTCGATTCTAGGCTAATCGTGTTCAGTAATCTTATTATACATAAACGTAAGTTTATTTTAAAATAAGTTCCGACTTTTCCACCGCGTATCAACGATACCAACCGCTGGAGAAGCATACGTAAGGCCGCTGCATCGCTCGCCGCAAACGGAACTCTATGGCTGAAGCGGCAACAACAGGCCTTACAAGCGTGTGCACTCGGATGTGGTATGAGTTACCTGAATACTTACATACGTGCATAATATACCAGGCTTCTCCTCCCTATGGGAAGGTAGCCGACAGCAGGAAACAATCATCACTCTTAGCACTAGGAGGCGAGAGAGGCAGCACTGGCCGCACCAACTGCCAGGATCAGCAGCAGCCCCGCACAACCACCTTCCACAGTCAGGCCCGACAGCCATAGCTGGCTTACCCCGACCGCTTTATTGAGTGCTACCCCTCCCCCCGTACAGGACAGGTCAACCCCATCACACGCGGGCAACTTCCAGCACCGTCACAATAAAAATTACCTACTTACGCACTGCCCCCACTTACTTCTCTCCGTAGTCAACCCTCTCGCCACGTCCAAAATCAGACCCCTCTCATACAAAGCACGTTTCACCCCATCCATCCAACTCATCCGTGGTCTACCTCGCACTTTAATACCACTCACTTCCGACGTATAAATCTTTTTCACCAGCCGTTCAACATTCATTCTTTCAACATGCCCAAACCATCCAAGCACTCTTTCATCCACTAGCCTGCACAACTTTTTGAAAACACCCGTTCCCCCTAACCAACTCATTCCTGATCCTATCTCTTCTCGTTACTCCATACATGCTCCTCAAAAACTTCTCTCAAACACATCGAACTTCCTCCTCTCAGCTGCTCTCAACCCCCTGGGCTCTGCTCCATACAACAAAACTGGCACGATCAAACTTTCATACAGTCCCCTCTTAGCATTCATACTCAAACTCCTGCATTCAAACACTTTCCTCATTGCACCCAATGTTTTATAGCCTTCACTCACTCGATGCCTCACCTCTACTTCCATACTATCCTTAACAACCACATCCGACCCGAGGTACCTAGACTGCTCTACCTCCTCTAACACTTCACCATTTATCCTCACATCCAAAGTTCTAAACACTCCACTTCTTGAACATCTCATCACTTTACTTTTATTCACATTTACCCTCAATTTACGCCTTTCGCACACTCTACAAAACTCTGCTACCAGTCTCCTCAGTTTTTTTCTCTGAATCAGCCACAAACGCGGTATCATCTGCAAACATCAACTGGTACACTTCCTAATACATGCCATTTTGTCCCACAAACTGCGCACCTTTTCCCAACACTATGGCATTCACTTCTCTCACCACACCATCCATAAACAAATTAAACAACCACGGCGACATCACACAACCCTGTCTCACACCTGTCACAACTGGGAACCACGCATTCACCTCATTCCCTACTTTCACACATGCTCTGCTATCAACGTAGAAACGCTGATCGCATTCAACAGTCTCCCACCCACTCTATACAAGCTTACAACTTGCCAAAGAGCCTCACGGTCAGCTCTGTCGTACGCCTTCTCTAGATCCATAAATGCCCAATATACATCTTTACCTTTTGCTAAGTATTTCTCTTTCACCTGCCTCACAGCAAACATTTGATCTACACAACCTCCACCACTTCTGAAACCACATTGCTCTTCAGCAAGCACACGGTCCTTCATCACTCTCACTCTTCCAATTAAAACTCTTTCATAAAGCTTCCCAACGACACTCGGTAGACTTATACCCCTAGAATTACTACATGTACGAATTTCTAGCCTTAGTTCGGCGAGCTGCCTTGTTTATTTTCTTCTGCCAGCTCGCCTATTAGATTTAAGCTAGATTTAAGAACATCAGGTTAGTAAAATTATTTTCATGATTTAAAGGGCAGGATGTAGGGAACAAATTCTTGGCCCGGCAGTTTCCGTTCTTCTTAGCGACTGACGATCGATAAGAAGTATACTTAAAGCGTACATTAGCACCGAATAACCAGACTTTTTACAGACCTCCAATCGGGCACCACCATCGGCGTAAACTGCTCATTTTATGCCATATCCTACGTAATCTACGGGGAGCACGCTGCTCCACACTTACCTGCTGGAGGCGCTTGACTTCCACGCTGCTCCACACTTACCTGCTGGAGGCGCTGGACTTCCACGCTGCGTCCACTTACCAGACTGGGGACAGGCGGACGTAAATCCACTACCAGGGGATCTACAGCTCGTGGCGTTATGCCTTGAGGTGAGGAAGCTTGCCGGACTTGCCAAACCCTTAAAGTTTCCGAACCCCTGCCATTTATATCATGGAGATTTCCTTTAGGACTCGAACCATTATCACGCATTATTCTGAGCAATATATTGATGGATCGCGTTTGATGGTGGCTCATCAAACAAACTAAAATTAATTACGTAAATTCTTTTCAGGCAATTAGGGATAAAGTACCTGTATGTTCACTCTCATTCTTAACTTCCAGTGCTTGGAGACTCAAGGAGGGAACGGCGAGCGGCGGGCCTGGGCAGTGAGGTGGCTGCTCGTGTAACCTGCCCCCCAACTCGTACCATTTGCCGCCAAGCGCAAAGTTCCGGCTCGATTTATAGTTCTTGGACTGTGGATTGAGTTGGAACGGCGAGCGGCGGGCCTGGGGGGTGAGGTGGCTGCTCGTGTAGCCTGCCCCCAACTCGTACCATTGCCGCCAAGCGCAAAGCTTCCACACGGTTTAAAATTCTTGATAACTTGCTCGCAGAAGCAAATAGATTTCTGAAATGGTACTTTTTCTTGATCCTTTACACGGCGATCCCATTTTATTTGCTATGGTCCTTCGAACCGGGTTCGTGTCCTAAGACGCCTGCCTCTCTGTCCTGGTCCGCAGCGCGTTGCTTCTCTTCAGCTCGTGAGTACGTCTTTGTGTGCGGGTGGTCGCTCGGTGATTAGTCTCTATTTCATAAATATTTATCTCTGAGCTGATTGTATCGTGCTCTGGGACTTGATTCTTTTCTATTCTAAATTTCCGGCATGGCTACGGATGCTATTCTTGAACGTTCTTCGGAACTCCAATCTAAACTAGAGTCCCAGCTTGATAAAAGTAAAGATCTTCAACTAAAAGTGAAAGTGAAACAAAGAAGTGCTAAGAGGCAATCTTTAACTAAAACTATTTATCGCATAGAGCTCAATCCTCCCTTTGAGGAGGCTGATATTTTCTTCTATGTTGATAAATTGGAGTCTCTAAAAGTATCACTATTTGAACTTGACACTGCCATAGAAGAATGGATGTTAGCCAACGATATTTGGGCATCCGATGAGCATTCTGATCAAATCGAGCTCTGCGAGGCTTATTCCGATAAACGTTGTCTCACTTTGTGTCGTCTGAAGTGTAAGCTCAGCGATATTAACTCAACTCCAAATGAGCCTAGGGATAACGTTTCCCAGTTAACCAAACTGAAATTGCCTGAAATAGAGCTGCCAAAATTTGATGGTCAACCTGAGCTGTTTGAGAAATTTAGTTCTTCATGTGAAGCCATTCTTGCTAAATTTAATCTGACTCAATTTGAGAAGTACTCTTATCTCAAACAAAGGGTAGCCGGTCCTGCCAAGCAGATCATTGATTCCATCGTCCTAACTTCTACTGTGTACGATGATGCTATTGAGCGAGGCATTTGCTAGCAAAATTAAGCAACAATATTCAGTGATCCGACAAATCTCTGCCCTGCGAGCTGATGTCGGTTATCTATACCAGTGGGCTGCAGAAGCTCGTTCTCTCATTGATCAGGTAGAGAGACTAGATGTAGATGCCAAAATTTTCTGTCAGTATTTCCTGTGGCAAGGTCTGCCTGAGAGCGTAAAAACTTCGTTCGTAAATATCACGAACTCTTCTAAACCTACCTTGGAACAGCTGCTGCAACATTCCTTTGAGTTGATCGAAAGGATGAAGCAGCCTGACCGAGGCTCTCTCTATCCCGTTTCCTTCGTTAAGCAAACTAAAACGTGTACCATGGCTACTGACGTGAATTACGGTGAACCTGTAAAAGCTACCAATAAAGGGTCTTGTGGGCTCTGTGCTAGCGACAATAGGTCGACAGCCACTGAGCACAAGTTGTCGAATTGCCCTCTTTTTTTGACGCCGGAAAAAAAGCTGGCTAAAATTAAGCAACTAAGGGGTTGTACTCGCTGTGGCCTACTAAATCATGAAATTTCTGCGTGTAGATTCAAATTTACGGGTAAATGCAAATCATGTAACGCCTTTCATGCCTTTTTCGTTTGTGTACGTAAATCCAAGCAAACTCAAAGACTCTCAGGCGAGAGTTCTCGATTACCATCTCACTCTGGAAGCGTGAAAGAAGCAGAGGCAAATGTAGTTGAATTTAACGTAAGGCAAACTTCATCTGAAAATAATGTTCTTATTCCTACTTTCACTTCTGTGCCACCCGGGTCAAATGCTTGCTTGAGGTTCATGTACGATCCTGCTTCACAAACTACCTTCATTTCCGAAGCGGCAGCGCATAGAATTAATGCCAAAATTGTGCGAAAGAATGTGAGAATAAAAATCACGGGTTTTAAAACAAAAGTTATGAGTACTCGTATTGTGCAGTTTCCGCTTCAGTTGAAGAGGAAAGTGCTAGTGAAGGCGGTCGTGGTGCCTGAAATAAAAACGAAAATTAATTTGAGTAAAGTAGAGAAGGTCGTCCAAAGGGCAGGTCAGTTGAAAATTGACCTAGCCGATAAGCTGCTGAAGAAAAATAATTCTGGTGCTGTAGACGTTTTATTGGGTGTCGATTCAGCTCATTTTCTTCCAGTTCACTCTTGTAGTTTCGGGAGGGCAGACAGGCTGTCTTTAGTCTATTGCTGTAGTGTAGGAGTTATGCTTGCTGGGGACATTGATGCGCTGATAGATAATTTGCCTCATTTTGAGCTTGTCAGCGAATTTGTCACTAAAGTTCATTCCCTCTCCTGACTAGGTAGCAGTACGCCTAGTAACCTTGTAGCTGACGAGTTAACCATTTGTGTGGAAGACGCTACTGTTTCTACTCTAGAGGAGGTTTGCCTAGAGTTTCTAAATTACGATGATTCTCAGCAAGAAAAGGATAGCGACCAAAACAAATTTCTTGTAGAATACGTCATAAAAAATCATTCTCGCGACGAGGACGGACGTCTCGTTCTGCCAGCTTTGTGGAACGAGAAGATAGTTCACTTGTTGCCCAATAATTTAGGCTTGGCGAAAAAGGTTCTATATTCGTTGCATAAAAAGTTGAAAAAGTGTCCTAATAAATTGTCTCAATACAACGAGGTGATTAAATCGCAGTTAGAAGATGACATTCTTGAGGAAGTAGGAAATTTAGATAATCTTAACGTTTCTCCCTTTTCCTTTATTGCGCACAATGCGGTGTTCCGACAATCTTCGGAAAGCACCAAATGTCGCATAGTCTATCTATCTAATTTGTGTGAGGGGCAAGATAGAGGAGCGCTTTCGCACAATCAGGTTTCTCTACCGGGCCAGCAATTGAATTCAAAGATTACTACGGCTGTAACTTTGCTGAGATTCAACAAATAATTGCTAATTTTTGACCTAGAAAAAGCATTCCATCAGTTGCGTTTGCGTGCTGATGATTCGGATAAACTTCTCTTTCTTTGGTTTAGAGACATTGAAGACGGTGATTTCTCGTTGGTGGCGTATAAATTTCTGCGTGTGCCATTTGGTATGAGGTTTTCTCCTTTCCTATTGATGGTCTCGTTATACATAATACTCGTGCTAAATGCTCAAACCGCCACCGACTTGGAACGAGCCGTGACTCGGATGGTGTATAACCTGGCGTATATGGATAACCTTTCTTTCAGCTCAGATGTGGAGGGAGAACTTGAAACTGCTTGTGAGTATACTAGAAATGTCTTGAAAGACTACGGTTTCAGGTTGCAGCAGTTCCACTCTAATTCTAAGGAATATTTGTAGAGTGCTGTGGGAAAGGGCCAGCACGGCTGCAGTGATACTAAACTGCTAGGTTTACACTGGAACAAGTCCGAGGATTCCCTCTTTATTAAAAAGGTAAAATTAAACAAAGAGGCAGATACTAAACGTAAAATTCTGTCCTTGTTACATTCCGTCTATGATCCCTTAGGATTTAACCTGCCTGCCTTGAATCGAGCAAAACTTCTAATGCACGAGCTGCAACTCGATGCAAATCTTGCTTGGGATACAGTTATTGATTCAACCAAATTGAAATCTTGGACATTAATCGCCCGGCAATTTAACTCGGAGCTATGTCCTAAGGTGCCTCGTTGTGTCGGCAGTTACGATTCTTCCTATAACTTGATCTGTTTCACTGATGTCAGTAAAGACATTTACGGATGCGTATTGTACCTTCAAGAATTGAACACGGGATCATTGACGTACTTAGCGGCTAGAAATAAACTGGTGAAGGGTAAGGGAAAGTCTCCCACGATTCCCGTCTTAGAGCTGATAGCTTTAAGGTTCGGCGTGTCTTGTCTTTTCGACTGGTATCGGGATTTGTCTAGTGCATTTTGTCCTGTGAAATTTGTCGACCTAAAATTGAGATCAGACTCCACTATTGCATTAAATTGGTTGGCATCAAAGTCCCAGAAATTTCATAAAATTGAGCGAAAAGGGGCCTTGATCAATAATAACCTAGACGAAGTAGTGAAATTATGTGAAGTTCACTCTGTTCAGTTCTGCCACGTCATAGGCGACTCCAATCCGGCCGATTTTGTAACTCGCTGCGTATCGAGCAAGGTTTTGGGTCGCAGCATATACCTAACTGGCCCTGGTACAATTCCTTGTACAACCTTTACGGTGCCCCACCATGCCAGTAATACTAATCTTGGCTCTTGCATGGCGGTAAAGTTCGACCTTTCACCATCTTTAGAGCCACTGATTCCTTTAGGGAAATTCTCATCTTTCAAAAAGTGTATTAGAATAGTGAAATTGGTGCTTACCTTCGTTTCCCTATGTATACGTAGAGTGAGAGCTAGACGGCCTAACTTCCTGAACGACGTGTCGGTGGACTCGTCGTATCAGGGGGCTCATAATGTACTCCTTCCTTCGGCTCAGAGAACCTCGTATCCTCTCCTATGTGCGTGGTTTGAGGAACAAAGGGGGTCTGTCCCTGCTATCGTGTCCCAGCTCAATCTCTTTCTTGCCAGGGATTGTCTTATTAGAGTGAGTTCAAAGTTTAAGAACTGGAATTCGTCGTTTAGCGAACGGAATCCCATTCTTCTCAATAAAGACTCTCCCCTGAATAAAGCGATAATATGGGACTTTCACGTTGATTTGAAACACGCCGGGATTTACCGAATTCTCGCCGCTTTGCGGAAACGGTTTTGGATTCCCTCTGCGTTCAGAGTGGTTAAAAAGGTAGTTGCTTCTTGCTTAATCTGCAAAAGGGTTAACGCTAGACCCATGCGCATCAACCAAAATGCTTTTAAGGACTACCGAATTAACCCCGTAGAATTTCCTTACCGAGAAATTGCCCTGGACCACATTGGTCCCTTCACTGTGAGGTCATCCGGTAACGTTGTTAAAGTGTATATTCTAATTATAACGTGTTTTTGGTCACGTGCCGTGAATCTTCTCCTGTGTAGAAATATTGATACTGAATCCTTTCTTTTGGCCTTTCAGACGCATATATTTGATTTCGGAATACCTCAGCGTTTGATTAGTGATAATGGTTCCCCTATTACTGCGTCTTTTAAATTGATTTCATCTGTTTTGAGGGATGCTGATGTGAAGATTTTTCTTGACGAGAGGAACATTGAGGTCACGCAATTTTTGCCTTACCCTCCAGGTGCCAGCTATCTTGGAGGCGTGGTTGAGAGTCTGGTAAAGCAAGTCAAGCATATGCTAAATTGTACGATTAGGAAAACCATTCTCTCGAATGATCATTTCTTTTGCCTTGTACAGGAACGCAAGATGCTTATAAATAAGCGACCTATTGCCTTTAAGTCAGTCTTAGTCGACCCACGAGTCGACGATTCAGTTACGGTTATCACGCCTGAAATGTTGATTAAGGGACATGATGTGCCCAGCTTACCTCTCGTAGGACCCCTAACTGAGGAAGCTATGGTAGACCCTGACTGGCGCCCTCCTACTGCAGAGGCCTCAAAAGAGGAGCTCTTTAATAGGCTTGAGAAACTTCGGAAAATAAAAACGAAACTGCACAAACTCTACTTCGATCAGTTTCTTCAGAATTTGAGAGAATTGTCTTCTCAGAAGCCCAGCCGTTACAAACAGATAAATTATGTTCCCCTTGGAGAGAATGATTTCGTTGCCATACGACAGGAATTCACAAAGCCATTTAACTTCCCTTATGGCGTGGTTCGCTCGGTAGAAATGAATGATATCGGCGAAGTCGTTGCAGCTAGTATTCGCAAGGCGAACGGAGAATTAGTTAGACGGCATGTCACTGACCTAATACTACTAGAGAAAGGCCTCAGCTTGTCGCCAACTTTGCCTCGCGAAAATAGGTTTACAAAAAACAATTTGCGCCCAGCTAGAAAGGCTGCTAAGAGAGCAGCCACATTAACGCGGGATTTAGCTCAACAAAATTTGACCTAGTGTCACCGTTGACTGGCAGCTAGCAGTAGTTTTTGCTGGCTCCCAGCGCCGGGGCCCAGTGTACGAATTTCTAGCCTTAGTTCGGCGAGCTGCCTTGTTTATTTTCTTCTGCCAGCTCGCCTATTAGATTTAAGCTAGATTTAAGAACATCAGGTTAGTAAAATTATTTTCATGATTTAAAGGGCAGGATGTAGGGAACAAATTCTTGGCCCGGCAGTTTCCGTTCTTCTTAGCGACTGACGTTCGATGAGAAGTATACTTAAAGCGTGCATTAGCACCGAATAACCAGACTTTTCACAAACCTCCAATCGGGCACCACCATCGGCGTAAACTGCTCATTTTATGCCATATCTTACGTAATCTACGGGGAGCACGCTGCTCCACACTTACCTGCTGGAGGCGCTTGACTTCCACGCTGCTCCACACTTACCTGCTGGAGGCGCTGGACTTCCACGCTGCGTCCACTTACCAGACTGGGGACAGGCGGACGTAAATCCACTACCAGGGGATCTACAGCTCGTGGCGTAAAGCCTTGAGGTGAGGAAGCTTGCCGGACTTGCCAAACCCTAAAAGTTTCCGAACCCCTGCCATTTATATCATGGAGATTTCCTTTAGGACTCGAACCATTATCACGCATTATTCTGAGCAATATATTGATGGATCGTGTTTGATGGTGGCTCATCAAACAAACAAAAATTAATTACGTAAATTCTTTTCAGGCAATTAAGGATAAAGTACCTGTATGTTCACTCTCATTCTTTACTTCCAGTGCTTGGAGACTCAAGGAGGGAACGGCGAGCGGCGGGCCTGGGCAGTGAGGTGGCTGCTCGTGTAGCCTGCCCCCCAACTCGTACCATTTGCCGCCAAGCGCAAAGCTCCGGCTCGATTTATAGTTCTTGGATTGTGGATTGAGTTGGAACGGCGAGCGGCGGGCCTGGGGGGTGAGGTGGCTGCTCGTGTAGCCTGCCCCCAACTCGTACCATTGCCGCCAAGCGCAAAGCTTCCACACGGTTTAAAATTCTTGATAACTTGCTCGCAGAAGCAAATAGATTTCTGAAACGGTACTTTTTCTTGATCCTTTACACGGCGATCCCATTTTATTTGCTACTACACTCATACCTGTCAACTTTCCCCTTGTACAACGGAACTACACACGCGCTACTCCAATCCACCGGCACTTTACTAGCCTCGAAATACACATTAAATAAACGTACCAACCATTCTACAACTACAACCACCTGAATACTTACGAAGGAAAAACAAAACTATGAGACTTGTATCTCTATCTCTAATGTTTTATGGCCTTAGAATGCTTTATGACTTTAATAATACGGATTTATTCGAATTGTGTTCGTCGCAGAACACGGGCCGCAGCGGAACTTTGAACTCGTGTCTTCGAATTCCGAGTTTGTTGAAGGCGAGCGTCTCGATATCCTTGAAAAGATATTTCACGTCCAAATATTTGATGATCAAATACCTGACGCTCGAATATTTGACGTTCAAGTGAAATATTAAAGGTAATCTCAATATTTTTCGAAATCTGACGGAGAATCTAATGAGACAATTTGTGAAATAATTTTTTCAAGGCAAATAGTCGAAGGAAATATTTTTTGGAACCTAAATGAAGAAATTATTGCAAACGGAGTCATTTCAGGGTAGAATTAGTTTTTAAATTTAAAATAAGTGTTAAAGTAATAGTTTAGTAGGTTTGAATTGGGTAAACTTGATACAGTTTAGTTCCTGTTATGCTTCAACCAAGTATTTCAAAACATCTTCGTGATAGAGTGCAGCAGTCCGCCGTTGAAGTATATCGCACTTCGTATAATTTAAATCAATGTAACTTTTAAACTAGACACTTTCGGACATGCCTCTGTAGGGTAAAAAATGCTTACTTAATTGGTGAAATTTTGATCGAGGTATTCTGGGACACCCTATATAATATGAATGTATATACTGATGAGATTTGCTTTATCGAGATTTTTATTATTTTTCATTTCTCTGGTGTTTCAGCACTTTGTGATGGAATTTTAATAAATCCAAAACGTTTGCAATAAATGTGATGTAACACTAGTTCTTCTTTTTATACACCCAGAAATTGAGTGAGTGAAGTACTCATTTGCTCCTTGTCGATGCATCGTCCAGGGGACACTAAAAGTGAATTGCGAGTGCCAAATGCTCTCAAAAACGTTAATGGAACTTTGAATTCATAACGGCCAAGATAAGTACACCACTTGTTGCGGTTCGTTCTACTCAGTGAATGACGTGCAATTTTAAGACGACAGAAACTTTTGAGCTCTTGACCTTGACTTGCAACCGTCACTCCTTCGTGCCTGTTCTTCCATTATACCTTCTGAGGTAATGTTTGAGCTCTTATATGCCTACGGTTTTGAAAATATTGGTTGCTTCATAATGAGCCTAAGCCCTAAAGCAAGCCACACTGGCACATGTTTCTGAGTCATCCCTCTGAGGACGGTTTGGTTCACACACAGACCCAGTTTTGAGTGATCACAGTTCTCCGTTAGCATCATGAGGCGTGTCTTCTGCAAACAAGAAGCTCGGCTAAAAGGCAGCGTATGATGTCCATCGTTTTATGAAGCCAGACTGGAAAATTTGATTTTTAGGCCTCAACTAAAATTGAAACGGGTTTCACTTGCTAAAATTCAATGAAAGTTCACTTAATGGATTCTACGCCATGGCAAATAATAAATTCTAATTTTTGTACGCATTCTCATCCCTCATACAGAACCGGATGTTAGATGACCCATTTTCTCCCAAAGATCACATTGAATAAGAAAGAAAGAAAGAAAAGAAAGGAAAACGGTTTATTTCCAATACAGATGGTACAAAAGTACCATCATTGGTTTTTAAAATATCTTAAAATTAATACACTTAGATGATACACACACACGAGTATTGAAAAACTCGTGTCACTAGTCAAAAGAAATGATTGAGGGCAATGAACTCCTAATCTAGCTTAATCTACATTTGATAATACATGTAATGATAATTATGAGAGACAACACAATTTCATGGAGGATGCATTTTCATTGTGGGGTGAAAACACTTTTGACAGTTTACATGTACATGACATAAAACTTCGCAATTCTTGACGCCAGCAAATAATATATGAAATCGCTTGTTTCGGTCAATGTTCACAAGTGTCATTTTAAGGAAGCATGAAAAAAAATGAAATATATATATATTTATAAATATATATCCATATACACACATATGTACACATACGTATGCATGTGTGTATATATCCATACACACACTCACACACACACACATACACACACACACACATATATACATATGTGTACGTATAAGCATGAGGACCAAAAAGATTATAGGTTTTGTATTTCTGATTCAACAATTTTAACCTAACGGTCATTAGTTAACAAGCATTTTATTTTTAATATAAATGGATGATCGCACAACAAATGTATAGTTTTTACATGAATGCTTTACAATACTAAAGATATGACGTGTTAGGTAATGTTACAAGGTGAGAGTGCACAGAAAAAAGACCATTATCTCTAGTAAAATGCTAGTTGTCAGTCTAGTACACACATATGTGCACGTATACATGTAAATACTTCAATATACACATGCACACATATACCCACGCACATATTTACACCTAACTCGTAAGCATACACAAATGCATTTCTATGCATCGAGGCAATACATACGCATTCTACAGAGTGTCATACGCATAGCGTGGACACGTACACATTTACACAAGTAAGCATGTGCGCAAATATCAGCGTAAACTAGTCAGTATAAACCAGAATTCCAATCGAGGGAAACGGAGAAAATATCTTTTATTATAGAATGAATTTTATAAAATTTCGTACTAAGAATAGTGGCACAAAACAGTCTAATGAAGTCAGAAACATGAAAACGATTGTGGGACGTGAATAAGAAAGAAAACATTAATGTCCTATAAAGGTTTCATATTAGAAAAAAAATCACATTATCTTTGAAATATGGCGCAAATTGTCGTCAATTGATGAACAAACATAGGTATCACATTATTATAAGCATATAACTATAAGCCGAATAAGTATATTACTGCAGTATAAATGGATGATCACACAACGAATTTATTTTTTTACATGGATGCATCACAATTTCATATTAGAAAAAATACATTATCTTTGTAATATGGTGCAGAATGTCTGTAATTGATCAACACACACACACATAGGTACCATGACGGTCTAGTTTGATGCTTGCACAGAAAGGGAGAGGAATGACATAAAATGCACCTTCGACTGGTTCATCTACTCTAGTGCACACAGTTGTACGTGCACATATACACACCCATATACGCACATACACCTATATACGTACATACATATACAAGTAAGCATGTCCGCAAATGACAACGTATAGGCGGTCAAATCATAATACCTACGCATACTTCAAAACTGTTGTTTGATGTCTTGAATTATAAAACAATGAGCGAGGGAGATTGTTCAGCAATGGAGATACCAGGTAAATGAGATTCGTCAGTACTCATTCAGTATGTTCTGTAACTAAGGATTATTATTGAGACACAAGATGACGAGTTATTTTGGCTTTAAATTCTCATGGTCTTTGAGGGACTTTAATACTCAGGGGAAGTTTGTTCCACAGTAAGGCGCCTGATATGGACAGAGCCTTCTGCCCTAAGTGAGATGAACGATAGTTGACTAAGACATTATTTTTTCTGTTCGGTTTTTGATTGGTTACAGTGGGTGGATGGAAACGCACTATCTCAGCATTGCTCTGAGGAAGATATAACGAGGAGAATACGTATTGGGCCTCCTGCATGAGGAGCCTTTCTTGGATAGGGATCCAGCCGAGTTTACTGAGGAGAGGGGTTACGTGATCACTTCTTTTGAAATTACCGTTGCATACCACCTTGGCTGCAAAATTCATGCATTTTTGTAATTCCCTTTGAAGGTATTGAGGTAAGTCTCCCCATACTAGGCTGCAGTAGTCAATGCGCGATAACACAAGGGATTGAATGGCTAATAATCTGAATTTTTCGTCTAGCATACTTTTTATACGATGAAAAAACATTAAAGTTCCGTAGATTTTGTTCCAAGTAGTCTCAACGTGAGATTTGAAGGACATATTTTTATCGAACCAGATACCTAGATTTTGACCTTTTTCTGATGCATTAATTTTATCATTTCCAACTGCAAGAGTAGGATCTGAAGTTTATTTAATTGCGTCTTTGGATCCAAAAATAATGCATTGTGTTTTATTAGCATTTAATTTGAGACCATTTCGGTCGTACCATGATTTCAGGCTAGTCAGTAAAGTTTCGGCTTTAATTTGCGTCTGTGGTATTTCCGATACAGAACTTGTTATTGCAATTTGAACATCATCTGCATACGTTGACATCCGTTTGTTAGAAGGCATTGGAGGGAAATCATTAATGAAAATAGAAAACAGTAGCGGACCAAGAATGGATCCTTGGGGAACACCAAAATTGTTTTGAATGAATGGGGACAATTTGTTTTCTATGCGGACTGCATGAGATCGATTTGACAAGTAACTTTCGAACCATTGCGTGTCTATTCCCAAGTTCAGTATTTTACGTAGAAGTCTTTCATGTTGGACGCTATCGAACGCCTTAGAGAGATCGAGTAGTAGAAAGAGTGTTACATTCTTTTGATCGATGTCACTGTATATTTTTTCAGATATATTGAGCACAGCGTCTTGAGTGCTAGTATTTCTTCTATATGCATATTGATTTTGGTGGAGTAAATTTGAGTCGTCCAGGTGAAATGACAGTTGATTTGTCACCACTTTCTCCAATAGTTTGGACATGACAGGCAAAAGACTGATGGGCCTGTAGTTTGATGCTGTATTTAGGTCACCACTTTTGTGCAACGGTCTAATAATGGAGTGTTTTCATTGGTTTGGAAACGTATTGGTTACTATTGATGTATTAGTTATCAGACGAATCCATGGTGCTGTAACAGGGAAACTGTCTTTGATATATTGAAGACTGATACCATCATGTCCAACTCCCTTTGTGTTTTTTAGTGAGTATAAGATGTTTCGTAACTCTGGTAAATCGACAGGGCGTGGTCTCCACTTGACATCAGTCCTCGAGGGTGCAGTTGGGCATGCATTTTCAATTGTCGTTTCATCAGGAATGGTACACACCACGGTACACATAAGAAGGTAGGAGCATTCAAGTAATTTCTCGAAAGGGCCCTGGGTGTGGTGACGTCACGGGCCTAGAACGAATAGCAACCCAGGAATACGCCACCTGGCGACAATATGTGACATTATCGAGTCAGCTGTACGACAAGTTGGACAACAACAATACCACATTGGCGGCCATTGAATCGGGCGCAATGGCGACTAGATTTTAAAACAAAATCTACGTATATCTAGAAACTGGTGTAAGGTAATTGCCTCATAATTATTCAATGTAGCTCGAAAGTGTAAGGTGTGAAATTGAAAATTTTTTATAACTAGTTCGTTATCTGGGAATTTATTGGAAATTTCTGGGGGCATTTCATGTGGTTTGTGTATTTATGGTAGTATAATTTAGTTGAAAGTTTTTCTTAATACGTTGCTACGCTACAATGGAAGAAATAATGCCAGGCAAATTTTTATTAAAAGTGCTTAATTAATTATGTTTTAAAACATTTCTTCATAAATTGTAATTATCCGTGCCAATTGAAAGGGTGGTTGAAGATGATATTTTATTCAGCTGGTATGCCAATTTGCTTGAATTTAACAATTAAAAATGTCTGCCTATTTATTTTTTGTGAGGTTTTTAAAATTTCACTTTATTGAGTAATTTATTAATGATAGTAACCAGAATTGTTTAATAGTTCAATTATGATTATTGATCATAATCTGGATACTTGGCAAAGATGGAAAGACTATGAAAAATTGATCAATAATAATTCCACCTATGCATTACAAGACTGGACTATCACATTACATCAAATTGTAGTTCTAAATGAAGTGCTAAATTTGTAGATTTGTAGCAGTTAAAATACTAAAATCAGATTTCATTTAAACAGAAAGACATGTATCACACCACAAATTGCAGTCTAGAAAATAATTTTGCAACAAGTAATACAAAGATAGATTATATATACTAAATTCAAAGGTTAATCTGAAGGATATGACAGTAATCGATTTTACGCTTTTTGTTGCCTAAACCTAATTAATTGAATCAAAATAAACAAGTTTTCTTCTTTGCACTTTCCGTCTGAAATGAGTATTTTACGAGTTATAGCGGTAGGTTTAGTTTCGTCTTTGATGACAAATGCGCTTGAATAAACAGCTACTCATTGATTTTTGAATTTTTGTTGTTTGAATCATGGTAATAACATCAAAATAAACTGCTTTTCTTCTGTACATTTTGTTCGTCAAATTAGTATTTAACGTGGTAGAGCGGTAGGTTTGGCTTTGTCTTTGACGATGAGAGCGCGGTCAGCAAAACTCCATTGCAGTGTTGCTATTGCGCAGGGTTGATAAATTATTTACCGCTTCTAACACTAGAGTTGTATTAGTAATTTACTGCTATAACTAATAAAATACTCATTTCAGACGGAAAGTGCTTATAAGAAAACTCGTTTAATTTCATTAAATTACCTATGTTTAGACATTGAAATTTACGAAATTGATTACTGTCATATGCGTCAGATTTACCAATTTAAATGCAGATTTGGTCAATATTGATTTTAGGTGCCTCACAGAAATTAATAATCCGTTCCAAACAATCACTAAAGGAATACATTTAAAAGCGTTTTACACGAATGCCATTCTGCTCGCTGATGCATTATTTTCAAATTATTCAACTTTAAAGTTGGCTTTTGCGCGCTAAAGAAAGAGAGCGCAACGGAAGCTAACCCCCTATTACAAACGTAAACAGGTTGGGTCGTGAGGAGGAGCCACAGTTCTTCTGATGGAAATCATAAATAAAGGTCACCTAAAGGTGTTTTACATGAATGTCATTCTGCTCACTGATGCGATATTTTACAGTTACTCAACTGTAATACTGTTTACGTTGTACAGAGAAACCATCAGTTGAAAGATGGCTGCTATCGTAGAATAATGGCTGCCATCTAAAATGACTGCCACCCAGTATGGTCGCCCGGTACGGTGTAAACGTAATTGCAGACGTCACCCTAATGGGTGGGTTAGAACCTTTATTTATAATTTTTATCAGAAGAACTGTGGCTCCCACTCACAACCCAACCTGTTTACATTTGTGCTAGGGGGTTAGCTTCCATTATTAATATTCCGCTTGGCAGGCTCGCTTCCTTTGGAGTGCGAAAGCCAACTTCAAAGTTGAATAATTAGAAAATAACGCATCAGCGAGCAGAATGACATCCGTATAAAACGATTTTAAATGTGTTCCTATAGTGATTGTTTGGAACACAATTATTAATTCCCGTGAGGCACCTAAAATCAATATTGACCACAGATTTTGACAAAAACCAGGGTAAATGTGTAGCGTTGGGTAGTAATTGATTTTTCACTTTTGGGTGCCTAAATATAGTTAATTAGATAGAAATAAGCAATGTTTCTTCTATGCACTTTCCATTGTAAATGAGTATTTTACGAGTTATAACAGCAAATTAGTTACGGCAACTCAAGTGTTTGAAACGGCTAGTAATTCATCGACCGCGTCGGATGGCAACACTGCAATGGAGTCTCGCTTCCAACGCGCTAGTCATCAAAGACAAAACTAAACCTACCGCTCTAACTCGTAAAATACTCATTTGTCACAGAAAGTGTATAGAAGAAAAGTAGTTGATATATATGTTATTACCGTGATTCAAGCAACAAAAATTAAAAAATCGATGAGTAGCTGTTTATGCGAGCTCGTTTGTCATCAAAGGCGAAACTAAACCTACCGTTTTAACTCATTAAATGCTCATTTGCTGCGGAAAGTGCATAGAAGAAAACTTCTTTATTTTAACCTAATTAACTATGTATAGGCACCAAAAAATGGAAAATTGATTACTGCCAAGCGCTACACATTTACCAAAACCAGAAGTGTTGATAAGAATCTAATTATTCAAATAAATGACAATTCTACGCAGATAGCATGTGTCATAGATTTTTAATTTCAAGTTTCATTATAAAGGTAACTTTGCAACTACAATTTTAGATGAACAAGGGCCAAATGTTTAGTTAGTTGTATTGATTTAAATTATCAATTGCAGGAGATTTGTAGAAAGAATAAAGAACCAGGTTGTGGGGATGTTTTCTAATAATAAGAAAATATTGAAATGTGTTAGCCTATAAATGTATATTTGTTGTTATTAGTATCAAAACTACACAGCCTTTGAAGAGCATTTTGAATGCAAGTTTATGTTTGAATGCAAGTTTATGTTTGAATGCAATAATATTGCTGGCTTGTAGAGATGTCTAAGGGTATGAATTTTAATGTGGCTATGCTTGAAGGAAAGATGTATATGGTGATTGATATCAGTGGGACATATTTTAAAATCACAAATTTTTATTGTCTATATTTAGCTGATATAAAAGAAAAAGGGGTTGAAAAGAGCAATTGACTATGTTATATGGATGATTGAAACTAGAGAGTAAATGTGAAGGAGAGGACCATAATCTATTTTCCACTTTTCGGTGCCTAAACATATATAATTAAATCTGAATAAACAATTTTTCTTCTATGCACTTTCTGTCAATAATGAGTATTTATCAAGTTATAGGTGTAAATTACTTACCGCAACTCTAATGTTTGAAGCGGAAAGAAATTGATCAGAGGGGAAGACTACAATGGACTTTCCGTATCGATGCGTTTGAATGATCAAGCCCATTTCAGCCATCAAAAACGAAAATTAACTTACCGCCATAACTTGTTGTTTATGGGTGATAACCTTTATTGTGTTGTTAGCTAAAAGATCCTAGAAGTGGGTTCAGGCTTCGCGGGATTTGCTATTGATAAATTTCAAAGTACCCAAACGTACTTGAACAGCTCAAGCGTGCAACGGTTTCTGCTGTATGGAACACAAAACTAAACCTACCGCTATAACTCTTAAAATACTCATTCGCCGCAAAAAGTGTATAGTAGAAAAGTAGTTTATTTTGATGTTATTACCATGATTTAAGGACCAAAAATTCAAAAATCGATTAGTAGCTGTTTATTCGAGCACATTCCAGTCATCAAAGACAAAAAATTAACATACCGCTATAACTCGTTAAATACTCATTTACAACAGAAAGTGCTTAGAAGAAAAAATTTTTGTTTCATCATATCAACTACGTTTAGGCAGCAAAAATTGGAAAATCGATTATGGTCCTCTCCTTCTCAAATACCCTCTCACTGAGTTGCAGACATAGAATATATGGGTGAAAATGAGTTTTACATTTACATTGACTGCCTGATGTATGTTCTAAAATATAATTAGGGTAAGGGAAAGTGGGAGAATATGAGTAGTTTATTAAAAATCTCTCAAGATGAAATGACAAGCTGGAATGGAAAGAATTTAGTAATGGATTGAGTGATTGAGGGAGGAACACTGGAAACCAATCTTATGGGTCATGAGGTTACATCCTACTATTTATGTGAATGAAAAAAAATTGTAAGGCTTTTGCAGTCTTCAACTAATCTCAGCCCTCTTTGCTTCCAATTTCCAATAGGGAAAAATAAATTTCCCAGCTGAAACAGAAATGCTTCAATCAAGAGGCATGTACAGATCAGTTATTACACATTGTTGTTGTAGTATGTTTATTGTTATAGTCCAATTAATTTTATTCTTGTACTAAGTTCTGGTATCAGTAGTATCAAGATTTTGTTATTACGGCCGTAGGAGCAAATAATATTAGTCATGATTGATGATTCTACCAATTTCCTGTACCTTGTCTAATTCTTTCTCATTGTCCAACAGGAAGAGTGTGGTCAAGTTAATGGATGCTACTTGCCAGTCACTGCCTTGGGAATGTTTCACCTTTAATAAATGCTGCATCATGCCATATACCCACTTCAGTTGGACATGAGTTTACATTGCCTGTTCAAATAATTGTCAACTGAGTTAGGTAATTCACAAAGTGTCAAAATATTCTACTTCTCAGACAGTAACTAAGTAAGCATGCTCAACTCCACGAGCAGCTTAAAAGAGAGCCTCTCAATCTCCTAAATTGGCAAGCATTGAAGCTTGCCAGACTGTTTATGATGTTACTATGACATCCTCACTACTGTAACTCCTGAAAGTGTAACTAGAAGAAGTTTAATTTTTTAAAGCATCTCTACAACTTCCCCATCTGGAACTAATGGAAGCTGTCAAGAACCCTGGGTCAACCAGATCTTAATTTTGATGAATGTCTAGTGGCAGAAAATATCAAGGCATTTTATGACCCATCTTGTTGAAGGAATTTATTTTCATGCCCCATGAGGGTCAAAAGGACATCAAAAAACAAGGAATGGCAGAAAAAATGCTGTTAGAAAAAAAAGGACTCCTGTTCTGTATAAAAATTTCAACATTATATCACAAATACATTCAAAGGTGGGACCCTTTTTGACAATATATATTCTTCTAATTCATGATTGGCAGTAATGGATACTGGCATTGCAAAGTGCATTATGGAAGCTTTAACATTTACCACAAGGCTCGTCTACTGCAGAAACTCCAAAATGTTCGTCTTCATCTTGAGATATATGATGACCCCCGTGGAGTTTCTCATCCGTACCCCTTTTGCCTGCAATTGCAAGACTCTCTGATCAGCAGCTGAGAGAGACACCTTGGGCTTCTTTCTGAAGGTAAGATGATTGAACTCTAGTCAGAATGGAAAAATAAATGGCACAATGATAGTCAGCATGGTTCAGGTGATGGTTTCTGTATATACGTTTAGTATTTCAGGCGAATTACGTTGAGTTAACATGTGAGATGTTACATTAATTATTTTGTGAAATTTAGGCTTGCTTTGAGAGAAGTGTTTTATTATTCATGATGTTATGTTAATTTTTTGGTAATGAAAAGCTTCATATAACATAACTCCTGTCAACTTGCTACAGTGTTTGTTAGAAAGATGTATGTCCTTTTCCTTTCCATTTCCTTTCTTTCTATCTTCTTTCCATGTCTCTCTCCTCTTATTCCCCTTCAGGGGGAGACAACTTTTGTATCCATGGGAATTAGCGCTCCCATGGGGACAATGTGAGGGCCCGAGCTTAGATTTAAGTAGGCCTTCTTTTTGTTAAAATTGAATGTTTGGTTATGTTAACTGACAATCTTTTTTCGGTTCACTGTTGTCCTGTTTTTCAGCACCTACTACTTTCTACCTCAACTTTGATCTTGTTTCATTAACTTCTTTCTCAATTTAGTGTTTCTATGCCCTTTCTGCACAGATTTAGCGTTCCTTTAACTCCTTACTAAATGGTTTCTTCTTCCTTCCTCTCTTTGGATCTCATTTGTTGAGGATAGGGAGGTTCAAACTAACCAATAATCTAACCTAATTCTTCTTATTCCCATCCTTTCTCCTGCTTGTTTTCAGGGAATTTCGGATTCATTTGCATTTCCTGGTGTACATTTTTGGTCCTGCTCACCATTTCACGGTTTGCAATTTATAGTCATCCTCTTCATCCTGTTCTTACTACAAGTCTCCTTTCATCACACAGACATCTCTTCCAAGTTCCAACTTCTCTCACTGTGATGATGAATTGCACCTACATCACAGAAATGTTGTTTTGTTGTGAGTTTGCTAATTTTTTTTTGCCTCTCAGGTTCCGAAACAGAAGAAAAAGGACCCTCAACCCATTAGCAAGAAAAATACGGATAAGAAGAGGAAATGTCTCCAGTTATGTGCAAGGGAAGTATGGAAAAACGAAAATTTTTTGAAACAGAAAAAGTGAAAGGCCGTACGTGTGTGGAAATGAAAATATATTTGTTGCTGAAGGAAGAATTTTTCAACGCTAAATTGTTATCACAATAACTTCAACTTAAAAGCACCCCTGGGGGGAGACAAGTATTTTATCTGTGTGAATTAGTGCTCCAATAAGGAGCATATGAGATCTCGAGCTGACGGTTAAGTAGCCCTTTTTTATAATGAATAGGTTTTTGCTTTTTACGGACTCATTCAGTTCTTGGTTTTGTTAAGCAGAAATCAGTCATTTGCCTGGCTTTGGTAAGACAATTCGTGAAGTAATCGATTCAAACTGTCCCAGGCCTAACACTTGTTGCTCGCAGATTACATTCTCCCGCATCAAGTTTTATGTGAAGTGTAGAAATGTACAATCAATCAGAGTAGATCATTACGAAAGACATGTGTGAAAGAAAAAGGGACAAAATAATGAACAATTAAGTTTTTCCCCTCCCTCGATGAAACTTGGTCTCTAAAGTGTCCCATTTTGGTAAGACTGGTATGACCCGTGCATCATGCACAGTCCTGCAGCGCTACAGGAGCGTTGAACAAAACATAAATTATTGCGTTTACTTTATTAAGTTGAATTTAATTCGCATGTCCTCTAAGTATTCTGGGGTACAGCAGTGCATTGCAGATTTTTACAAATGTGTATCTAACTATAACTTTCAATTTTTAATGATGGAAAACACGGAGCACTTCTGTTGAAATGAAGAGGGGCAAATTTTTCTTAAAATTCTATTATGCGATTATTCAGCTACCAGAAGACTTGAAGTAGTTCACATTACTAATTGGTGTCAAGGGGTTTAGGACCCAATATATAATTAATCATCAGGGAGACACAACTACTGTGTAAAAGGAAATTAGCTATCCCAGGGGGATACGAGGGGTAGGCCTAGTCAAAAAGTTCTCAGACAATGCCATAATTTCTTTATTTAACAACTCATTACTTTTATTTTTCTACATAAGCTCCATTGTGGTCTATACACTTTTGTAATTTGTTTTTCCACCTGTAAATGCCTTCCTCATGAAATTGGGGGAGGGGGAGCTTGTTCCAATAGGTTCTGTAGGAGAGAGATGTTTTCATTTGTTGCTGTTGTGAGCCTTCCTCCTCATGGGTCGTCATCAAGTTGGACTCTTCCCTCTTTAGAGCGTTCAATCCAATCATAAACGACTGCTCTACGTGGTGCAGAGTCTCCATAAACCTGCTGTTAGCAAAGCTTCGATGATTTCAACAGGTTTCCAATTTAGTTTAGTTAAAAATTTGATGTTAGCTCTGATCTCAAAATTTGTCATTTGAAAGGTTGAAAATTACTATTTTGAGATGCAATCTCTCTCGATGCTGACCTGACACAGACTGATGAGACAGCTGCAAGTTATCAAGGAAGCTCTAAGGACAGGTTTCAACTTGTTAATCTCTGTTCAGTTCAAAATTATGGCAATTGTCTGAGAACTTTTTGACTAACCCTCGTATTCCATGTTGCACTGCTTGAAGAGATTTAACGTGAAGCCGCGCTGTAACGCATTATAGCCAGACGTCATATCGTCTTAGAAGTTTGAAGATGAAGAAACTGCAATATGGCCGGGCGCGCTACGTTGGTACATCGGGGGTTTCAGCGTGGGTAAGTCGTCCGGCCATAAATGGGTGGGCAGCTGAAACCCCACTACGGGGTTTGGATGCCCAGTGCGTTCGACTGTACAGTGTTGTGAACAAATTTTAATGGGGAGACACTTGTAATCTTGAGTTGCAATTATAACCAAGATGCTCATATAATTTTGATGTTTCAAATAATAGTGATGTTCATCTTGTGTGGTGATTTGGAAGTCTGGTACGAATTAAATTGTGACCTTCGGTGTGACATAGTTTGAGTAACTGAAGCGCTAGCTACTACTTCTACTACAAATTGTCCCATTTTGGTTAGACCGATATGACCTGGATCCAATACATGTACAGTTCATCATAAAAGGGGTACAACTTCTGTATCCAAGGGAATTGGCGATCCTAGGAGGAATATGTGAGGTCCCGAGTAGCGAGTTAGGTAGGCTTTTTTTGTTGAAATAAAGTTTGTATTATGGGATGAACAATTTTTTTTGGTTCACTGTTGTCCTGTTTCTCAGCTGCTGCTACTACTACTACTTTTTCATTAAACTTTTATCTTGTTTCATGAACTTCTTTCTGAATGTACAGTTTCAATGCACCTTGTGCATAGATTCCGCGTTTCCTTAAATCCATATTTAACAGTCCCTTCTTCCTTCCTCTATTTCGAACGTCTTTGTTGCGGTTAGGGAGCCTTTAACCTAACATCTGATCTCGAATCAACGTTGCGTAAAATATAGACATAACTTTTTAATATCGTAAATCACGCTCTAAGAGTCCCTAGGGCTTTGCAAGTTCCAAAAACGTTATTTTCACTTTCCAGCTTGCGTGTTAATGTTTTAACTTTTTTAGCATTCATTTTTATCCTTTCACAGTTTCTGATTTTAGCAACGACAGTACTTCTAAGGTGTGGTAGTAGCTGTAATGTGTTCCAAAATTGTCCAGCCCATGCTAATTGTCTCTTGGTTTTACAGGGTCGGCCAGAAGTAACTTACTCTTGTAATTTGATAATATAAGTAAAACTATGAACGCTAGGAAGTTGAAATTGATTTATTGAAAGAAAAATTTTTTTATAGGTTAACAACACTATTGTTATTAACAGGAAGATAAAGAGTATTGTTGGGAGAGTGCTTTCCAAATAACTTAATTTTACGATTTGGTAACATCCCTTGGTCTCCTTGTTCTCCAGATTTGTCCCCATGAGACTTCTTCTTGTGGGGCTCCCGTAAGTCACGAGTTAATGTAGCCAATTTAACAAATTTACAAGAACTTGAAAATAAAATTTTATATGAAATAGCTCAACTCTCGCCTGATACACTGAGGAGCGTTATGGAAGCGACAAAGAAAAGAGCTCTAATTTGTCTAAACAGTCGTGGCACTCATTCGAACGTATTTAAAATTTAGCCTTGATAAACCATAAAAATGTTATTCTTTCAAATTAAACAAGTTTCAACTCCCTAGCGTTCATAGTTTTTCTAGTATTAGCAAATTAAAAGGCTCGGTTACTTCTGGCCCACCCTGTATAATATGTATAGCGATTGGTGTTATTTTTATATTTATAGCATTTCTTTGAGAGTTATCTTCACGTTGTTCTTGGTGTTATAACGGAAAGGTATTTCTAAGAGATTTCAATTCTGCAGGATAGATTTCACAAAATGTGTATTTTACGTTTCAAGCTTCTGGTTACAGCTGAAGTCTTAAAATTTGTTATGTCCAACAGGAAAGGAAATGAGATTTGTAATTTCTAAGCGGTGACAGGAGGAAACATAAGCGTGGCCAACCTGTTATCTGATGGGGGACTTATTCATAAAGTTATGGAATTTGTTAAAAAAGTGAATGTATTAGGGAATATATGATGTTAAATCTGAGTGGACCCACCCAGTTCAAGAGTGGCGAGGTTGTGTTTTAATGTTTGTATTACGGTTTGCCTATGTCTTAGTCTTGTAGCAGTTGGTATGTTCTGCGGCACAGTTTAGAACCTAAATGGCCGAGCGTACTGCGCTCCTCAACGCAGAGTTGAGGTAAGTGAGCTGGAGCTCTTACCCAGCGCGGGTAAGACGCTCAGCCAAAGTGAGGGTGTGAGCTGGAACCCCAACTTTGGGGTCCTAGCTTCAATCCTTCCACATTCATTGTTCCATTGCATCCATGTACCCTGGTTCTTCAGGTAAAAATTACAAGTTTCAGCTATATTGGCCTCAATCTTTGTTCATATGGTGATTGAATCCATATGATGACTGGTAAAAAGAAGCAAATGTTATGATAAGTGTTAGAATGTCCATGACAGCTCCTTTTCGGGTGGCTCATGCTAAACGGTAGTTATCGACATTTATGTAATACTATATTGCTGTGTAACGAATGGGGGTGAAGTTCTGGAGAATTGTTGTGGCCCGACGAAAGGAGGGCGTACTTAATGTGTTATGCCAGTTATTGTTGAAGTCGGACATGAGTTCTGTTTTTTGCTGAAACGTGTATTGTATTGAATTGCATCGTACTTGACTGAGTAAGATGGAATATGCGAACAATAACGTCGTAATTGAAGTAATCTGTATAGATAGCGGAGAAAGATGGAAGACACTCATGACCTCGGTGTATCACCGTACAACAACACAGCAACTTTGGTAGAAATGCCAAAGCGACAACTAAATAGTCTATGACCGAAGTTGTTGTTAAGTGAGATTATTATTCATTTATATATATATATATAAAACCGGAGCTAATGGCATATTATAGGATGTGTGCCGTATATGTCTGTACACATATATATATATCTGTATATTTATTAATTAAAGGACGTAGTGTTCACTATAAAATTGCTACAATAATGTATTTATCGAACCCCTCAGGGGGATACAGTTATTGTATCTATGGGAATTAGCGCTCCCAGGGGGACTATGTGAGGGCCTGAGCTAAAGGTTAGGTAGGCTTCCTTTTGTTGTAATAAAATAGGTTTTTGTTTTGTTACGGACCATCTTTTTTCGGTCCACTGCTGTCCTGTTTTTCAGCACATACTACTTTCTTCTTCAACTTTTTTCTTGTTTCATGAACTTCTTTCCTAGCTTACTGTTTCTGTGCACCTTGTGCATAGATTCCGCGTTCCCTCAACTCCATACTTAATGGTGCCTTCCTCTTTCCTCTCTTGGAACATCTTTGTTGGGGTTAAGGGAGGCTAAAACTTTCTTATATAATAATAATAATGTATTCATCGAATAAATATGGATGTAAGGCTACTTTTTCCATGTAATTGCATGTTTTACTGTATTGAGGGATTTTCACTGGGAAAAGTGTAGCTACTGGAATGACTACAGCAATACTGCCAATATTCCTGGAGTTACTCAAAGCTATACTTTTAGTTCAACAATGCTCTTTATTCAAATTTTCAACTATTTAGACGTTGATCATGTACAGAGCAATTCGAAAATTAAATAATCTAAGCTAACACGTTCTTTATAACGCAATATGATGTAGCGGTGATTATTCAAAATCGTCTGAACAAATCGGTAGGTAAGAGAAAGACAGCACAGCAGATTATGAAAGAGATGCAAGAGAAAGATTTGTGCGGAAGATTTGTACTTCGGGAGCCAATTCTTATAATTTATAATTTGAATTTATACGATGCCCGTAATATATTTATGTATATAAATAGTCCGAAATAAATGTGCATTAAAGATGATGGACATCGTGAAAAACTAATCCTGCTTCCTATGCATGTCCTTCAACAAGTATTCTAAAAGAATTGAGGACTTTCTAGAAGCGGAAAGCATTGTTTGCCAGACTAATTTCATCCTGTGGTTTATTTACGTTGACGAACTATGAACTCTGTGTTTCTTTCTGAAAATTTTGAAGTAACATCATGAGGACTTTCATTTGATTTATCCTTTAAACACTCGAAAAAAAAAACATCTGAATTTTAGAATTACAATGAGTATGCAAGTCCTAAACGGAGCTTTGGATTGATAAATATGAAGGTTTTACTCAGTATGCACACAAATTTTAATTATTACATGGCTATTAAGCATTGCATACAAAATTATCAAAGTTATTCAGTATCATAGTTTCCAGACTATTTAAATATTTTTCAATATTAATGCGCGGAAACCCGGCAGTTCCTGCCATGGTGCAATCGTACGTACGACAGCCAGTGCATCGCTGCCGCGAGTGTGGTGTGGGTCACGTGGTATGGGTGTGGCAACGTCATCAGGTCAAACGTCTCCTATTGGCTGGCTTGTCTAACGGTTGCGAGCAGCTGTCCCCTTTGAAGTGGACCTACCTGTCTTGTGTATATCGTGGTACACACCTCACTGAAAACTTGAGCCCCTACTTTTGAAAAGAATGTGTTGAAATCCGTGGCTGTTGCCAAGGGATTTTCAAAATTAAATATGCGATCTAAATTTTTATATGGGGCTACCTCACTAATGATTTCCCAAGTTCGCTTCGGGTTATTTTTAGCCGTTATCAGTGCCTGGTGGAAGTGAGTTTGTTTCGCTTCAGTGATTTTCTTTCGAATAATTTTTTCATGTTCTTTATATCTCTTGTATAAGGTACTGTTTGATCTATTGTTTTTGTACTCTCGCAAGTTAGCTTTCTTTATTCTGCTCATCTCTTTAACTTCGTCAGTAATCCAAACAGTCCGTTTTGGCTTGGATTTTTTAATGACGTAAGGTGCACATTCGTCGAGAGCTGCTGTGAAGTTCTCGTTGAAAATTGACACTTGTATGTCAACATCGTCAGATTGCATCATTTTCTGGAATTCGGTAGACCTATCGAGTAGTTTTTCTTGAAATAGTTCTGCTGAATAGTGCCTTTTCGAGCGATAGGTCATTAAGCGGTATTTTTGTCTTTCCTTCGCAATATTAATTTCACATTCTATAGAGTGGTGATCGGAAATAGAAGGTGATATTACTGTACTAAGTATTGCGGTGGGATTATTTGTGATTGCTAGATCGAGGAGAGTTGCAGAGACTTTAGTGATGCGAGTCGGTTCTTTGACCATTTGTGATAAGCTTAGTTTATACAATAGTTTGCTTAGCTGATTGTTTTTGTCCGTTAGGTCAACATTGAAATCTCCGAAAGCAAAGAATGATTTTTTTGCCTGAAGGATTTCTTTGAAGGTTTCCTCAATGAAATCTAGTGTTAGATTTAGGGGTGACGATGGGTGCCGGTAAAGGCTGCCAATGATTATTGATTTGTGTTTATTTATTTGCACTTCTAACCAAACCATTTCAATGCCTTCGCAAACTTTATTCGCCAGTAGTGAAGATGTTGAGTACATTTCTTTCACAAAAAGACAAGATCCACTACCTCGGCTGGTTTTAGCGCCATCGTAGCGGTACAACACGTAATCAGGAATGTTAAAAAATGAACTTTGGGTTCGTGAATCAAACCATGTTTCTGAGACACACAAAATGTCAATTTTTTCAGTGACCAACATTACTCTGATTTCATCCAATTTACCGTTCAGGCTTCGAGCATTTACATGCTTGATTTTGATTTTACCTATATTAGCACTCTTCATAAAGGTAGCGAGGTTACTATGTCGATGGGATCGTTCAGGGGATTTATCTATTTTGTCTAAGTTGCCCAGGGTGTTTGGCCCAGCATCTGCTATGTAAGAAAGTCTACTATTTGGCTGGGCAGCGGCACTCGGTCAAGATGAGGTAACCCCGGTCTGATTTTTGCCTTGTGTGACAAGAGCACTGCCCAATCCGAATTTTTTCGTCGGCGAACCGGTATTTATAATCGATTTCCATCGTTTATCGTAAGATTTCCAACAGTAAGTAAACTACTGGTAATTTATATATATAATCACCGGTAATTTTAGACGTTATAAATGCCCACCGACAATGGCGACCGTTATCTACCGTCGATTTTTGACGGTAATTTCGACCATAGAAAAACGCTGGTAAAAATACGATCGTTTTTTACGCTATATTTGTTCATTTTAAATTAACGGTAATGCTGGATGGCCCAAGCCTAAGTTGAATTGATGAAAAGTTACATAATATTATGTGATGCATTTCTGATAGTCAAATATTATTTTACTTATCCTTTACATGCAATAGCCTGACCCTCAATTCTTCCAACATTAGAGTCAAAAACATAAGTTCAAAATTAAGATATTACAGGAGCAAATTTACATACATCGCTATTTGTATACGTTCTAATTTTTAAGACGTTAGAATATGAAGTTCATATTTTCTAATTTAAGCTTCAAATGTTGATAATTTAACATGAAATATCTGAATTTTAGCACTTGATAATTTCTTAGCAAATAAGAGGATGAATTTCAATAATACAGGACCATTATTGTGAAAACAAAGAATAGGTGCATTTCATTTAAATTGCTTATTTATATTAAAAATAATTCTGGATGTATAAAATGCATTATTATAGTTTGATGTCAATGAACAAAATGTATTTCTGACTTTATTCAATATTTAACTCACTCATCAAACCGTTTCAAAGGATATAAAAGGTTCCAGCTCTTCAAAACGTGACCGTTTCGATAAGTTGGAATATCAGTGTTAAGTTCTTTTTCACGGTTGAAGAGAACGCGATCGTAAACCAGAAGGACTTATTTTTAAATATTCCAATTTTATGAGAATTCGTTGAGTTTTACATGTTCAAAAGATGGAGGACCTATAACCCTATACATTCACAGCATCAATTATTGAGAATGTTTTAAAATTTCATAATTTTTTTAATGAAAATATTTCTTTCTCAAATCAGAGAAAAAATACAAGAAAAATTACTCGAACCTTCGCGTACAGTACACGAAGTTCTGGACGTTAATGTAGGCTTGAATTCGAAAATTGTGCACATATTTAATTGCGACTCTAGCTATAAAATAGCTAGATCTTGATAGTTTTCGTTCCATCAAGATATCGAATTTTGTATTCTTGCTAATAGCTGTAAATCTAGATAGCTTAAAAATATCCTAGATAGTTTCTAGCTAAAAACATCAGTAATGAGTTGTAAGTTGAAATACGTTAAATTTGACATCATTTGAGACGGTATATTCCATGTTTGAAAGGCGTTCAAGCGTTGTTTGAGTGTCGATCATTCCTCGTTTAGTCGCGTGAGTCGGTGACGGTGTGAGAGATTCCACGGGAAGTTAGTTGTACTTGGGATTAGTCGGAAGTCGGTACTCGTAAATATGAGTGATCAGTTTCTCAGTTGTTGTAAGCTTGTGTGGATACTGTTGTGATACTGTGACTCCCTTGAAAATACCGAAATTTAGCCTGTCACAGTATTCAAGATATCGAAATTGGGTCAACCTATATAGGTTTTCACTGTGAAAGTATTGAAATTTCGTTAACTATTCCTGCTACATAGCTTTCACTTGCTGACCGTGCGTGACTCATCGGGAATTCAAATTTGTAAATTCAGTTAACGGGCCTGATTAAACGCTGTAATTCCACAGTTAGCTACTAATTTACTAGGTATGAATAGGCTCTTTATTTGATTATGTTTTCTATTTCATGATTTATGACCTTCATTTTTAAGATAAAATACGTATTATTGGAAAGTATATCTATTGCTTCAAGATATGAAGTCGAAATCATGAAATAGCTCAGCTGGTAACATGAATGACTAACAAGTAGCATGCTATTTGACTTAGTTGCACGAGTTGGAGCAGTGTTTTGTAACATATAACTCATTCTCTAGGTTTGAAAATATCTTGAACTGTGAAAGATTTAATTCTTATTAATTAGAAATGTATGCAATACATGACAATAGAACTAAGATCTAACTCCCGAATACTATTGTTGGTATTTTAATTTTTTTTAATTGCTTCACTGCTGATGTAAGATTTCAAAAATTGATTGAACGGTTTTAAAGCTTACTGTTGTGCATTAACATGGGGAATGCATATGTTTTATAAATATATATGCATACATTACAAATAAGACATGACTGTACCATGTTAAACTGTGTACAGTCATGAACAGGGATTTCTGAATATAACAGCTGACTGATGCTAGCAAAATCCCAGTATGATAAAAAATTATAGTAAACATTATTCAACACTCAAATTTATTTGTGTTGAGGGGTAATTTCTAAAAATTTAGTTAACTTATCCTTACCAATTTAAATAATCTTTGCTTCTAGTAGTGTAAATTGTTTATGAGATGAATAATGTACTGAAATATGTATGTGTAAAATTTCAAAATATCAATCTAGAATCTGTCTCTGAAAGATGCTGTTCAGGAAATGAGCAGCATTCAACTCTCATTCATTGAAAACTATGGCAATGTTTCTCTTTGGATCTTATTGTTTGTACAATGTTGGTATAGAAATTATTTGATTATTTTCAGTGCAAATGTAAAATTTGTTAATCAATTTCCTTCTGATGAAGCATATTACTCTGCCTATTCACTACAGGTAACTACTTTTCAGTAAAAATTTGTGCATGCAAAATATGGGAACCTATATGTGAATGCCTATTTTGTTCGTATAAAGATAGACATAGAAATTTATTCTAGATATGTGAGAGGTACCAGTTTCCAAACAAAAAATGATTGAGTTGATATGGCCTTGTTTGAACCGTGTGGTAACATAATTCTTATTCTGATTTAATCACTGTGTTTAAGCACTGTGTATTTATGAAAAAACTATTGGTAAACGTTAATTGACACCCGAAATATTATTTGAGAAAAATTTTATGAAATGTTCTCACGTCATGACTCATATGTACGGATAGACACTTTCTGATAAACTTTTGCTCACTTGACTCTACAAATCTACAATATCAAAGGAGAGCTTGAGTTTGAAGATTGAAAATGAGTTCATCCTGAAGATTGTTCTCAATCTAATGATAACAGACGTGAATTAGTATTTCATACTTGCCCAAGCAAACTTGAATAACTTTAAACTTAGTGTGTACAATGAATTGATCTAAGAGTCATCCAGTAATGCAAATGATAGCTTAGTCAGTGATATCCCTCTAGATTTGCTTGAGTCTTGAACCTAGAGATAGAAGTTCATCTCACAGCAATTCTTCCAATGATGCTTCTATTAGTACCTCACATTAAATATTACTTCAGGTTTGCACGACCTATCTTGGTGAATTGTGAAGCATTTAGACCTTATTAAGTGAATGCTAATGCAATACTCATTGGGCAATCCTTTCATTCCAATAGTTTTAGTATTTGATATGTTTTGATGGCTCAGTGTGAAAATGAAACTTCAAAATAATTTTTCTTCTGAATGAAATTATTATCATTATTGTTCAAAACAGGAAATTACTTTCCAGGAATATTTTTGTTTGTGAAATATTTATGTAAGTTCAAATTCTTACAAGTATAAAGATAGACATAAAACTTATTATAGATATGACATCAAAGTTTCCATGTTCCAACTAGGGTCAATACTATGGATTAAGGGGGACAACAAACTAAATTTTAATTCGTGGACAGATTGCTCTGAATTTTGCTCAGTATATGTAATTTTTTAAAAGAATAACATTTTCCTCCATGTGAATTTCTTGATTTTGGCCATAGTTTTTGAGAAAATGAATATTTTCCATAATTTATGGAATTTTCTTAGACATTTCATAGGAATGGAAGTCTGAGTTTTTACATTCTAGAACAAAATCTAAGACAGTTTTAGAATCTTTGTAACATTGCTATCAAAGTTACAGAGCTGGATTTTTCATTTTCCTTTCTTTTTCTATTGAAATGTTGGTCAAAAATTCATGGTTTTTTACCCTCACCATCTATCTTGAGACCCCTCTTTGGGGGGCTCTTGTACCCGTAACCCCAATAAATTTTAGGACACAACCCAGTTAAAAATTCATGCCGTTTTTAGGTCGACAGGTAGCAGAACATAGTGAAACATGGCCGCGGAAGGTCAGAACATTTTTCTGTCGGCCGCTCTCGACCACAATATCCCGTTCGACGGCTATCCGCTAAGCTAATTTGGACGTAAACAAGCCGGAAGAATCGAGCTCTTGCAGAAGGCCGGTTTCAGAAAGAGAATATCGGCTTGCGGTCGACCTAATTAATTATCAGTCGGGCAGCATGGATATGCATGCCAACTAATTTCTCTCAAGTGCATGTTCACATATGTCGCCTGCGCTGAGCAAAACTGTTACATGCACTGGCATGTTTAAGGACAGCGTCCCCCTTCCGGACCTTTTTCTTTATTATTGAACCTAGAGCAATGAAATTTGATATGCTGATAGAAATACAATTTAGAATCATTTGTCATTCGTAAAAAATGCGATTTTCCTAATAGAAAACGAAATATTCATAGAAAACGAGATTTTTAGGGAATTTTTGAAAATGCATCTCCTCCGACAGTTTTTGAGTAGAAGTGATGATTTTGGTATCATTGGATGCAGAAAGACGTGGAAATTCCAAAAACCCAAATGCTCTTCCACAAATATCCAGTTTGAAATGAAAAATTAAAAAATTTGTGAGCAAATCGTTTTTCGAAAAAATTCGGAGTTATGGCTTCATAACTTTACAACACTAATAAATTTTGAAAAACCATTCAATTTTTTGAAAAGCCCTTGTTTTTCCACATCCAATGATACCAAAATCATTACTGTAGCAGGAAAATTGTAGGAGAAGAAGCATTTTGAAACCCCAAAGTCCGAAGTTTTCATTATAGGCAAAACAAAGAAATGTAAACAATTCTAATTAAAGTTTTTTAAATTTTTGTTAAGGTTAGACCCCTGAAATCACTATAGAGTAATACAGACATAAGAAATGACATAGCAATGTCGTGCGCTGAAGAAAGAGCCAAGGGGGAGGTGTAACATGATAAAATACCAGTTCCCCCTTCCCTCCCCCCATTCTTCAAACCCCCGTAGCGGGCGAATGAGTGAACGTGTGAGTCTCATTTTTTCACAGGATGTATCCCCATTCGCAACAAAAATTTCAATTTCTCAAATCGTCTCAAAATCTTGGATACGGAGGATGGATCTGTCCTTGACTAATTTTTGACTGATTCTAAATAATTTTTATACTAATCAATTATAATTTAAATTGGTTTAGTAACCACTTTATTTGTGAATGAATGAAAGATATAGCTTTTCTGAAATTCTAATGTTGTGCATTACAAATTTGAAAACCTTTTACACTGAGGTAAAAAATCAGAATATTTAGGTCTCTTTGAACAGGATGTCTTATTCCAATCAGACCTAATAAAATATATATAAATGTCAACAGAAGTAACAAATGCAATGCTCATATAAGAAAAAACACTTCATAACGAATTCGATGGAGAAGACCCATTTTAAAAGCATATTTATTTGAACGTTTCAGCTTCTGATTCACTTAAAAACGAGGCCTGCAAATAAATCGGAAAATAATTTAAGGCTTGCACAATTTTGACGAATCATAATAGGCAAAAATGTAAAAAAAATGGTTAAAAACTACACGTTATACGTACAGAAGTAAATTGTGACAATGATAAAAATATTAAAAGAAGTTCAATAGTTCGACAAGAGGAAATACTGTTCAACGGTTTATTATTTAGACACCATCTCTAATTGGTGAAGAAAAACATACGATAAAGATAAGAATACGATGAAAACATTGAAGAAACCCATAATTATAAATTTTTATGACTCAACCGTATAAAAAATTTATCTTTTTAAACCACATTAATCACATACGTGCTAAACTATCAAAATCAGTTTTAATATTGGCTCCAGTTAAGTACATTGCAACAAACACAACAAAATCGTATATGTCCCCATTCCTGAGCACTCTCAGACAACAAAATTCTTTTGCCATGAAATTAAATTACAGTTGCATCGCTGCTGCGGGAAACTTCCTAGTCAAAGCTGCCAACTAGGAAATTATTGGTAATTAAACCTAGAGAAATTAATGTGTGGCAAGTTATTGTGTGATTAGAAATTTAAATGACAATTTAACTTTTGCCATTTTAAAGTGAATAATACTATCCTACTGTTGATCTGAGTCAATTTTTTTATCTGCATTCCAGTTAGAAAAAGCCACATTGCTCTCACAGGTTGGCCACCCTGTCGCATTTGGCGCGCTCGGCAGTCCTCCCGCTAGTCTTGTGCGTTACGGGCGTTCTAGACGTGTTTGATTTATTTACTAATTTTCAAGTAATGTCAGAGTGTATATCATCGCGAGTGCATTGAACGTGAGGGTGTGTCTTAATTCTAAATTTCTGCCATAAGGGATAAAATGTTCGCTCTCACGTGAGTTTCTGTTTCCATGTACGATGTTATAATTTAGCCGGCTAGTGTCAAGTGCCCCATGAAGTTATGCCTTTGTTGTCTCAATAATTTTTTAAAATAAATGAATAGTAATATATATTTAGGGGAGCGTCTAGTTTTGGGGCCGGCATGTTTATTTACTGTCCGATTTATCTGAAACTTCATAGTGATGTGTAATAAAGAGTTCTAAGATATTTTTGCTCACATGGTTTTTGAAATTTAAATTTATGGTTGCTATTGAGTTTATTGCGTTCACTTAAATTGAAAATTTTGCTTCACAGAATCTTTATAGGAACACATTTAAGAAAAATTTTACACAAATTACATTTTGTTTGCTGATTCGTAACTTTTGAGTAATCAAACTTTAAAGATATAGGAACGTCGTATATAACCGGGAAGAAATGGACACATAAATGTGCTGTGATATGGTATTAACGCGATGATAGGTTAGATTAGGTTAATTAACGTTAGGTTACTTGAATAAACTAGCCTAAAAACTAACCTAAATAAACCTAAAATAACTGAACTTAGCTATACCGACACTAATGGTTCCCGCCAAAATACTGCGTCTGTTCAAACAATGTTGGTACAGTCGAGTTCACTACTCTCCCGATTACATTATTCATTTCCAACCTTCTTGCGTTGCGTTTGTGTTTTGTATAGAATGTTTTCTAATAGTAATTTTGTCGTAAAATAAAAAGTTAACTAAGATACCTGATATACCCCAATTATATTTTGAATTTCATGGTTTCCGTTTTCTTTGATTATGATGTTCGTTCGTTTCGACGCAGTTGGTGTGCTTCTGCTGGCTTTGTAAGCGTTCTCCATGCCGGACCGGAATATACGCTGTTAAGTCGTCGCGCGTGTTTTTCTCTTAAGCCTTTTCCGTTGAGCTTCTCTGCGTGATTATGGTTAGCCAATCCAGAGGTCAGGATGACCGATGCGGCAACATTTTATGGGCCCAGAAAGATTTTCAGATAAATGGAGAGAATTATGAGCTCTGGGAGATCAAGTTCCTCGGGCATTTACGACTCAAGAAATTGCATGACGTCATTACCGGTCCAGATGCAACTAGCGACGAGGCAGCCAACCGGAAGGCAGATGTCTGTACCGAATTAGTCCAGTACTTGGACGACAGAAGTTTAGCTCTCATCATCATAGAAGCCAAAGATGATGGAAAACAGCACTGAAGATTCTTCGTGTTCACTACATGGGTCTCAGTAAACCAAGAATAATTCAATTGTATAATGAGCTAACAACTTAAAAAGAAGTCGGGCGAAGAGAGCATTACCGATTACATCATCAGGTCGGAGACAGCTGCAGCGGCCTTGAAAACAGCTGGCAAAGCTGTGGATGATGCCTTACTTATTGCACTGGTTCTTAAGGGACTCCCAGTTGAGTTTAGAACGTTTGTTACTGTAATTACACAAAAGGGTACGGACTTGAGGTTCAGTGACTTCAAGGTGCAACTGAAAGTTTTGAAGAGACTGAAAAATCTTTAATTAGTGGCAGTGACAGTGGCAGTGAAACTGAAAAATATCTTATTAGTGGCGTATTTACGTGTCCGATCCTTAACTTTTTTATTAGACGTTCTTATAGCTTCAACGTTCAATAACTCACAAATTACGCATCATCGAGGAAAACTTGATGCATGTAAAACGTTTTTAAATGTGCTCCTCTAGTGATTCTTAAGAACTAAATATTTAATTTCCCTGAGCGCATTAAAATCAGTATCGACAATATTGATTTTACTGTTGTCAACGATGTTCAGAATTTCGTTGCCACATTTAGGTAATTAGAGATATTTTAAGACGTTTTATATGAATGAAATTGTGCTCACAGATAATCATTTTTCGAGATATAGCATAATAACGTTCAGGTCAGAATAGCATTTAAACGGCAGTTTTGAAATGGCTCTTCCGGTGTATGGCGGATACGGAACGCGCGCAGTAATTGTGGCGGGAAGCCATCGGTGTCGGTAAAGTGAAGTTAAGTTACTTTAGGGTTACTTAAGTTAGTTTATATAACTTATCTAACTTAAAATAACTTCACCTATCGTTACATCAATACCGTATTCTAGCTTATTCACGTCTCCGTTCAATTTTATATACGCCGTTTCAATAACTTTTGTGTTAAATGTCTCGAAAAGTAAGCATTTGCCAGCAAAATAAAATTTTAGGCTAATGAGCAGAAAAATTCCTGAATTGTAATATATTCAAAACTGAATTGAGCTTATTGCTTGAGTTTTTAACCAACAATAAATTGCTGTGTTTTATGATCCTCAACATTTTTATTTTATAATGATTTTCTTTGGATGTTTTAAAACGTATGACCTTCAGAGGAAAACTTATCCTGCGTCATATGTAGAGCATTTATATTTTCTTGTTTTGAGTTTCGTAACAGCACTAAACTCAATTTGTTGCATTTTTTTAACTATGCCCTACAAATGTGAAAATAAAACACAAGCGGTGTGTAACCCAGTGAATCAGCGCAAATATTAAAGAACACTTGCAAGCTCTACTTCGCCCCACAACCTTGAAGATCGGAATGACACACTCCATTATCCGCACTTAGTGAAAAAAAATACATTATTTCTGTGAAAGTGTCTCTTTTAACTCAATTTTATGCATCAATATTTTATAGAGTATTTCGCTGTAGTGCTTATAACATTTTGCATGCACTTAACTTTTATAAATGGAATAGAAAAATCGTTATTACTAGCGATCGCTGAGTAGCTAAATATTTTTTTCCTCCTTTACAAGTCATAGTACTGATGAGTGCATGATAGAAAGACTTTTTATAACCTCACTGTTTGAAGTGTATTGCAATTGAAGTTATCGTCATATAAAATACATTCTTTTATTTTGCGGACGCGCAAAAGATCTAGAAAGGAAAATGGAAAGGTGCTGCATACTGTATCGCAGATACAGTCATGACATGATCATACCTGAAAACGTTTATTTAGAAAGTTTTGCTGTTTGATAGTATTTTTCACCAATTAAAATTTCTAAGCGCTCTGTCAAACTATTCTAATGACCATTGCCGTTATTTTTGATGGACTCGGCTCTCTAATTTTTAATGTGTTCTTTAGTGTCACACTTATTGTCTTCGAACGTGAATCAGTTGGACGAACGTCTACGTCTTAATAAAGTATTACGCTGTAAACGTAAATTTTCAGTTCTTCAAAAGTATACTGAATGAAATTGGAAAGCGTCATTTATAAAATAAATTGTTTCCAACATTAAATACCCAGAAATGGACGAAAATTTTTATTGAGTCTCTAAGATGCAAGTTGAAGCTTCTATTTTTGTAGCCTATGGATTGCAGGTAGGATTGAAAAATTATGAAAAATACATTGAGAGCATTTTGTTTCGAATGAAGATAATGCAAAAACCATCAATTGTTTTTAAAATATTGTGAGATTAACATACGTAGTTTATATTCATACATGGTATCATACCCATTTCGATATTCGATACAAATGATCGAGAGAAAACCATGGAAAAGGGTTTTGCTTTATTGCGTTAATCGATGTTTCATAATTCATGTAAATACAAGTTTTAGAAAACATAATACCTGTGCTGATGCATTGTTGAAAACACTCTTATAGTGCGCACCTACTATACATTGAAATACTATCTTAGGCACTGGCGGTGTCAGGGATTAATGTAGGAAATAAAATAAGGATTACAAAATTCTTCCTTTAGACTGTGTGGTCGATATTCGGAATTATATTTTTACTCCTATGTGTCAAGGACGCATATTAACGATCCCAGAAAAACTATATTTTCTCTTAGAAAGAAGTGTATATACTAGCTTTGATTGAAGTAAGTTTGGCAAGTCAAATAATTCATATTTTATGTCGATTCATAATTCATTTCATGTAAACCATTTTGTGAGCTTATTCGTACACGTTTTATTAATAAGCATCAAGCAAAAATTTTCGAGCATTTAGTTGAATTTCTCACTCATTAACTACATTTTTTCAATTTCAACTTCACTAGAAGCAGTTGCCAGTGCGATACACAGCATAGTTGGCATAATCGCTTTTTGTGCACTTGATACTCAAATCAATCAGAGCGTTTCATTCACGAACATAAGCACAAAAATAAAATTATTGCTAATTAGCTTTCAAAAACTCCTAATGCAATTCCAGATGAATGGGTCACAAATCGAACTTATTAAATTTTGATTCCTAATGATTGCTGTTTAATTCCAAGTCATTAATTTGGCTAGCAAAATCTTCATTATCATTACCATGATATAATCATCAAATTCTAATTTAGATATTAAAATTCTCACCCTTCGCACTTCAATGAAAACCCAAGTTCCCTCATATTTTACCTTGCTTCTCAGCACGACACAGCCTTAAGTTTTTCTCGTTCACTCAAATAGAGAACCAGAGTTAGGTAACTAGATCGCGGTGACAGTCGAGAGGAACTAAATCCCGTTCAAATGATTACACATCGTATTAAAAGATAATTTTACACCATAATCCTCTCGGTATATGAACAAAAATTAACGTCATTGGAAATAGAAATCTTTCAGCTTTACGAAGATATATTTTTTTCTGAAAAAGAATATTTATAGTTACAGTAATTCGTTATTGTTCCCCACACACCGAAGTAGACAGAATAAACTCAATTTTTTGCAATGGAAGATATTAGCGTTCCGATCAAGTTCCGGCCCGGAAACCACTTGCTGGATGTAAATGAACCCTCGGAGTGCGGAATGTACTGGTATTATATTCTTCTAATTTGTATAAATACGAATTATGAAACCTCAATTTCTGCATCAAAGCGAAAGCCTTCTTTATTGTTTTCCCTCAATAATTTGTTTCGACTAATGAAATGAGTATTACATACCAAGCATGCAAACCTCCCAAGTATCTTTATCTCATGATATTTTGAAAAACAAATAATGGTGTATAATTTTTATTGGAAAAAAATCCTCACAATGTTTTTTGATTTATTTTATCTTGCATGATATTCATAAGTTAAGAAAATACAAGCGTTGACTCATCACTCAGAGCCTGTAAATAGTATTTTCTTTGTCCAGTTTTTGATTTTGAGATCGGGAATAGCTTTTTTTAAGTTACGTTTTCCAATTTCAATTTTTATGCATAAGAATAAATTAAACTTTACGTTTAAACCAGAATACTTTTATCAGGCGTTACACGCTCGTCCTCTTCTAATTTACTAACACGTTCGTCTTCTTCAATCGCCTCTTCTAATTTAATACCATATAATAAAGAAATTAAGAAATACTTCAGTTTCAGAATTGAAAATGGAAAAAAAAGAAAACCATTTTCGTTTTTATCCAAACGCGAAATAAGAAGGCGGTTGGCTGCATCGGCTACTGTGGCTGAAGCTTCATCAGAAAATGACGCTAAAATATTGCAAAATGAGTCGTTTTCTTCGAACGCTTCGCCCGAAGTAGAGTCTGGACCCGTATCTTCAGGCGAAAATAACGACTCTTCAGAAGAAACATTCAGAAACAGAAAATTGAATCGGCTGTTTTAAATTGGACTTTAGATTTCCCAAATGTTCCTAAGCTAGCTGTGACAGGCCTCCTGAAACACGTGAACGTTTTTTTCCCAAGCACAGTAGTTACAGGAGCTACTTTGATGAAAGTTAAAAGTGAAATTGAATACAGAGAAATGTATTGTGGAAAGTACGCTCATTTTAGTAAATGGAAAAAAAATATCACAGCTTACTTAGAGTACATCAAATTCGACAGTGACAGTGTTAGATTAGATATAAATTGTGATGGGATCCCATTACTCCACGATAGTAGAAGGCATCACGCGTATTCAATATTAGTCAAAATTTGCTCCGTTCCATCGAAAATCGTTTGTGCAGGAATCTATCTCAGAAAAAAACATTTCCAATAAAATGCCAGATGTTAACATTTTTTTTGAAAAAATTTTTCAGGATTTAAAACCTTTGCTGAGCGAAGGAATTCTAATTAATAGCAAACGTGTGACCGTTAAAATCCAAGCATTCATATGTGATGCACCAATAGAGCTGGACTTGAAAAAATAGTGAACCATAACAGCTATAATGTGTGTGAACGTTGTAAACAAAAAGGAAACCATATTGGAGGCCATGTTGCAATGCTCGATTGATCAGCACCATTACGAACTGATGTTGGATTCTTGGCTAAAGAAGACGACGCCCATCATCAGGAAAGCACTACATCCATACTAGAAGATCTAGGCGTTGGAATGGTATCTCAGTTTGTGCTTGACTATATGCATTTGGTTTGTAAAGGCTTGATGAAACGTCTTTTCAACCGATGGTTATCGAGCAAGGAAATGAGTAAAAAATCGCACTTGTCTGCTGAAAAGAGAGAAAGCTTGCATACGCAACTTTTGATTGTGTCTCAGCATTTACCTTCAGATTTTGATCGCCGACTTTGGGGGGTCGCAATTCAGCATCTCATTTCAAAGCAACGGAATGGAGGACATTTCTGTTATATCTTGGAGTTGTAGTATTGGAGGATATTCTAGATCATGGTAAATACCTTAATTTTCTATATTTAAGTGTTGCAATGAGACTCCTTCTCACTCCTAACCAAGATAAAAACATGCCGACAGTTAAATCGTTACTTCCGCGTTTTCTTAGATCAGCAGTTGAACAGTATAGTGAGGAATTTGCTTCCTACAACGTGCATTGCCTGCTCCACGTTGTAGATGATTATACGAAATTTGGTCCATTGGACAATGTGTCCTGTTTCCCCTTCGAAAATTATTTAGGAATGTTGAAGAGACGCCTAGCTGGTCGTAATAGGCCACTGGAACAGCTTTCCCAACATGCATGCGGGGAAAATAAAAACTTCAAGACTGCTGTTAAGGGAAGCATTTTTGGGGGCTTTTTGGGGCATCTGAGTCCAAAGGTCGATTCTCCCGATTTTTGTTTTTATTGCTTTAAATGAGTTAGAGACATGTCCCCGAATGTCTGTAAAAATATCAGGAACCTACCCCAGAGCTAACGTCCCTCCCGGGGGGGGGAGGGCATCCCTCTTACGGACCTTTTTTTTCATTTTTGAACCTAAAGCAATGAAATTTGGTATACTGATAGGAAATGCAATTTTGAATCATTTATCATCAATGACAAAATGCGATTTTCTTGAAAAGAAAACGGGAAATCATAGAAAACGACATTTTTGGGGGGTTTTCTAAATGCTTCTCCTACAGTTTTTGAGCTACAGTAATGATTTTGGTATCATTGAATGCAGAATAACGTGGACAAAAAAAAAAAAAAAAAAAATCTGAAATTTTCAATTTTTCTCCATTTCATTTTTTTATATATTTCATCATTCATATTCCTCATCCCCATCCGAATATTTTTTTTATTATTGAATTTAGAGCAATGAAATTTGGTATACTGATAGGAAATACAATTTAGAATCATTTATCATTCATGACAAAATGCGATTTTCTTGAAAAGAAAATGGGAAATCATAGAAAACGACATTTGGGGGGGGGGGGGGGTTTCTAAATGCTTTTTCTCTGGTAGTTTTTGAGCTACAGTAATGATTTTGGTATCATTGGATGCAGAATAACGTGGACATTCCAAAAACTTGAATGCTTTTCCTCAAATTTCCAATATAAAAATTTAAAAAATTAAAAAGAAAAAAAAATAAAAATATTTTCAAGAAAATTCAAATTTATGACGTCATAACTTTGAAACAAGAATGAATTTTGAAAAACTTCTCAATACATTGTAAAGCCCTTGTTTTTCTGCATCCAATGATACGAAAATCATCACTGTAGCTCAAAAAATGTAGGAGGAGAAGCATTTTGTTTCTTAAAAATAGGTTTTATAAAAAAAGTAACTTATCAACACGTTTGTCGTTATAACTCCGAAGTTTACAAAGCTAGAGCAATGCGGTTTGTTGCATTTGAAAGTGACATGTTTGCTCTATCGAACTTATGGGGGCATTTCCAAATTTTTTTCTGTGAAGCTTTCCGTGGACTTTTTTACCCTAAAAGTATAACTTTTGCTCTGACCCTTACAAAAAAATTCATATAAACTCTGAAAAAAAAAATCAAAAATCCCCCCATAAATTTGATAGAGCATAAGTTTGACTTTCAAATGCAACAAACCGCATTGCTCTAGCTTTGTAAATTTCGAAGATGTAATGAATAATATATGTATATATATAATTTCATTTTTTTCAAATAAAAAATTTTCTATGGCCTTATGAAAAATTTTTGTTTAAGATAAGTTGTTACAAATGTAGAGATCTAGTAATCTGCAAATTTTCATAGACGTAGGTCCAATAGAACAAAAGTTGACCATTTTGTCAAAATGCTTCCCTTAAAGAAACTGAAAGTAATGTCTTCAGTATTAAAGGCACAAGATTCAAGTGTGGTGGTACAGGTGACCGAGACAATGGAGTGATGCTTAACTGTGGAAAAATTGGTATAATGCGCTCTTTTAATGCCGACTTGGTTGAAGTTGATGTTTTCGCCAAGACCTGTGATTTATTCATGTTCCCAGTGGATTCGACCAAAGTTGGCATTTACAAAGTGACTGCAACAACACAGTAAGTATTTGTACGGTTTCAGGACATCTATACAAAAATGGGAATTTTCCCTACGAAAAATAAAGAAACATTTATAGCAGTAAAACTTCTACATCATTCATGAAATATGACGTCGAAGAGAAAGTTTGTTTTTCAAGCTTTATCATCACAGTAAAGCGTTATGATTTTCAAAAAATAATTACATTAATGCTTAACAAATGAGTTTTATCAATATAAATAATATTTATAAATAATTAAAAAGCAATCTTGTTTCTGAATTCAGGTAATATGGATAAATGCACGGTCATTCGTTTGCATTTGCTTTTATGAAGGAAAGTGGGAGGTTGTTCCTAAAACATGGATGAGAGAAAAAAAAGGAAAACTTTCGTGTTTTTGGCCGGATTCTGGTGATATACCTACCCTGGTTTAAGTACAAAGTGAGTCCTGAAGGACCTTGGAGGGAATGGAAAATCAAATCGGTTATTGCTGCATCTGGTGAGTTTGAGAATGAAACACTGTACCACCTGTAATTAATACATTACTCTATGCACCTGTAATAAGTACATTTTGGAAGTATTATTTGAAATAAAGTCTTCAGAATTAGTGTGAGAGTTGAGTAATACATGCCCGCTCATCTCCTCAGGGGGATACAACTATTTTATCTAAGTTTTTGTTTTCAAGATGACTACGACCGTGCGGCTGCAAAGGTAACATCCCAAGCTGCGTTGACAACAGCGTCTGAAAATGAGGAAGAAATAATTATGAAGAAGCGCAAACTTTCACGTGAAGTCAATGATGTTTCGAGTGCGACTGCTGAAATGGCCAAACCACAAAAACGTAAATCATCAACAGCTGCAAGAAAACTTCATTTTGCGGGTGGAATCCAAGGTAATACTTGAAAACCATTTCCTAAGACACATGCGAGTGTCAAAATTTAACCTGCAATTAAATCAAAACGTCTTATGCCACAAATATTTACTATCGATATATTAATAATGCAAATAGTTTGACATTTATTTCTGTATGACAAAATCATGTTATGATCTATAACCTTCAAATTAAGACCAAGTTATCATCCCTGTGCTGTCAGAGGTATACTATCAATTTATCTCGATCTGGAGGTCCAAGCCTCTTGCATATCAGTTTTGTTTTATATTTGCTGCAGGAAATGACAGCATTAGTTCGGAAAGCTCTGCCAGTGAATCATCTACTGCGTCTCCTCTGACGTTGCATGACACGCCGGAATATGTGCCACGGAAGTAAGTGTTAGAAAAATACTAGATTAGATTATTTATTGGTTTAACTCTGCCTATCCGGAGAGACGTGTCGTCTCCATAGATGAATTGCAGAGCATAGGGGTGTCTCTCAGTTTCGATGTTGGAGAATAAATACATTGGACCCGTCATTCAATAAATTCGTTCTCTCTTTGAAACTGTGCTAATTATGAGCTCTGAATGGTGTTCAAAGTTTTATTTTTGGGCACGTAGTTCTTAATTATCATATATTCTCAATATACTGTAGTACGTTCTTCTATGATCTAAACGGGTTCCTTTCTTGTATGTTATTCGTTACTTTCTCTTCCACGAATAGAAATGCTACGCTCTCGGTGGAGGATCGAAGTACAAAAATGGAGGATAAAGAAACAGAAGAACAAGTGACTAACAACTGTTTGAGAAAAGAAATGAGGGTGATGAGAAACGCTATCAATGAAGTTAAAGAGCTAATCCTTGAATTGATGCAACCAAAAACCCGCGCTCAAACCCCTACAAAATTTCGCCCACCAATTACCTGAAATGGTAGGTAACATGATTTTTTTCTAGTGTAGTTATTGGTAGCTTGACTGCAATTTATTCAGGAATGAGCGTTACATACTGATTTCCTCTTGTGATACCACTTTAGTAGTTTTTCAACCCTAATTCTAAAGCACTGCTGATGTTTTTTCTTATAATTATGTAATAATATGACCCTTGTCATCAGATGGAATTATTGAAGGAAATCCAGGAATGTACCATGACAAGGACAGTCAGCCACATGATGAAGGCTTTGATGTCAAAAGAACTTGCTGCTAAGTATTCCCTGACGGGGATGACACGGGCCAAGGAACATTCAAAAATCCGATTTAAAAACACGCTGGCGTATCAAATAGTTGAATGTAAGTTATGATTCATGTTATTTCAAAATAATGCATCCATACATAAATGCCTTGCTCTAATGATTGCAATTCAAGTTACATGTAAAGGGAAACGAAATTATTCTTGCTCTCGTTTTTCACTTTCCCAATGTCGACCTCAGAGTCTTAAACGCAGAATTACTTTACCTCGTAGAAATATTTTATTCAAACTGATTCTACATGTGTTGTGAGGTGAAACTGTAAAGGGACAAGTTTTTAAGCGTACTAAGATTGCGAAATAAATTGTGGTGTTCTTTAATTTCTTATTTCAGCTGCAGTGCTGTCATCGAATTCTTTTCGATCTGCATCGCGAAAAGAAATATTTAAAGCCATCACAAGTGCGCTAAAAAACAGCAGCGACTGGGAGGGAGGACGCAGCGAGCGTAATGCCGGGGCCACACTATGCTAACGTTCGTTCGTCAAATGAACTCCGTATGTAAAATGAACGCTGGAAACCGTTCGCTGATCATTTGATGAATGGATGCTCGTCATTTCTTGAAAGGTCGTCGGAGGTTTTCAGTCACCAAATGAAAGAAAGAAAAAGAAAAACATTTTATTTCCAATAAAGTACAAACATGAAATGTCGATACATTGGTTTTTAAAACACCTTAACATTAACATCCTTAAATGATTATAACACATTGGTATCGTAATACCCGTGTAGAATGTTGAAACAAAATGATTGATAGAAAAGTACAACAAAATTGAGTACCTTTCCTTGCCTAATCTGATTTTGAACTAAGAGAGCACAATCCTCGCGACGCTCATTTGAAAAACACTTTCATTAGTACGCACAAGTTTTGAAAATGAAAGCGAAAAATGCCTTCAAATACCTTAACATAGAAACCCTTAATTGCTATTTATACATGGTTATCGTAACACCCATGTTAAGTGTTGGAACATATGATTTAGATCCTTAATTGCTATTCATACATGGTTATCGTAATACACATGATAGTTGTCGACACAGGATTTAGGGAGAAGCACAAGTTAATAAAAAATAAACAATAATATGTATAAGAGGATCGTTTGCATTTGGAGGGCGGCACTAAGTTTCAGTTTCTGTGTTTCAATTTGAACTACGAAGAACAAAGATGGCGGACAATGTTGACAAGTGTCGCAGCTGTTATGTTGACTTTAAATGATGATTGTGGCCAATTTTGGCAGGAGATATTTATAAAATATGGTTTTTAGCCGTTTTCGTGGTGGCATCAAAATGTAAAGCAATGAAACTCAGTGCTAGGTCTTGCAGTTTAGTGGAAAAGCAAGTAGCCTGTTACCAATCAAATTTAGCATTCATTTCCAACAATGTCGACATGTTTTACATGAATGATTATGTGATAAATGAAAAACTTTTGGTTTTGTAATTTTTTAGCATTGCTCATGAATGCTATTCACAGTAAAATGGGTCAAACAACTTGCTTTGCAGGCGTTTTTATTGCAGTTCCTTTCAGTTTATTAAAATTTATTTGTTTCTTGGATTATGAAAGTTTCACTATAATTGAATAGAATTATATTTCATGTTAAAGTGTTGAATTTATTTAATGTGTTGTATGAAAAAAGATCCATCTAATTTTAATGTCTTTTGATTTACAGATCCTAGACAACCAGAAGTTAGATATAACTTAAAACTTGCATTAATTATGTAGACCTTTAAAAAGCAATCGTGATTAATAAACATTGTGAGTGTATTCAGGTTTTTGGGGACCACCAATCAGCTTTATACTTCTAGGTAAGTGTAATGGTGTGCAAGAGTGCCTCAAGAGTTCATTTCTTTTTTTTTGCAGGTGTTAAAAGTGAATTAATTATGTAAATATTCTAAATAAGCAGTTATTTCATTCCACAATGAAATAGGTCATTTTGAGAATGCAGGGTTAAACATTGGCTGAAATCAAATTAGGATAGATACTGAGAAGAACAATATAATTGAAAATGCGGATGCTAGCAAAAAATTTTTTTAAGTATTTTTGATTCATGTTGCACTCTTTCTTCAAGTGGAAATTACAACGGTCAATTTTTACTTTAATGTTGTCAACGATTTTCATAATTTTGTTGCCAAGAATCAATAAAGGAACACATTTAAAAATGTTTTACATGAATGACATTCTGCTCGCTGATGCGTTATTTTCGAATTATTGAACTTTGAAGTTGGCTAGTGCGCGCCAGGGAAGCAAGCGTGTCAAGCGTAATTTAAATAAAAACAGAAGTTAACCCCCTATTACAAACGTAAAGAGGTTGAATTGTGAGGGGTAGCTACAGTTCTTCTAGTGAAAATTATAAATAAAGGTTTCTAGTGACGTCCGTTTACATCATCTCTAATGACGGCCACCCGGTACCCAAGATGGCGGCCGCCATCTTGGAGTGGATGTAAACGGACGTCACTAGAAAGCTTCATTTATAATTTTCACTAGAAGAACTGTGGCTACCCCTCACGACTTATCCTCATTACATTTGTAATAGGGGGTTAGCTTCCGTTTCAACTCTTAAATTGCGCAAATAAAGCCATTCAAAAGCGCCGCTTGTATAGCTTCAAACTTGAATAACTCGAAAACTAAGCATTTGCGAGCACATTGTCATTCATGTAAAACGTTTTAAAATCGACTATATTACATATCTATGGCAACAAAATTGTGAAAAATCGTTGACAACAATAAAGTAAAAATTGACCATTACAACCAACAATCACTCGATCATGTTTAAAAAATCCACTGTTCTTTGTGATTACCATTAGTCATATATTTCCCTTCAGGATTACTGCATAATCTTATGTTGAACCCTTTAACGCCCAAGTGGACTGTATGGTCCTATTTCAAAAATAACAATAAATATTGTATTTCTTATTCAATTTGTTCACTAATGTGTTCTTTGAACTTCACTGCCGAATGGCAGTTCCATCCACATCTTGATAACAGTGACTACCTAATGCCAGTGTCGGTTTAGTGATGGGTGTTTGTCATAACGGTAATATGAGTATAAAAATGTGGGCGTTAGCGGGTTAAGCAAATGGTGTTAGATAATTATTTTTAACTTTTAAGTTCTGTACAATGAGCATGAGCATGTCAATGTTGAACACAACCAAAATGATATGTAGGGCCATTATTACCTACCAGTGTTGATAGACAAACATTATTGACATTAGGGTATGAGTTTAGATAATGTTTGTAATGGTATTGTTGTTCTGTGGAGTAGAACAAGTAGTATAAATGTTAGTGGTGACCTATTTAAACTGCCAGTTATTTGTATCACATTAGATCCTGAAATTTTGCTCTTAATTTTGAATTTGTTGTTTTATCTATTGAATGGTAAATATTCTATTTACCTGGTGCTGATAATCTATGATGAAATTAGTCTGCTCTATGTTGTTGTACTCTTAAATTTGTACCTTTTTGCAATTGTGAAAATTAGTACAAATGTCTTATTGCCATTCTGCATGACAGTGGAATTTGGGCATTAAGTTTGATACATTTGATTTAAAGTATTTAGCAGAAAAGTTAGAATTCTGAAAATGGGTGATTCTCTGCAAATTATTCTGAATTTAGGTGAGAAGCTTGTGGAAAAGTGTGCACTTGTTACTGACAGTTTTAGAAGTGAAGTAAATATAGCTTGATAGTATTTTTTTCTTAACAACGTGAACATTTTGTTAGGAAGGCAATTTCTAATTTAGACATTCATTCATTCATGAATGTCTAAATTTAGGTCATACAGTTGAGGTTTTATGAAAACTATCATTATGACATAGATGAATCTTTGTAGTCTTGTGTGACCCTCATGTAACATAAAGTGGAGGTTTTTATTGTTCCTCATTTGAGTTCTCAATGAAACTCATGGAAAACTTTTCCTTCGTTAGCTAATAATTTTTAGTGTTAGATGAAAGTCAGTACCAGATTGTGTGACTGCGTACTCTAAAACATTATTTTAGCAATACCTAATGATATTTCTTTCAATATACAATTTTCAAACATTTCACTACACATATCTCTACTTCTTGTGTTATTCCCTAACAAAACATGTTTATTTGCAATAAAGCTCATGTACTGGAGCATACAAATATGTACTATGTACTTGAATAATCAAGTCTGTCACAAACACTATTGCAAGAATTAATATTACCAGAAATTATGTACAGGACTATTATATCAATGGTGTAAGAATATTTCTAAATGATGTTATTTTTTTCAGACCTTCTAAAGAAGAGGACATCCCTCCCATGCTTCTAATTCTTGCGGCTCCTCGCTTCTGAAAGGATGAAAATATCAGGGTCTGGAGCTGTGGAGAGCGAGCCTTGGATGCACACTAACCTTATGGCCTTTTTTTCGGATTATGGGCCCCCGGACTGTAGCATGAGCAGCATGAATATTAATTCAAGTGATGATTTTTTTACCCACATTTCAAGTGTAAGGCAAATAATCAAAGAACCCTATACAGAGTATTGTAGTGTTGGTCAACAGATTGGTTTCAGAAAGAACTTGAAAATACTGTAGAAACTCAGTTAATGGGCACTTCAGCCGAAATTGATGACGATATCGTTCATGTGAGTAGTGGATCCAAGCCTCAAAATTGTCTCGCCTGCACCAAGCCTTCCTCAGCAGCAGATACATGTACTGATGTCATGGGCAGTGGGGGGTTTTGTAAGTGTAAAAGGAGTAAGAAAGATAACAGCATTTTAATTCAGTACGGTAGAGTTATTTCATGAGAAATATTTTAATGTTGAGAGCTCATTAGCATGAAAAGGAGTGCTGGAAATTATAATTACACTACCAAACTTGCTGTGAATTTGTGCTTGATAAAGTGAATGGCTTTGCGGGTGAAGAAAAAAGGAAATTTATGTCTAAACTTGGTAAACTCTGTTCTAAGAATTGACAAGTGTTAGATGTCATTTACTGGCCTCTTTAATAATATTCATGAACTTATCTATAAATTGCTTCCCTGCCTGACTGTTAAATTGTTCCTTTCGTTTATCTCAATGTATGATAGGGTCAATTAAGTTATACCTTATGTGTTATAATAGCATATCTAGGGACAGTACAATGCTATTCTATTATATGTTACGAATCATCCTATTATTTTTGCTCCTTTTTGACTTATTTTTCCACCCCAAATACTTCACCCTTAAATTTCATCTGACTTCCTAAATATCCCAGTAGTAATGGAACTACCAATCAGGACACAATTCACCCCAATTAGCTTGAAATGGAAATTATTTAAATAGCAATTTCGAAAAAGATTTATTCATTGACGAATTTTTGACTTTTTTATAACCAGAAATCAGTTACACAAACGACCAAGTATCTTTTAGATATAAATTTCAATTTTCTTAATGTAACCACAAGGGTTTCATCAATAAAAACAATAAATAGTATGTTTAGGAATAATTCCATTCTCTGAAGTATTTTTTAGGAATATATAATTTATCAAAGTTTTGAAAGTACCTACCTTGAAGTGGATGTCTGTCTTTATTAATAAAGATAAAATTATATGGTTCTTTGTATGTGTTTGAACAAAACTCTTTAAATTCATCAAAGGGCATGTCCTGAGATATGATTTCTGTGTAAATGTTCTTCATATCAGTTGAGTCTAAACCAAAAATAATTAGAACGTTAGCATTTGTTCTAATTGTTTGTCTCGGAAATAAATAATAATTTTGTGATAAGTAGATTGAACAGCAGTTGTTGTGTCTACCTCTAGTGTAAAAGCTATCAGCTGGACTTTGATCTCTTTCAGTTGCTATATCGTCAAAAATAAAAAGATTTTTCTTTTTTGAATCTACGTCACTTGGATCGGGAATAGCTGTCATATCTTGAAAATATTCAATTTTAGATTTTGAGTTTCTTTTAATAGGTAAATTCTCAAGGAAATCGTCAATATTACCATTGCCCTTTTCAAATAATTCCATTATTTCAGATTGGTTATAGCCTTTATCAAAAGCATTCTTCAACAGTTTATATTCTGGTTGATGTATTGATTTACTGTACAGAAAAAGATGATTAAAATCGACAAATTTTTCTAACAGAAGCTTTATTAATAAAGAAGTTTTACCACAGTTTGATCTCCCTACGATGAGACATCTCAAGCCAGGAGAAGGAAAAATGAAGTGATTCTTTTGATTATTTCTTTTACTGTCTTTCCACATATACACCATTTTATTTAACTAATAAAATACAACTGACTTTCCAAAATTTATTTTCTGTTTGTAGCAATTGTAAACATTGTTTTTTTAAATTTGCTACTTCATTAAGTTCAATTCTTCAATGTATTTTTCTTTCTTATTGGTTGTCTCGTTGGGCAATTACGAGAGAAAAAGGTACCATTGGTGTCATAAGAATCATTACTGATTAATGTTTCAAGATGAATGATATCTGACTCTAATTGAGTTATAACTTCCCTATTTAATTCGACATCATTTTGAATTTGATCAACATCTAATTGCAATTGTTTTATTTTTGCAGTATTGAGAACAACTTCTCTTTGAATATCTGTAATAATATCTTCCATTTTATTAAGTTTATTTCTTTTTATGGTTGTCTCGTTAGGCAATAACGAGAGAAGGAGCTACCTTTGGTTGTAAATAAAGTAAATACATCGAGTTTGCAATTTTTGAGCATCTATTACTTCATATGGAATATTGCTTTTCATTTTGATTAATATAAATTTTCAGAATACTTTAAAATTTACATTGGATAAATACATTGAAATTTTTAAAATATACTGAGAAAATAATTTATTAAAAATGGAATCATTTAATGTATCACATCTATCTAATACTAAGAATACAAAAAGGCATAATAATTTAAAGAAAATTTCAGTAAAGATGACTTCATGTAACAATTTTTGTAATATATGTAATATTTACATCATCAACTTGAGAAGACATGAGAAAAGCATGAAACACAATAAAAACGTGAGTAAACTATTAATCTCGGATCTGTATTTTGATGAAAACAAAGATTTCTGTAATATATGTAATATAAATGTCTCTGATCTAAAAACACATCTAAAATCTACTAGGCATATTAAAAACATTAATCAAGAATTAATTTCCGATTCATATTTTGAGAAAAAGGTGTGTAAAATATGTAAAGTAGAAGTAAAAAATATAGAACAGCATAAGAAATCAAAGAAGCATTTTAGAAACGTTTATGGCTGTAATTCAGAGGAAAAAAATGTGCTATAAATGAAAAATGCCTGGAATATATGTTCTCTGATATATCAGTTATAGATCCGACAGTTTTCATGAGGAATATGACCCCGGTTGTGAAATCAATTTTGAGAGAGCAAAAGTTTGATAATATGAAGATACAATTGGCAATTTTAGTTCAATTTTATAAATACAAAGAAAAAAATGAAAAAGTATATTCAACAGCATGGATGAATACAGGTAAGTTTGTAGACATATCGAAAAACTTTACAAACATTGATGATCTGTATAATGAAGCTATTAGAAAGGTTGAAGAATATACAAAAAACTCCTCGGGCTGGATAACAGATAAATTATTAGACTTCAATGTAAAAATTATTGAATACAAGCCTATCAAAGGTTCTAGTTATACAGAATTACCTGAAAAGTTTCAAAAGTCGACCTATAAACTAATTAATATTAAAAATACCGATAATAAATGCTTTATGTGGAGTGTTGCGAGATATTATTGCCGAGATGAAAAAAACGGCAATAGAATATCTAAAAGATTAAAAACTGAAGCTGAAAAGTTGAATTTCAGAGACATAACATTCCCAGTAAAACTGAAAGATATCGATGAATTTGAGAGAAACAATAATGTGTCAGTAAATGTTTACAACATTAATTACTTGAAAGAATTATGTCCTCTGAGAATAACAAAGGTAAAAAATGAAGATGTTATATCACTTTTATTATTAACAAATGAAAATAAAAGTCATTATGTATTGATGAAGTCGTTAAGTCCATTTATGCAAACTAAAGATGGTCATAAAAAACATGTCTGTCCATATTGTTTATGGCCATTCACAAAAGAATGTTTATTAACAAACCACATTAATGATTGTTCAGTTCACACTCCAACAAAGTATGTTCTTGAAGGAGGTAAATTGAAATTTAAACATTACCAAAAAACAATTAGACATCCTTTCACAATTTATGCTGACTTCGAATCAACATTGACAAAAATAGATACGTGTCAACCAAATCAAAACTCGAGTTACACCATGAACATTCAGAAGCACAATCCTAATTCATTCTGTTGCTATACAAAATCTGAAGCAGATGAATATTCCCGTTTAGAAATATATAATGGTAAAGATGCTTCCCAAAAGTTTGTAGAATATTTAGAAAAAGAAACCAAGAGAATTTATAGTCTGTTGAAAATAAATAAGAAAATCTATTTACCATCAGATGAATTCGAAAAATATAAAGAAGCCACAAGATGCTATGTATGTGGCGGAGAATTTACGGAAGATAACTATAAAGTGAGAGACCACAATCATTTGACAGGTCATTATAGAGGTCCAGCTCATTTAAAATGTAATTTAAAAATTAGGAATCCTAATTTTATACCTGTGTTTCTACACAATCTGTCTAATTACGATGCTCATTTGTTCGTGAAAGACTTGGGAAATATATCCGGAAAGTTGAACGTTATTCCACAAACAGATGAAGAATATATTAGTTTTACACAAACCATAAAAGTAGATTCCTGTGTATGTAAACATACAGGAAAAATTAAAGATATCACCAGAGACTTACGGTTCTTAGACAGCTACAGGTTTTTACCTTCATCTCTAGATAAACTTTCGAAGAATTTATCTGAGCACAAAGAATTGTCGAAGTTCTTTCTCAATGAACAACAATTAGAGTTGATCAACAAAAAAGGTATTTATCCGTATGAATATGTAAATAGTTATGAAAAAATGAACGTTAATAGTTTACCAGCTAAAAGTGAATTCTACAGTAGATTAAATAATAAAAATATTTCAGAAGATGAATATCAGCATGCACTCAAAGTGTGGAGAGCTTTTAATTGTACAACATTCAAAGATTACCATAATTTATATCTAAAAGTTGATACATTATTATTAGCAGAAGTATTTGAACAATTTAGACTAACATGCATGAAAACTTATTCTCTAGATCCAGCACATTATTTTACAGCTCCAGGATTGTCTTTCGATGCTCTACTGAAACATACAAAAATAGAATTGGACTTGTTTGAAGATCCTGATATGCTCCTATTCATTGAAAAAGGAATAAGAGGTGGGATTTCTACAATATCAACACGATATGCAAAAGCAAACAATCCATATATTCCAGAAACATTCGATAAAGGAAAACCAAATAATTTTATCACATACATAGAAGCAAATAATCTTTACGGCTGGGCTATGTGTCGATAATTACCTACTGGTAACTTTAAATGGAAAGATCCAAAGTCGAAACTCAAAGCAGATAAAGGTTATATATTAGAAGTGGATTTAGGTTATCCGAAAGACTTACATGCTCTACATAATGATTTACCATTAGCTCCAGAAAATATCAAAGTAAATGATGTAAATAAATTAGTTCCACATCTTGGAAAACGAGAAAAATATGTTGTACATCTTAAATCTCTAACACAATATCTAGATCTAGGATTGAAGTTGGAGAAAATTCACAGAATATTAGAGTTTGATGAAAGTCCATGGATGAAATCATATATTGATATCAACACAAAAATGCGTCAGCAAGCTAAATCTGAATTTGAAAAAGACTTCTACAAGCTGATGAACAATTCAGTATTTGGTAAAGCGATGGAAAATATTAGAAATAGAGTAGATGTGTGTTTGGTAAAGTCAGAGAAAGAATTAATTAAATTAGCAAATAAACCAAACTTTACCAGTTTTAAAATATTCTCAGAAAATTTGATAGCATGTCATATGCAAAAACAAAGACTGAAATTTGATAAACCAATCTACGTAGGGTTATCTGTATTGGATATAAGTAAAACATTAATGTATGATTTCCATTATAATCATATTAAAAAGAAATATGGTAATAAGGCAAAGTTATTGTTTACAGATACAGATTCATTATGTTATGATATCGAAACAAAAGATTTGTACAAAGATATGGAAAGAAATAAAGACTTGTATGATACATCAAACTATTCTAAAGAACACTGCCTATATTCAACTAAAAATATGAAAGTGATTGGGAAAATGAAAGACGAAACGTGTGGAATACCAATTGAAGAATTCGTTGGTCTCAGAGCAAAACTATATTGTTACAAGACAAAAAATTCCGTGAGTAAGAAAGCAAAAGGGGTAAGTAAGAACATAACTGAGCACAATATCACAATGGATGAATATAAAAGAGCATTGAATAATGAAACAATATACAAAACGATGTATAATATCCAAAGTGTTAACCACGAATTATATACTAAAGAAATAAATAAGGTTGCATTAAATGGTAATGATGACAAGCGACATATATTACCAGATGGTATCAACACACTAGCACTAAATCACTATAAAATATATTAATTAAATAAGGTATAAAAAATGATTATCTACAACAATAATGACTTCTATAACCAAGATTTATTATCTGTTGAAAATGAACAGTATTTGAGTGATTTGAAATCAATAGTTAATGAAGAAAAAACTGGAAAGGGTGTTGTAAATACATTACTTAGAAAACTTCCATTACCTGAAATTCATTTGAAATTACCATCTAATGTTCAATCTGAACAAGTCCCGAACGGTTCATTCAACAATAAACATACCTACTCATTTTGCGGTCCAGGAACTAAGGTGCAGAAGCGAATTCAAGAAGGTTATCGAGGAGTTAACTCACTCGATCAGGCTTGTAAGAATCATGACATATTTTATTCACAACATCCAAAAACGAAAGACAGAAATTATGCTGATGATTTTCTAGCGAAAAGAGCCGCTGAAATTGCAACTGATCCAAATGAATCAGAATATGTTCGACAAGATGCTAAATTAGTAAACGCAATTATGGCAGGTAAGAGTTGGGCAGGATTCGGGCTTTCGACAAAAAACTATTAAACACGCTCACTGATGTGAGCGATAAAATCTTGAATGACTTATATTATAATCCAAAGACTGGTTATACTGGAATGAATCAACTTGTTGAAAAATCCGGCTTATCTTCAACCCTTGTACGAAATTGGTTAGAAACTCAAAAAACTCACACTCTACATAAACCAATAAAACATAATTTCAAAACGAGAAGAGTGAAGGTATCAAAAATTGATGATCAATGGCAAGCTGATTTGGTTGACATGCAAAACTATAAAGATCAAGGAAAAAACTACATTTTAACAGTAATTGACATTTTCAGTAAATATGCATGGGCGATTCCAATAAGTAAGAAGACAGGTGAAGAAATCAAAACTTCTTTTCAAAAACTATTTAAAATACGAATTCCTTCTAAAGTTCAAACAGATAAAGGATTAGAGTTTACAAATAAATCCACTCAAGAACTATTCAAGAAACATAACATTCAGTGGTTTAGTTCAGAAAATGAAACCAAAGCTCAAGTTGTGGAACGCTTCAACAGGACGTTAAAAACTAAAATGTGGAAATATTTTACACACATGAAAACTAAAAAATGGGTGAATATTTTGCAAGATTTAATGCAAAATTACAATAATAGCTATCATAGAACAATTAAAATGACACCTAACCAAGCATCACTGGAAAAAAACAGTAAAAAGGTTTATGATAACTTATTCCCTCCAACCGAACCAACTTTCACATCACCGAAACTCAAAATTGGGGATAGAGTAAGAATAAGCAAGAAACGGAAAGACTTTCGGAAGGGTTATTTACCAAATTTCACTAATGAGTTATTCATTGTATCTGAAATACTGTCTACTGAACCAATTACTTATAGATTAAAAGATATGGATGGTGAAGAAATAAAAGGAAGTTTTTATGAACAAGAACTATCAAAATATACTAGTGATGTTTATGCAATTGAGAAAATTCTCAAGAGGAGTAAAGGAAAACTTCTGGTCAAGTGGAAAGGTTATGATGAACCTTCATGGATCTCAGCAACTGAACTTAATGTCAGTTCAGAGTGAACTTATATTAAGTTAAAGTCTTTTTGAATTTTTCTCTTTAAAAAATGGCATTGATTGATATCAAAACTAAATCAGATTTACTAAACTTAGCAAAGAGTTTGAAAAAGCAATTCACAAATGATAGAATAATCGAACAAGATTTATACCATGATGTCAAAAAAGTTTACAAACCATTGATTGAACCTTTATCTAAAATTGTTGACGAAACTAAACAAACTAGGTTGGCAATAAAAGATATACCTCATGAAAAACTTGAATCTATCCAAGGAAAACCTGTTGAGAAACTAGCTTTGCCATCTTCTGAATCCAACACTGTAGTTGGGCCTATCGCATTGGATTTCTTGCGTTTTGCATGGAAACCTGGAAATGAGTATGACAAAGCTTATGGCATTCGTTGGGATGGAAGTAAAGTTATGCTAGGAAATAAAAAGGTAGATATTCTAGGTAATGATTTGAAAATTGGAGATAGAGTATACGAAGGCACAACTGGATTATGGGAATTATTAACAAAGCAAAATCCTATTGATTTTAGGGACGAAGATAAAAATAATTATTATGATATGTTGTATTCAACTGATGCTTATTTGAAGGAAGACGGTACCATAAAAGCAAATAGGGGTGAGAAATATTCTAAATTTATCAAACCCTTCTATCGAATAGCTCAACGAAAAAAAGCTCAAGCTGCAGTTGAAACAATTAGATCAGCAAGTCCCTCAAGTCGTGAATCAAGCCCTGAACCAAATCCTTTAAGAAACCAAAGAATAGTAGAATCCTCAATTTTGAGTCAATACCAAAGTCCTTCAACAAGTCAGAGACCAATTTTCGACCCTTCACGAAGGTCCACTTTTAGACCAACTCCTACTCCTATACCTTCTCCTACATCTTCTCCTATACCCCCTCATCATCCTCCCAGAGAGGATTCAGACGTTTCAGGATCAGGTATTATTGTATTACCATCTAACATCAATGATCTTGTAAAAAGACACCAGTTATTGTTCGGTTCGTTTACCGCTGGAAATACAGGAGTTTTTAATGAACTGCAAATACTTACGCATGAACTTTTAAAGCAAGGTCTATTAAATACTGCTGAAGTAAAGGTGTTTGATGATTTATTGTTTAAAAAATGGAATCTCAAAGCATTGTAATTAGTGAAAGAAAAAGTGACATAAGTATAAACTTTAGTCCAGCAATAGAATTGAACAAAAATAAATTTCACGAAATGGCACTGGTTGGGTTAGACATGTATCATTCTATTCCTAACATTGATGAAAATAATAATAAATTTTATTATGAATTAAATGGTGTTGAAAATGTAATTACACTTCCAACAGGTTGTTATGAAATAGAAAGTATAAACGAATTCATTCAAAAAACATTGGCAGGTTTTATTGAAATCAAAGCAAATACTAATACTTTGAAATGCGTCATAGTTCTCCATTCATCTACGTTAAAAGTATTTTTCAATAAAGAAAAAACTTTAAATACAATGTTAGGATTTGGAGAAATTATCTTAGAAGGTGTTGGAGAACATGAAAGTATAAATATAGTGAACATAATGTCTGTTAACGCAATCCTCGTTCATTGTAGCGCAATTAACGGCTCATACCTCAACGGTTCTTTGCATAATATTTTATATTCCTTTTTCCCAAACGTCCCACCAGGATATAAAATTGTAGAAAATCCAAATAAACCAATTTATCTACCGATATATCAACCTTTACTCTATGATTTGAGAATTTGGCTTACTGATCAAAATGGACATGCTCTGAATACTAGAGGTGAAGAAGTAACTGTTCGATTACACCTAAGATCTAGAAATTAAAATAATTTGATAAAATTATCTTTAAAAAATGGATTCTTTAAGATGGAATGAAAATATTAAAGTTGATGAATCAATTGAAAAAATTGAAACGCATAACTATGAACCACAAATAGGTACTGATTTGAATCGTGAACATAATGATATCAAGATCATTATCCAGAATCAAGATCAGTTTCTATTACCTAGTAAAAGTTTTATATATATAGAAGGAGCTTTGAATAAAGAAGATGGAAGTGATTATAATTTTAAAGATGAAAAAATAACAATAATCAACAATGGATTAATGCATTTGTTTGATAGAGTTTCTTACAGAATTGGAGATGAAGAAATTGAAGGTTATAGTTACCCTGGAATTACAACAACTCTAAAAGGATTAGTTAGCTATCCCCGAAATGTTAAAGAAAACATGATATTTTTCTGGAGCGTCGATACTAAGAAGAATGAAAAATCAAACGAAGGATTTAGCGATCGAAATGACTACTTAAGTTCAGCTAATGGGAAATTCAGCGCTGCTATCCCACTTGAACATGTGTTTGGATTTTGTGAAAATTATAAGAAGGTAATTTATGGAGTGAAACATGCTCTGACTTTAAGAAGAGGTGATAATTCTAATGCTATATTCAAATCAGATGAGAAAGATGCAAACCAGCAAGATAAAGTAGTTGATGGTAAAATTAATATTACAAAATTAATTTGGAAAATGCCAGCTTACAAACTGTCTGATGAGTATAAAATAAAGCTATATCGTCAAATTAAGGATAAAATAACATTACCTATTCCTTATTTGAATAGACAATTGGAACAAACAATTGTAAACTCTCAACAGAAATTCTTAGATTGGACTTTAACTCCAAATTCAGGATCTCAAAGACCTCGATACATAATTGTAGTTTTGACGGTTTCAGGGGTTCCGCCTTCCCGATGCGTTTCAGATCATCACTGACCTGAGGGGCCTAGGTTCAAACAATCGTTTCAGTTTCTTATGTGAAGGGGGGCAATTACACACAGCTGCGAAGATCTTTTACTGGAGTGACGTTCTGATACAATACTGAAGAATACAATACAGTGAACAGTGAACACAATGAACGGGCGGGGCAGGGCAACGCCCCAGCACCGCTGTGCGACGCGCACACGCCGTAGCTCGGCGGAGCGGCGCGCGACTGTCTGATTGCCACAGTCTGAATGTCTGACGCTTTAACATTACAGCGCGTTATATAGGTAGCAGTATCTTCGGCGGGCTTTCCATATTGATACCAATACAAGAATAACAACATAAGAAATCCCGACAGCTCCGACTCCTACATAATTTTAGCATTCCAAACTAAGAAAGCTAATTCACAAGCTGTAAACAATGCAATTTTCGATCATTGTAACTTGACGAATGCATATGTTCAGCTGAATAATGAACGATACCCTGATCACAATTTACAGATTGATTTCGATTCTAACAATTATGCTATAGCTTATAAGATGTTAATAGATTATGTACCTAATGAAAATTGTGCTATCGAATACAGACACTTTAAATATTTGTATCCCATCTATGTGTTTGATATCAGCAGACAAAATGAACGTATCAAGGAAACTACAATTGATATTAAAATTAAAGCAGAATTTAAAACCAATATTCCTGATGATACACATGCATATGCACTGATTCTATCTGACAGAGTAATTCGATTGCAATCTGACGGTGATAAAATGAGTTTAAACTACAAAAATTAAAATATATTCACATAATAATGTTTAAAAAATGTATTGTGTAAAGTGTAAGAAGAAAACTGATACTGATAATCCTCAATATTTAATTACAAAGAACAATAAGATACTGGTCAAAGGTATGTGTATTATTTGTAAAAAGACAAAGACTTCTTTTGTTTCTAAAGATACTGCGACGAAAGGGGGTTTTATATTTACAATTCCAGCTTTATTAGCTGGCCTTGGGGCTGCTGGCTCTTTGGCTGGAGGTGCTGCTGCAATAGCATCCGCAGTTAATAAGAAAAAAGCTGACGATAAACTCTTGTCAGAAACTAAAAGGCACAATGAAGCAATGGAAAGTAAAAAAGGTTCAGGTATACGGATAACTCCGAGAAAAAAAAAAACTTGTGGAAAAGGTCTCTACTTGAAACCACCAAAGAAGTAATACCTAACCAACCATTATCTAAACATGATTTAGAATACTACATAAATATATTAAAAATTTCGAATTTTCGAGGTATTTACATGAGAGATACTTTACCTAAACACCCTCTAGAAACGGAATGCGGAATCCTAAACTTAGACACTGAAAAAGGATTAGGAACGCATTGGACTTGTTGGTATAAGAAAGATAACATATGTTATTACTTTGACAGTTATGGTTTGATTTATCCAATTGAATTTAAAGACTACTTAACAGATTGTGTTGATATAATTTTCTCTACTTACAAAATCCAGAAAATCGGTGATGTAATTTGTGGACATTTATGTCTAGAAATGCTGAAGCGTTTAGAAAATGAAAGCTTTCATGCAATTCTTTTAGATCTGTATAAAACCCCAACTAGTTTTTAGAAAATAAACTAGAGTTAATTTTTTTTCTTTAAAAAATGTCTTGTGGAAATATTTATGCAGCAAAGTTGGTCTTTTTACCTTCCTGTAAAGAAAATCATGAACATGAAAATAGTGAAAATAATTCTGAAGGACTTTTGCAGAATGTAGAGCAAATAAAAAGTTTACTTGAAGATTCTAATATAGAATCATTGAAAGACACAATTGAAGCTCTCAAAAATGAAAGAACTGAATTGGAATCAATTATAAACGAGTATGATGAGAAATATGTAACTCTGCAAACAGATTCACGAGTGAAATTTTCTGATGTAGACTCAATCGTTAAATTCTTAGAGACGTTAATTTATGATTTATCTGAAAAGTTCGTTGCTCTTGAACCAAAAATTGTTTCAAATGATGAACGACTATCAAGCATAGACTCAACATTGATGAAGAAAATTGATGAAATTGATGCTAAATTTGAAAACATTGATTCAAACATAACCAACCTAACAGACGTAAAAATTCGAGAGATTGAGGACAAATTGAAGAGTCTAGAGTCAGGTATTGAAACTAGAATTGATGAAAAGCTGTTAGTTAAAGAGTCAGCATAAACCGATCAGATTAAAGGAGTTGAAGCTAAATTTGAGCTTGTGGACTCTAAGATAACCAATTTGATTGATGTTAAAATTCCTGAGATTCTAGAGAATTTTAAGAATCAAGAGTCAGTTATACAAAATCAAATGGATGATAAACTGAAGACTTTAGAAACTAAAATTAATGATCAAATTGATTCAAAGAACAAATTAATAAGTAATAAAGTTGAAGAACAAGAAATTAGTATAATTAATGTTGTGAATGAAAAAGAAATGAGCTTGCAGACATCACTTAATGATCAAATTGAAGAAAAGCTGAAGAGTTTAGAATCAACACTGAACAATACTGTTGAAGAAAAAAGTAAAAGCTTAGAGGCACATCTAAATGATTTAAGTGATAGAAACCTTTTTGTTATGGAAAGAACAGTAGCCTTAGCACCCTCGTTTGTTGAAGTTGACAATAAGCTGAAAAATTTAGAGTCAACCATAACCTCATTCTGCGAAGAAAAATTCAATGGTCTTCACAAAATTATAATGGAATTACGAGCAGAGTCAGTCCCATTAAGAAAAATAGAAGAACTAGCTAAGAACTTGAGTGATGTAGAAAGTCTTTTCCAGGAGTTTTCAAGAGACATTATTTCAAATCAGAATGAAATCAGTCAGTTCAAATTAATGCTTCAGAATGAAACTGATAAAAATGTAAAATTAAACCAGGAAGTGGAAAGTTTGAGTGACCGAGTAAATAATTTGATATCTATGAGAGTTAGAGAAAATTTAGAGAATTGAAAATTCTATGTATAAAAAATGATAGGCGTAAATATTTTTGGACAACAAGGAAAAAAATTATTTTTATCTTCACAACCAGGACCTCCTGGAATAGGTTTTAAATATCTTGATGAAGATCAAAATTTCGATTTAAATAATAGAAGACTTGCAAATATTTCTTTTCCAATCGAAGAATTTGACGCTACGAATAAAAAATATGTTGACGAAGTTTTGGAAAATTTGAGGCTTCATTTCAGAAAATATATAGAGGTAAGAGAAAATCTTATCAATGAAAATTATCATTTCAGAAGTAATTCTATCCAAGCATCTATAGATGAAAATACTACAGGTTTTCAAGAAAAACTCAGTGAAATTATGACAAATCTCGATGAACATAGTAAAATATCTGAGGAAAAAATAGAGGTGATTCGAACAGGTACTTTAGAACATACAGACTTTTTGAAAAATGAGATAAAGAGGTTGGAAGAAGAAGAAATACAAGGTGTGAAATTAGACTATGCAAATCTCGAGAGAGTATTCAACGATATGAGTTCATACATTGAAACTTTTAGAAATAATCTTCATGAACAGGATAGAGAAACTATCATAAATACAAATGAAATAGAAAAATTGAAACAGTCATCACTGAAATTGGAGGATGATTATGCTGATATAAAAAACAGATTAATATCGTTAGAGAATACTTTGAGACGAGAAACCGTTGAACCGTTGAACTAAAAAAAACATGGATTTCTAAAATGCTCCCTAACAGAGTACAATTAATTTCGTTTGTTAAAATACAGGTAGATTGAGAAAATTGATATTTATATCTAAGAGATACTTGGTCGTTTGTGTAACTGATTTCTGGTTATAAAATGTCAAAAATTCGTCAATGAATAAATCTTTTTCGAATTTTGCCCTAATTAATTTTTATTTTTAGTAATTGAAATATTTGACTCTCACTCCATTTGCTTCGTGACGCTCTCTCCAGTTCGTGCGGGGATTCTATTGCAGGTCCATGTAACCATGAAAAACCCAGCCATTCATTACCGGAATCGAACCCTCAGCTCTTTACCATTTTCATATCACAAGCCAGACGCGTTATCCACTCGACCAAACAGATCTACTTACTTAGGAGAATTTTAGTCTATTTCCGCTAACTTTTTTCCTAATATTGAAGAAAATTGCTTCGATTTTTTACAATTCATAGTCATGTTAAAACTTTCTTTACTTTCATTCGTTAAAGAGAAAAATAGAAAATATTTAATTTACGTATCAGTCCAACGTTTTCTGAACATAAAAAAGTGTTACATTTGGCGAAGCTCGAACACGTGATGTCTTATCCTTACGTTCTTGGTGCCATGCCTCAGCCCACTACGCTATCACGCTACGAGAAATAATCGTGAAATTGTTGTGTATACATTTTAAATGTGTCTTCATTATATATATTACATTGTTTTAACATCTCTGTTCAAGATTCTATTTATAATTTTAAATTCAATTTTGTTTGTTTTCAATAGTTTCTTATGCAATAGTTCAGACGTAATCAAATCTGATTGAAATTTGACATGTCTACCACGAAATCTCAGTTCATTTTCTATGTACGCTTTAGAAAAAATAGTTGAAAGGGAAACTAAAATTAATTTCGAACAATTTTTGCAAATAATGAAAATGATAAAACGGAAGTAGTTTTTATTGATGAAACCCTTGTGGTTACATTAAGAAAATTGAAATTTATATCTAAAAGATACTTGGTCGTTTGTGTAACTGATTTCTGGTTATAAAAAAGTCAAAAATTCGTCAATGAATAAATCTTTTTCGAAATTGCTATTTAAATAATTTCCATTTCAAGCTAATTGGGGTGAATTGTGTCCTGATTGGTAGTTCCATTACTACTTATCCCGATTTTCTGTTTCTCTGACACGAGAAAAAACTATTGTATCTAAGGGAAGTAACGCTTCCAGGAGAAGAATGGTAGGGCACGAGCTTGCTGAAATAGTGTTTCTGGTTTTGTTTTAGTGATCATGTCCCCTCAGGGGGATACAATTATTGTATCTGTGGGAACTAGCGCTCCTATCTTCTTTCACAACTTACTGTTTCTGTGCCTTTCTGCATAGATTCCGCATTTCCTTAACTCCATACTAAATGGTGCCTTCCTCCTTTCTCTCTTTGGATCGCATTTGTTGCTGGGTATGGAGGCTAAAACTTACGACTAATCTAATCTAGTGATCAATTTTTTCGCCTCATTGCCATCTTTTTCATCAGCACCTACTACTTCCTTCTTGCATGTTTGTTTTATTTGAATTTTCTTCCCGACTTCCTGTTTAAATACGCATTGTATCCTGTGTGGCAAGACACTCGTTTTACCACACAAGGATGGCCAGTGTGAGACACACATTGTGCTTAGATTTCCGGTGTACGTGTCCATACTCGATGGTCCCTTCACTATTCCTCTCTTGATCACGTCGTTGTCGTGACTAAGATGATTTAAACTAACCTAAATAATTATAATAGTAACTAGTAATTATTATTATTATCCGCCGTTAGTATGCGCACGTAATCATCTGTAAGAACACATAGGCATAAATTTTTCAATACGCTGTTGAGTTATAATATAATATAATCTAAGGTGAACAAAGAAACTATTCAATTTAACTTGTGAGGATGCGAACTATAGCTATGCACCATATCTGCATGATGGTAGGGCATACGAGGAAATGGATGAAACTATTTCATTTAGTGGCAGATTTATAAGCTAGATATGAGTGTGGACAAAACTGTTTATTTGGTAACATTGGTTTACGTTGTTTGTTATTAAAAATCGGATTTTTTATACTTGTTGAAACTCTGCACATCGATTTTGCGACAATGCGTGATTGTGAATTCAGATTATGGATGTTCCTAACCTTAACACGTAATCTAGTTTGCAGTAATTACATTTCCTAAATCCTGTTGATGTAGATCTTTAGTTAGCCTTCCTAAGTCAAATAATGATTTGTCAATGTTTTATTTAACGATGAAAAGCTGGAATGAAATACATGATGTTCTTGAAACAAATTATTTTTTTTTATTGACCTAATACATTCATTTCGACAAGTAATGCCAGAAAATAATGAGGAACTATTATTTCTCAGATATTTCTGACACTTTTAGGCCGCATTTCGACAGTAGTGTTAGTGCATGGAGTCCCAACACTTTATCCAGCAAGCATACAGCTCCTCCGCTTGTGGAGTAATTCTTCAGCTGGTCTCTGATGGCTGTAGCTGCCACAGCCGATCGACCGCCTCAACACAACGAACCGAATGATGTCCAGTGTTTTCCCTCCAACTGTGGGTTGTGCACGATCCAGTGATAATGTCCTTTTTTCAAGAGCAAGCGGGTTGATGTAACGGAAGTCTTTGTGATCATTTAGGTAATAATAAAGAGCGCAAGTTGCTAGATTGGTAGACTGGATTCTCTTGACTGTGATGTTTGTATCAGTACGGAAAACTCTGAACGTACTTGACAGTAAGCCGAATGCGTTTGTCGCTGTTTTTCGTGCTCTAGAAAGACCAGCCGAAAACTCTTTGGTGGTGAGAAAGGTTCGTACAAGGATAATGCTTCATGAAACGAGTTGGCAATGGGAACGCATCATCTGCCGCTATGACATGTGGAGAAAGGAAGTTGGTCACAAGAAGTTCACGAGTATGGGGCATGTTCAAGCTGTTAGAATCGAATGATTTCCTAAAGGATGAGTTATTGAACACTCCTGCGTCATGATACTCGATCAGTTGTAGCGAGGTATCAGAGGGTAATTTCGAGTCGATCGCAAGCAGGGAAGCATTTCTGGAACTTGGTGTCTTGCTTGCAGATTACTGAGCCAACTTTACCCAGTATGTCTTATACCTTCTGCAAAGAATTAGAAAACTTTTGCATAATTCTTGTTTGTATTAACACGTATAAATGACGAACACTAAAATTATATATCGGAGAAAGCATCATATTATTCTCAACGAAGGCGATGTAAAAGACTTATATTGAATCAATTTTTTTAACGTTTCATGCCCTAAGCTCATTATCAACAAGGAAAACTTGCCCAATTTCAACAGATAAAAATACACAAAAATGCGAAACAAAAATGGAGAAACCTTGACAGTTTAATGACTTCTATTGTGAACTGTTTCCCAGTCGCTCTATCTGAGGGTTGCTGAGCACACCTGCAAAATCATCAAACTGGTAACATTCTTGGATCCCCTTTTCATTCATGTATTAGAGAGCATTGCTCAACTCAGCCATGTTACCAAGCTATTGTCAGCGGTAAATTCAAAATTTTACACTCCAATTAAATAAAATGTTTTATGATCCGTCTAAAAGAAACGTTCAAAAATAATAATTTTCTCCGTAGGAACAATCTCACTTAACTGCAATCGTTTACATCAGGAAGCAGATCTTCTCTCAATCGATTCGGATTGTTAGCTCTATTTCGCCATGGTTTTACCCAACACCTTCTTTAAAGTTTCGCTGTTTTTGTACTTTCATCAAAAGTTGCGGTCACAAAAGTTCCTTCGACAGCAAATTTCTAGAGCTCACACACATTCGCACGTCCTGCTCATCCATATCGCATACCTACTTCGGTTTGTTTACATTCGATGAACGTCGGACGCTCATCACAGAGCTTAGTCAGAGCCACTCACAGTCGTAATGTGGCCTGACTTGCTTAACGGCCGTTTGACAGGACGAGTGTCCGTCATTCATTTGACGAACGAAAAATCGTAGTGTGGCCCCGGCATAAGAAACCGCCCGTCCAAACTCAATTGGGGGTTGTTCATGAGCCCAAATCTCCTCAGCTCTCTGTCACTGGCTCAGTCAGGTGAGTCCATCATATTTTTCATGTTGGCATTGGAGGTATGTTATTATAACGCATGTAAAATAATAATCGCAGCATGTATTTAAAATTATTCTGTTTTTAAGTTCTTTAAAGTTTTACACGTTATTAGCTGAGGACATTTACTTTACTCCCTAATTGAGGTCATACGGCGATCGTCGCAACCCAGCTAATTCACCACGAAGACTGGACTGCAACAACTGGCGGTTTGCTTCGGCAAACAGCTGCAGTATTGAGTAACAACAACATTGATCATGAATAAAGAATATAGGCAAGAGTCCAACTGTTAGGTGAGTGTATCATATTTTTCATGTTGGCATTGGAGGTATGTAATTATAACTCAGGTAAAGTAACAATTGCAGCATATATTTAAAAGTTATTCTGTTTACAAGTTTTTTAAAGTTTTAGACGTTATTAGCTCAGGACATTTACTTTACTCCCTAATTGAGGTCATACGGCGATCGTCGCAACCCAGCAACTTCACCACGAAGACTGGACTGCAGAAACTGGCGGTTTGCTTCGGCAAACAGCTGAAGTATTGAGTTACCAACAATTTTGATTTTGAGAAAGGAATAAAGGCAAAAGCCCAACTGTTAGTTTCACTACATCGGTGAATTGATATTTATGACAATTCATCTTTGTGGTGGGACTGGTAGAGAAGGCAAAAAAAAACTCAATGTCAGCATCAGCAACGGAAAAATATGAAAAACAAGCCTGACTTTCCCCCCGACAGTCTTCAGCAACTCATGAATTGTAAGACGTTCTTGAGGGTGATGAACAATGCGTAATGAGTATATCTACATATTTGTGTACCTGTGTACCTGTGTATGTACCTTTGTACGTGTGTGTGTGTACCTGTGTATACGCATGCGTGCGCGTGTGTATGTGTGTGTGTACGCGTGTGCGTGTGTGCATGCGCGTGTGTGTGTGCATGCGCGTGTGTGTGTATGCGTGCGAGTGTTTGTGTGCGTGCGAGTGTGTCTGTGTGCGAGTGTGCGCGTGCGTGCAGTTATGTGCGCGTATGTGCATTTGTGTGCGCGTATGTGTACGGAAAGCCGGTGAAATTAAGTTCGGGCAAGGTCGATATGATGCGGCGGGAGGTCGGGATAAGCTCGGGCAAGAGCGGCAGAGAGCCGATACAGACCATGGAGAAGCCGCGGAAGGTCGAATTGGTGCCGTGAAAAGTCGATACGTAGCCGATGAAGGTAGGAATTTCCTAAAAGCTGCAAAGGGAATTCAATGGTTTTGTAGCCGTTTTTCACTGCCATAAAAAGGGTACATGGCGACCAAAAATCGGCTGCTTTTCCGAATAAAACTCGGCTAGAAGCCTTGCCTACCGCGGCACAAAAACGACTTGAAAACGTCTTACTTTTTTAACTGGGAAGTCTGGTGTAGTGGTGCTTCTATGGGTGATCATTGTGGGAAAGTATGGACCTACGTGAATGCATTTCTGTCTCTATAAGGTAGTGCAGATGGTTTCCTGTTCTGTTGTTATGTGTGTTTTCTATGGTTCTATGGGAAGAATTTATATCGCCTATGATATATACCGGGTTTGGTTTGTTGAGTAATGTGTGGAAATCTGCAAAGTGAAGATAATCGACTTACGGTGGAGTGTAAGTTGTACCTATTGTAATTCCCAGGTAGCAAAATTTATTGACCTAATATTGAGCCAATATACAGTCTCAATATTGACTGGATATTCAAAATGAACATTGGGACAATACCTTATTTTGGAAAATTCGGTTGATATTGGAAAAATATGTTGGCCCAATGACAATATTATCATCAACCCAATATCAGCTAATTATTGTGTCAATATTGACTTGATAATGAGGTGTTCCCTACAATAACATTGGCTTAATACTCAATTCCTGATATCAGGTTGATATTGGGAAGGCTTATTGCCCCGATAATATTATTTTCACTAACCTAATATCAGCTAATTATTGTTTTACTATGGACTTGATATTGGGGTGTTCCTTAGCAAAATATTGGCCCAATACTCATTTCTGATATCAAGTGGATATTGGTAGAATATATTGTCCCAATAATAACTTATTTTTAACCCAGTATCAGCTAATTGCTGTGTCACTATTGGCTTAATATTGAGGTGTATCCCTAAGCAACATTTTGGCTCAATAAATAATTTCTAATATCACATCAATATTCAGAAGTGTTCAAAGACGAGAAATATATATATAAAATTCTGATAACTATGCTATCTCATGTACACATCTACACACCTAAAAGACCACGAATTAAACTGCATTAGAAATTGATCTAAAATCCATTATTCCATGGTTACAAACCTCTTTGCCATCGTAGAAAAGAAGTCCAAATTTTGTGTTGTACGTACCAGTGGTCGGGCAACCTGTACATGCGGTTTGATCCAGTTTCACCTGAAAACAAATCGTGTCCCCCCAAGATGTATCATTTTAGCGAAAAATGTGAATTAGTGATGTGCTTCAAATTAGTTAACTAGCTAGAATTATATTAATGCGTACTGTAAATATCACTACCAACGATGTATGGCAAAAGTGGTAGCCGCTCGTTTTGTGGCGACAGTAATACGGTTCATTGCAAATAAAAATAAGAACGCGGTTACATAGTTTACATTAAATTTAAAACATGTAGCTAATCGAGTTCCCAGTATTTCGTTCTTGAATGAAACTGCGTTCTTATTTATAAAAGAGTGAGGGGCAGGTTTTGCTCACGACTAATAGTCAGTACGATACATTTTGGTATCAATGAGGGTTTCAGGACAGCCCAAATCCTTCATTGTGGCACGAATGCTAATGTTCAAGAGCAGACAATTTAGTTATTAATTACATTAATTTCAAGTAGTAAAAAACTGAGATACATAGTGGATTAAAGGTGACTGTATATACAGCTGAAATATATTTAAAAATTATGACTGCTTCAAGAATATTAGCGGGCTTGTTTCAAAATTTCTTAGGGCCATACTAAATCTAATGTGCGTGAAAATATATTCATTACTGACTTGAAAAAATACATGATTTCAATTACAATTTGAATTAAAATTATTACATTTGAATTAAAAAAATTCCAAATACAGTTTGTATAACAAACAAAATAAAAATGTCAGTGTAGCTTCAGATTAAGTTCAAACTAAAAAAAAATTGAATTGGTTTCCTTCAACAGGGTAACTTTCCATTCAGGTTTATATATATTCTAGGTACATATGTGTATATAAGACCAGTACTTTTATGTCACCATTATTTTTATATCACCATTATAACCGTTAATGTGTGGATACTTACATATTAGCCTTGCTTACCAGTAGCTAAATACTACCTAGATGTACATAACTGATAGGGAGGTTAAAATGTTCAATCCAGTTTTGATTCGTGAAATGATAATGAGCAGGATCAAAAAACTTAGGAAATACCATAAAAAACAAGGTGTGCAAAATATCAGCACCATCGAACAATACCCAAGTAGACACAGATGTGGGATTGACATGGGCCCCATATGATATAACTGAAAAAAATTATACCTTTTCACATTTGTTGCACGATGTATCATAGATGGTAGTATTACTGTAGATTTGTGATTTTCATAGTGAAGAGGAATATAAAAACATGATTTATTGATGGTCTCAGGAAAAGTTTAGCTTCAGTCTACCTGCGTCTCTATACACATGCATCTTTAAGAGGTGGGAAGAATTGAAGTGAAAAAACTATATGGTTCTTTTCATTACATTAAGGACAGCGTCCCCCATAAGAACCCATGTTTTTGAAATTCTTCAGAAACGGGGATTTATGCTGCTACAATAAGTGTTAGAGGTCAGGTATATCATGTGAAAAAATTAGACTCCAACGTTCACTCGTTCGCCCGCTAAGGGGGTTTGAAGAATGGGGGGAAGGGCAAGGGAAGAGGAATTTTATCATGTTACACCTCCCCCATGGCACTTTCTTCACGGGGTGGCGTTGCTGTGTCATCTCCTATGTCTCTGGATTACTCTATAATGACTTCAGTGGTCTAACCTGAAAAAAATTAAAAAAAAATGTAATTACAGTTGTTTATGTTGCTTTGTTTTGCTTATAATGTAAACAATGAACTTTTGGTTTCAAAATGCTTCTTCTCCTACAGTTTTTGAGCTACAGTAATGATTTTGGTATCATTAGATGCGGAAAAACAAGGGCTTTCCAAGACTTAAATTGTTTTTTACAATAAATTTAAGTTCAAAAGATATGACGTCATAAATCCACATTTTTTCGATGGATATTTTTTTACAAATTTTTATTTATTTATTTATTTTTTTTTTGAGAATTGGGGAAAACCATTCGAGTTTTTGGCATGTCCACGTCCTTTCGCATCCAATGATATCAAAATCATCACTGTAGCTCAAAACTGTCGGACAAGAAGCATTTTGAAAACCACTCCCTAAAAGATCGTTTTCTTTGATTTCCCATTTTCTTTTCGGGAAAATCGCACTTTTTCATAGAAGATAATCGATTTTAATTTGCATTTCCTATCAGTACTCCAAATTTCATTGCTCTAGGTTCAATAATAAAGAAAATGTTTCGTATGGGGACGGTATCCTTAATTTAAGACAACATAAATCTCTAGAAATTAAATATTTTGACCTATACTGGTCTCTTTGACAAGATAGGCCAACTACTTCAGATAATCCCTCACAAAACTGATTATTTATTAAAAGTAAGCAAGCACAGCATTGGAACATAATGCGAGCAGTATTCATTCACCTGGTATGATAAAACAAGTAAATTTAAAAACGTTTAAGTTACCATCCTTGTCTTTTGAAGCGCCAATCCACATGAATGTTTGAACTCGTACATGTATACCCAGTCTAACATTTTTGCAGCCTGCATGCATGTTTTTTGCCGCCCAAGTGATGAAATTGCTTGGGCAGCGAAAATTATGCATGCCCTGGCAAAAAAGTTAGACAGGGTAACTTCATAGAAAGAGCAAAAATTGAGCTCCTCGTAGATCAGCTTATGTTTTCTGACTCTCATTGGGATCTCTTGGGTAGATTTCTGAATGTCAGTCCCCCAATTTGCAAGAATACAATGAAAAGTGATGTAAAGAGCAATATGTTCATGCAAATATAGTTTATTGAACGTAAGCTAATAAAGTGTTGTCACTTGCAAATGAGTATTACGAAAGGGTATCATGGGTGCCATAGCCCACTCATTGTGGCTGACTTCCTTAATGAATAACGTGTGGTTCAAAATTTAATATGGTACCATACACTAACAGGCACTAACATTGATGCTTACCAAAATGCCGAAAGGAAAGATTAGATTATTAGTTAGCTTAGGCAACCCTAACCAAAACAAAAACGTTCCAAAAGGAGGAATGTTGGCAATCTTGTGAGTCATTGAGTTGTGTTTCTGCTAGCTTGGATGTACATCTTTCTTGGTAAATGTGAAGGGTAGGACAATCATCGATTTTCCAATTTTCGGTGCCTAAACATAATTAGATCAAAATAAACAATTTTTTTCAATGCACTTTCGGGGGCAAATTAGTATTTAACTATTATAGCGTAAATTAGTTACAGCAACTCCAGTGTTTGAATCGGGAAGTAATTAATCACGCACAGCGTCTGGAAACACTGCACTGGACGCTGCCATCGAACGCCCTCGAATCATCGAGCCCGTTCTCGGCATCTGAGACGAAAGTTAACATACAGCTATAACTCGTTATTTTTTGGTGATAATTTCTACTGTGTTATTAACTAAAAGATCCTAGAAGTGGGTTCAGGCTCCGCAGGGCCTGCAAATAATAAATTACAAAGTACTTAAACGAACTTTAACAGATCAATCGCGCAAAAAATAAAGCCTACCGCTCCAACTCGTAAAATACTGATTTGCCGCAAAAAAGCATAATAGAAAAGTACTTTATTTCGATGTTATTGCCATGATTCAAGCAACAAAAATTCGTAAATCGATGAGTAGCTGTTTATTCGAGCGCATTCGTCATCAAAGACGAAACCAAACCTACCGCTATAACTCGTTAAATACTCATTTGCCCTCGAAAGTGCATAGAAGAACAATTGTTTTTTCGGTCAAATTAACAATGTTTAGGCAGCGGAAATTGGAACACAAATACCTCTTTCCTTTTCACAAATACGCTTCTCAAATACCTCTTTCCTTCACACTTTTGTGAATGGCCTAATACTTCTTTTTAGTTTTTGTAGTATTTGCACAGTATTTTAATGAATAAACCGTTATTCAGCTGGTCTGGACAATAAAAAAAATAGAAGTACTAATAAAAATATACAGAATAATAGTTAAAAAAACATTAATATCACTTATCATCAACAATTAAGAATACGTATGAACAATACATAGAGCTATTATATCAAAATAATTTGTATGAATTGAAAAAACTTGAATCAATTAATGAAATAAGAAAATTAAAGAAATAATGTTGAAGTTTTCTCAAATAATGTAATAGTCAGAACTTACATATGTGCGTTGAGCTCACACCGCATCACTCATAAGGCTATCACTGTTGTAGTTATTTACACACTTTGTAAAATTGCGAAACTTTCAACAAAATACACTTTAAATGAGAAGTCTTCCAAGCAAATACTACTTTTTTTTTGTCTCCCATGTAAAACTTTTGTCATGTGGAAAAAAAAAATCGCTTCACAAATATTTTCCATGTCTTGATAAAAGATAGTTATAACTTCACTTACAACATCAATAACTGGAAAAATAAATTCTTCAATGCTTCACACACTTTCAATTGTACCAATCGCGTCAGGTCACCATTGTCATCAATGCGTTTAGAACAAGGTTTGTCACGTCTATTATTCATGCCCTTCACTGCACTGTAACTCGAATATGACGAATGCTGAGTATAGATTTCTATGGACCATTAATTCATGAACAACTGAATTACAATGAGTTGTACCACAAATTATGTCTACTCTGTAAGTGATGGAGGTATGAAGGTCGTTTATCTACGCGTAGTTCGATTAAATTTGAAGCGCAGGGAATGTTTTCTTTTCAAAAATATACTTGTTGAAACCCTCATTACGAAAAAAAGGTAACACGTTTGCTTCAGTTCTTTAAATGAATTCAACATCACGTAAACTGAACTCTTGCTGTTGATAGCTAAGCAATGAAAGTCCTAACCATGAAGGCACAGCATCTAGTCCACATTACACAACCACTAAATTCAAACTACCGCGATTCACTTGTGAGTTCTGAGCACGCTCCTGAGTCATGCGGCGGTTGGCTTAACATATCGCACACAAGACGTCCGACTTCAGGGCTGCATCAGCAATAAACTGATTAGTAGTTCAAATTAACCCTCTAAAAATACATATATTTGTGTTTTCGCAATATTTAAATAGCTTTTCTCACACAACTGAAACAGTTTTGGTAAATAAAACTATACTTTGTGATTTTTTTCAGTCGATTAACGTCAATACCGGAGTATGTAATCAGACTTAACAACCACATACGCTACATTCATCTAAGCAGCATTGAAAAATTGGACGAAAGCGCTTTACTCAAAGAATGATACATGCCAAATGCGTAATATGTTAGGAACAGGCCTACTCAAAACCATCGTTACGAAATTAAATCATTTATATCATCTATATAAATGACTTTATATCGTCTTAACCCTGGAACACTGAACCTGTTTCCCTGTTACACGGCCACTGAACGTGGGTAGTTTATACCCGATTTTGGAAAATTAAAGAAAAATAGTAAATATACCAATTTAATAATCCTATCCCGTACACACTAAATATAGTACTCTTACTTTGTAATGAAACTATTAAATTAGAAAACTTACTTAAAGAAACTTAAATTAAAAATCAAAAAGAAAGGAATGTAAATAAGTGAAAAATTTTGAATGGGTTTGTAAAAAATATAAGCAAAAAGAAACTCTCCCATAAAAATCGCTCAGATGCTCCCACACCTTTCCAAGAATGCCAGGCTCTCATCCCAGGGGGGGGGGGTCATCAATGCACAGGCAATGCGGGAACTGTACGGAAGAGAGTAGGAAAAACACCTTTTTTTAGTGCACCAGAAATGACAAATTGTGAAATATAATGTGTTTTTTGCTTATAAAACCCATTGAAACTGTGTATAAAAGGCTACTAAGATTCAATAAAGGCTTAGCCTGATGATTGCCCACACCAAGCATCTCCACTGGTGTCTATCCCTTGCAACCACCTGTCATTGATGTTGAAACTTCCCACTTTTTCGAAGTACTTATTGAAATGGCTTATTATATATTTTTTTACATAACATAAACACTTTATCACATATCCGCGTATACAATATCGTCAAATAATATTTAGGTGGCAAGGTGGCAGAAGAGGTGGCAAGGCCAGTTGGGGGGGTGGCGATGTTATCAGGTGAGATGGTGGAGGGGAGGTGCCTAGGACTCTTCCTCTTCTGACCAGCCACCTTTGCTTCTATGCGGCGGAGTGGGACGTCTTCTTCTGAGTCACTGTCAGAACTTTCTATCATTTCCTGACGACTAGGCACATATTCTTCGTCAAGGTCACTATCATACAGTACCTCTGCTTCAATACAGTCAATTCCACTCTCATTGTCTGAGGCATGAACCATTCAGGGGGATACAAGTATTGTATCTATGGGAATTAGCGCTCCCAGGGGGACTATGTGAGGGCCTGAGCTATAGGTTAGGAGGTTTCCTTTTTGTTGAAATAGAATATGTTTTTGTTTTGTTAAGGACCATTTTTTTTCGATTCACTGCTGTCCTGCTTTTCAGCACCTACTACTTTCTTCTTCAGTTTTTTCTTGTTTCATGAACTTCTTTCCTAGCTTCCTGTTTCTGTGCACCTTGTGCATAGATTCCGCGTTCCGTCAACTCCACACTAAATGTTGCCTTCCTCCTTCCTCTCTTAGAACATCTTCGTCGTACAGTTAGAGGAGGCTGACACTTTCTTATTTAATCATGTCTGAGGCAAGAAGCACTTCCGAAATTTGCAAATCACTAAGGTTTCGTCATTGTCTTGCCATTGTGTCACTACACTGAACTTTAGAAATCCTGAAAAAGCGTTTACAGCCTGAAAAGAAAGAACTTATTGGTACACCAACACTTATAGCTTCCATTTGTAACTATTAACACTGAACCCGGGTACACATTACCCAGTTTTTTCTGTATACACTTATCACTGAACGTAGGTAAACGGTACCCGAACACGTCTGTAGCGCAAAATCCAGGCAGAGGAGTGGAGCCACGCGACCCTATAAACCCATTGGGTAGAATGAAGCTATGCGGAGTCCCAGCGCGCTGGCTTGTGGGGAAGAGGGTGGAACACGAATGATGTCACCTACCACGGGTAATCTATGCCCACGTTCAGTGTTCAAAGGTTAATTCAATACATGGACATTTATTGATATAATAACATGTGACAAACGATTTTAGCATATATTTTTGAAAAAAACTAGACCTTTGAAACTCATTGGACGACTGAAAAACAAGAACTGTGAACCTGTGATTACAGGAATTCTGAATATACATATTATTGTAACGTATTCACATTTCTTGATAACTGTCATATATATCTGCACACATTAATGACTGAAATAACTATTCATTAACTTTATTGATACATTTTATACAAATTACTCCGTATTATTGACGTGCGATATCAACCTAATGTTTGAGCAATAATATTTTATGTTTTAACCAATTTTATTAAATTGCAAAACTTTTAATTATTATGAGATAGTTTCTACTTATATGAATATCGTCCATATGTGTATATATATATATGGGTTTCATTAAAAATGCCATAATGATTATTAATAATAACTTTGTTCAATTTTTCTAGTTTCCGGAAGAGTTTACTTTGATCAAAATTTATTGAATTTAAAAGTTCCCCTAATGTTTTATATTTAAAATTTTGCGACGCGTTTCGTCCTGTGTCCACGGACATCATCAGGCTAAAAATAGTTCAAGTTGTGCAGCTAATAGAAAGGAGATGTGGGCAGGGTGGCTGCGGTTACACGAATGTGGTAGGGCTGCCACTTTTGTTTGAGCAAAATAATCTAGTTTGACCTCAAAAAATATCTAGAAACATCTAGATTTAAAAATTAAACATCCAAAAATATATCTAGAAATAAATCAATTATAAATAATAATAAATTAGTAAAAATAATAGCACATAAGAATATTCATATCATAAATTACGCTATATCAGGCAATTTACCTTTATATAAATTATCTAGTATCTGATATCTATCCTGATAAAGTTTAGCATCCAAATATTCTTCAATTTTACAAGCGTTGCGAGTAGGAAGGACTAATAAGTAGTCCTTCCAAGCAGCAGCAAGTAGTTATCCGCGTTGCGAGTAGGAAGGACTAATTTGGTGAAAACTGATTTAAGAAACATCAGCATGCTATCCAATAATTTCATCTTAACTACATTTTTATATTCAAATAACCTATTAATTATCTGCACCTCAGGTAAGATTGGTTGCAAAAAAATGACAGTGCAATATTTTTCACATCAGAAAACATTTCAAATAATACATCAGCAGGATAGCATTTCTTGCAATCTCAAAATGTGTTCTTAAATCCAGCCATTGAGCAACAATTTTTTTCCATCAAATTTGCAGGCTGAAGTAATTTCCAATGGATGTGAACCTATATTAATTGATTCAAAAAGTAAATTGTATTCGCATGGTCTAAGAAAATTTTGCAAACCAATTATGCGTTTCTGCAATCATCCTTGGTAAACATTCACCAGAAGTATAGGATATAGCAAGCTGGAATGAGTGGCATACATTACACATCTCATCAATGTTGAGGACAGCGTCCCACATACGAAACTTTTTCTTTATTATTGCACCTAGAGCAATGAAATTTGGTATACTGATAGGAAATGCAAATGAAAATCGATTATCTTCTATGAAAAAGTGCGATTTTCCTGAAAAGAAAATGGGAAATCAAAGAAAACGACCATTTAGGGGGGGGGGGTGTCAAAATGCTTCTTGTCAGACAGTTTTTGAGTTACAGTAATGATTTTGGTATCATTGCATGCGGAAAGACGTGGGCATTCCAAAAACTTGAATGGTTTTCCCTAATTGTCAAAAGAAGTAAAAAAATTTGGAAAAAAAATATTTCATCGAAAAAATGTGGATTTATGACGTCAAATCTTTTGAACATGAATTTATATCGAAAAACCATTTGAGTTTTGGAAAGCTCTTGCTTTTCCGCATCCAATGATTTTAAAATCATTACTGTAGCTCAAAAACTGTAGGAGAAGAAGCATTTTGAATCCAAAAGTCCGTTGTTTACATTATAAGCAAAAATAAGCAAAATAAAGAAACATAAACAACTGTAATTAAAAATTTTTAAAAATTTTTGGTTCAGGTTAGACTCCTGAAGTCATTATAAAGTAATACAGAGACATAGGAGATGACATAGCAACGTCGAGCCGCGAAGAAAGTGCCAAGGGGGAGGTGTAACATGATAAAAAAACCCTTCCCCCTCCCCCATTCTTCAAACCCCCGTAGCGGGCAAACGAGTGAACGTACGAGTCTCATTTTTTCACACGATATACCTGACCTTTTGCACTTCTTATAGCCGCAAAAATCCCAGTTTCTCCAGAAATCTCATAAACATGGATTCCTATGAGGGACGCTGTCCTTATATATAAATTTTCTTCTTTGAACTTGGCATAAACTCAATTATTGATGCCAACAATGACGCTTGCATAGTCAGTCTCTATTGCATTGCAATTATTAATGCTCAGATTCCTATTTATTAGCAAATGATTTAAGGCAGTCACTACGCTACCTGCATCACTTTTAATAATTTTACAATAACTAAGTGAGTTGCTTCCACTTTATTAGATGCATGGCTCTATAGTATATAACTGATACACCAAGTAGTTTCATGATTGAAATATCATTGCTTCCATCCCACAATAAACTGAACTCATTGTTGCCAATATCATTGGTCAGTCGTTCGTTGAAATGAGGCCACAATACATTTTTGATAATGCATGTGCATTCTATTGCATGATTTTTAAACATCATCACAAGTTTTGCAAATGGAGATGGTGTGCTTTAGCTTATGAACCGTGTGATCACAATTAGAAATTACACTATGGCAGCACAAAAACATTGAAATAGCCGTCTTGGTGGGGTTCTTAATCTTAACATAACATGATCAGAATATGGTTGGTTCATTATTCAGACAATTTGGATAAGCAAATTAACAAATATAATAATAATGAAGTAGTAACCAACCAAAATAGTGAATTCCTAATTCAAATTTACAGTAATCTATCATATACAGAGCTTAATTGTAATTCTAGCTAGAAAATATCTAGCTCGCTGAAAAAACTATCTAAATTTTATAGCTAATATCTTGGTTCCAAATTTTACATCTAGGCTTAAGCAAAAACATTTAGATTTGGCCTAGATCTGGCCATAAAATATTTAGATTGGCAGCCCTGGAATGTGGAGAATGTGCATTTGATGCAAGTTAGAAGGTGTACAGTTGGTCTGCGAAGTGAGGAGGGCTAGGTGACCTAGGTTCCGTAGTGGAAGGTACAGCTGGACGGATTATTTGTGTGACTATGTTGTGAAGCAGGAATTAGACAGTTGCTTGGACGTGGATGCAATGGTTTGATACTAGGGACGGTACCGTCCCTAGGAGTAGAGTTTCAAGATGCGTTGTGTTCCTGTTAATTGGTGGTTGATGGTTGGTTTGCGCGTTTGAATAAGGAGTGATTCCCTTATTTGCAGCCGGTCGTAATCTATTTGTTTCTTTATTATTTTAGTGTTGATAACTATATTTTCGCGTGTTAGGATGGTATTGTGGTTGTCTTTAGCAGGTTTTTTTGGTCCGCCGGAAGCTAGGTGCATTGTTAAGCGTCTTGATAAGGTGGTTGTTGTCATGCCGATATATACAGATTGCAGGGGCTCGCACTCCCCTTGGGTACAATTATACTGGTATATGATATTACATTGTTTTAGATGCGACTGTATAGGGCATTGGATGTTACGACAGACTAAACTTGCGATGGTGCGGCATTTGTAATAAATTATCAATTGCAGGTTTTCGTCTTGGTTAGTACATTTTGTGTTTGTTTTGAGAATTTGCTTGAGTATCCTCTCATCTGTTTTGTATGCATTAGAGTATTGGTTTTGATAATAGATTTTGTGTCTCTTGCTATTGTTTATGTTCCTCGGACCTATCTAATTTAAATATTTGTTTAATGTGGTATCGAAAAGGCAGTTTGAGTAGCCGTTATTGATAAATGATTGCTTGAGTTTTGAAACATTTTCATGAAAATGTTCCCATGTTGAAGCTATTTTATATGTCCTGTGGATGAGAGCTTGTATGGTGCTATCTTTGTACCTTTGGGGGCATTCACTGTTCGCGTTGAGGTATATCCCAGAGTTTGTTGGTTTTGTGTGGACGGATCTTATGAACCTGTTACCTGTTGCGTCAATTGTTACGTCCAGGAAGTTTAGTTTGCGGTTACTGCCTATTTCGGTAGTGAATTTGAGGACAGAATTAAGTTCATATGCATTTTTTAGGTTGTTAAGAGAGTTTGTGGAGTCGATGACAGTGAAGCAGTCGTCTACGTTGCGACAATATATTGAGGGCTTGAGCTCCGGAAGGCTATGGAAGATGAGGTTTTCAAGTGCGGTCATATAGAAATTGGCGAAGGTTACCCCAAGTGGACTCCCAAAGCTCACCCAATCTGTTTGTGGATATAATGTTCCGTCAATGTGTGCAAAAGGACATTCAGTGGTGCAGGCTATCAACAGTTTCTTAAGAAGTGTTCTTTCTTAAGGAGGAGAGGAAAGTTGATCTTTGTATGCTGTATCACAGATTATCTTGATTGTTGGAATGACAGGGACGTTAGTAAATAGGGATTCAACGTCAAGGGAAGCTATAATACCTGTGGGATTGGTCGTTGTCAGTATCTGAATGAAATCATCTGTAGAATTTATTTGATATTTTGCTGGTAAATATGGACTAAATACTATTAAGTTGTTTTGCTATTTTATAGGTAGGAGTCGTGACCTGAGATATTATAGGGCGTAATGGATTTCCGTTTTTGTGAGTTTTAATAGTTCCGTAGATGTACCCTGGGCTATATTCCTTTACTATTGGCTGGAGTATTTTCTGTGATTTACCTTTGTTGACTGTTCCTATGAGTTTGTTGACTTTTGTTTTTAATGAAGCAATAGGGTTGCGTGATAGCCGGGTGAATTTGCTCTGATCGTTCAAGCTGGTGTCTAGTTTTTCTTTGTACTCTGTTTTATTCATGACAACAAAAGCGCAGGATTTGTCGGCCCGTCGTACTATCAAGTCTGGGTGTTCTTTGAGTTGTTTTGCGGCAAAGGCGAGTTCTAAGGCAACAAATTGAACTGGAAATCCTATATAAATCAATCCTAAACCTGTAAAATAGAAACCAAATATCTATCAACCCTAACCTGAAACCCCAACTGTTAGCTGAAGCAACTAAAAACCGCGACTTAAAGCCTAGCACTATATTACCTAAAGAACTTGCCTTAGCCGCAAAACAACTCGAAGAACACCCAGACTTGATAGTACGACGGGCCGACAAATCCTGCGCTTTTGTTGTCATGAATAAAACAGTACAAAGAAAACTAGACACCAGCTTGAACGATCAGAGCTAATTCACCTGGATAACACGCAACCCTATTGCTTCATTAAAAACAAAAGTCAACCAACTCATAGGAACAGTCAACAAAGGTAAATCACAGAAAATGCTCCAGCCAATAGTAAAGGAATATAGACCAGGGTACATCTACGGAACTGTTAAAACTCACAAAAACGGAAATCCATTACGCCCTATAATATCTCAGGTCACGACTCCTACCTATAAAATAGCAAAACTTAATTGTATAATTAGTCCATATTTACCAGCAAAATATCAAATAAATTCTACAGATGATTTCATTCAGATACTGAAAACGACCAACCCCACAGGTATTATAGCTTCTCTTGACGTTGAATCCCTATTTACTAACGTCCCTGTCATTCCAACAATCAAGATAATCTGTGATACAGCATACATAGATCAACTTTCCTCTCCTCCCTTAAAAAGAACACTTCTTGAGAAACTGTTGATAGCCTGCACCACTGAATGTCCTTTTGCACACATTGACGGAACATTATATCTACAAACAGATGGGGTGAGCATGGGGAGTCCACTTGGGGTAACCTTCGCCAATTTCTATATGACCGCACTTGAAAACCCCATCTTCCATAGCCATCCGGAGCTCAAGCCCTCAATATATTGTCGCTACGTAAACGACTGCTTCACTGTCATCGACTCCACAAACTCTCTTAACAACCTAAAAAATGCATTTGAACTTAATTCTGTCCTCAAATTCACTACCGAAATAGGCAGTAACCGCAAACTAAACTTCCTGGACGTAATAATTGACGCAACAGGTTCATAACATCCGTCCACACAAAACCAACAAACTCTGGGATATACCTCAACGCGAACAGTGAATGCCCCCAAAGGTACAAAGATAGCACCGTACAAGCTCTCATCCACAGTACATATAAAATAGCTTCAACATGGGAACATTTTCATGGAAATGTTTCAAAACTCAAGCAATTATTTATCAATAACGGCTACTCAAACTGCCTTTTCGATACCACATTAAACAAATATTTAAATAAGATAGGTCCGAGGAACATAAACAATAGCAAGAGACACAAATCTATTATCGAAACCAATACTCTAATGCATACAAAACAGATGAGAGGATACTCAAGCAAATTCTCAAAACAAACACAAAATGTACTAACCAAGACGAAAACCTGCAATTGATAATTTATTACAAATGCCGCACCATCGCAAGTTTAGTCTGTCGTAACAACCAATGCCCTATACAGTCGCATCTAAAACAATGTAATGTCATATACCAGTATAATTGTACCCAAGGGGAGTGCGAGCCCCTGCAATCTGTGTATATCGGCATGACAACAACCACCTTATCAAGACGCTTAACAATGCACCTAGCTTCCGGCGGACCAAAAAAACATGCTAAAGACAACCACAATACCATCCTAACACGCGAAAATCTAGTTAACAACACTAAAATATTGAAGAAACATATAGATTACAACCGGCTGCAAATAATGGAATCACTCCTCATTCAAACGCGCAAACCAACCATCAACCACCAATCAACAGGAACACAACGCATCTTGAAACTCCACTCCTAGGGACGGTACAGTCCCTAGTATCAAACCATTGCATCCACGTCCAAACAACTGTTTGATTCCTGCTTCACAACATAGTCACACAAATAATCCGTCCAGCTGTACCTTCCACTACGGAACCTAGGTCACCTAGCCCTCCTCACTTCTTAGACCAACTGTACACCTTCTAACTTGCATCAAATGCACATTCGTGTAACCGCAGCCACCCTGCCCACATTTCCTTTCTATTAGCTGCGCAACTTGAACTATTTTTAGCCTGATGATGTCCGTGGACACAGGACGAAACGCGTCGCAAAATTTTAAATAAAAAACGTTAGGGACACTTTTAAAATCAATAAATTTTGATCAAATTAAACTCTTCCGGAAACTAGAAAAATTGATCAAAGTTATTATTTATTATCAATATGGCAGTATTTTTAATGAAACCTGTATCAAAGAAGGGTTACTACCAAAATATACTGAATATACTGAATGTATATATATATATATCCGCTGTTAGTTTAATATTAGATATGAAACTAATTAGTACTTTGTCCCAATAATAATTTGATATAAATGAATATATATTTTTTCGATATTGTCTCGTTATTAGCCTCTTATTGTAATCCAAGATTCTATTATCAGATTAATAAATAAGTAACAACCCAATATTGGCCTAATAATTTCTTGCTACCTGGGTCGGTCCTTGAAGTGTTTCGACGGTGACCGCCATCATATCTGAATAGAAATTGTCATGGAGTCTGAATGGAATGTTCTTTTTTATTGCTATTGCAGCTACCTTCATGTTGTTCATTTGTGTTGTTTACGTAGAAAGTATTAGTTGAACATTTTCATATGTGTATCTCCTGTTAAGCTGTGAGCGATGATAAAATTTATATCAGGATCTATGTGGATCTAGATGTTGGTTAGGGGTATTTTGTTTGTGTTCCAGCGCTGTACGTTGTGTTGTACGATTGTCAGTTTGCGTAGATTCATTTTGAGATGGGAATATTTTTAGGTTTTTTGGCTGCTGTGACTATTGATTTGTGTCTGGGGAACGCAATGAATTGTTCGTGGGGTATTATATTTATTTTGATCCGGGTGAATTGAACTCTTTTTGAAAATATGTATTCTGGAAGTGTCGATGATCTCATTTCATGTACTGCAAACTTTAGTTCGCTTTCATTGTCTTTCTTTAGCTCAAATATATACCAGTCTTCGTCTGGCTCTTCTGGTATTGGTGATCGGTCCTGAAAATTACGGTACAGTTTAAGAGGATGGCTATATTTTTTATCTATGATTATTGCGAAATTCGCCATTTCGTCGCTGATCCTTCCTTTTGTCTTAGGTCGGGCTCTGTACTTAGTTCTGTTTCTTTATCCATAGTTTCCTCTATTGGATGGTGATCTGGCGGAGTTCCTTGCGTGGTTTGGTTATCACTGTTACTGTAATAAAAGTTGAAGATAGCTTTTGAGCCCCGGTCTGGGAAGGTTGCGTCGATGTTGAAGTTAACTCTAAGGGATTTGGACAGTGTTTCGCCAAATTTCTTTGTTCTGTCAAGTGCTGCTATGTGGGCTTCTAGGATTAAGGATGTATGTTTTATACGCGTATGATTAGTCAGAGTTAAGGTGTGTTGCGGTGGATTGGTCTGTTGAACAGCTTGTTTGGCTATTTCGGCGTAAGTGCAAAGTGTGTACTGTTGTTTTTTTCAATTGCTCCTTTTACCGATTGAGTTAAATAATGTTTTTTATGTACGGACAACTGGCTGCGAGTGTTCTATGCGGACCTTGACAGGTGAGGCATTGCTTCAAAGTATTTGTGCAGTTTTGATATGTATGTTCCTAGGATGAGCACTCAGAACAGAACTGAAAACTCTGTGTGTACTGGAAGGTGGGATGATCTTCGAATTTGTAACATTTGTATCAAATCAAGATGCGAGTGTATTTTACATGTTCGAATTGGTGGGAAGTAATTTTTGTATGAAACATATAGAAACCGTCCCTGAGTATCCTTTGAGCTGTTAAGGTGTCTGATGTTACTATTTTTAATGGCTAGGTGTAGTTTTTATTTGATGTCTGTGACCTTTATCCAATTGTTTTGGTTTTCGAACTCTTCCTTTATTTCGTTTGCTGGTCTCACTCAAATGTCTGAATCAATTTTTCGAACGAATATGGTCCATTTTGCTCTCAAATTTGTGGTATTGCTGGAACTAGGTTTAGTTATTGAAATACTCGATTGGCCTTAGGAGATGTTAATTTATCTATGGAGTTGGTATCATCGGTGACAGCGTAAAATCCATTTTTGATGCTTGTTGACTGGAAAAGGGGGCATTCAGTTATTTGAAAGTGGCTTCGAAAATTGTTGCTTTGTCTGTTGGTTTAGAGCTGTCAATGATTTATGGGCACAGTCTGGGTCGAATTTTAAATAATGGTAAGTTTACGATTTATGAACTCATCTTATAGTGAATTTTCTTGCGCATCCAACGGTATAATTTGCTTTAAAGTACGTACATTGGTTCGTCTCCTAGATGGAGTAGAAGATGCGCAGTAACGTGACCTTGGCGCGCCAGTGTATGAGTGATTTCCCTCTTCCCCCCCCTAATTACGAATTAGTTTTGGGCGTTCCTCTACGAGAATAGAAAGAGAGTTTATTCATGGCCTTGCTTGAATTGTTTTAGTACTCAAACAAAACATTCTAACTCTGTGTTAATTATGATGATGCAACTGAGTGTTTGTTATGAGTCCGGCTGCTCTGAGTCTTCAGCTAATTAGCTGTTTTGTAAACATACAATCGCCACCCGCAGTTTTAAAGGCACGAGAATGGCAAATATATCATTCAAAAGCGCTCAAGAAGAGCTACCAAGAGAAAGAGTTGAAAAAATTAAAATTTCTATGTAATTGAAAAATAAACGTTTTTAAAAATGTCTGGTGTTCTGAAATTTGGATTCATTGTTTTTTGATATTAATCCTTTCCCACAGTTTTGAAGTTACAGTAATGAAAAATATAGCAATCGATAGAGATTAAAAAGATCTACAACAGCTGTAAAATTTATTGAAAAAAATGAATAGTTCAGAAATAAAACGAAAATAAATGAAAATTTTTTAGAAAAATTGCTGTCATGAAAAATTAACTTTTTGATCTTCGAAGAGGGTCTTAGCCCACAGTTTTGAAGGTACAGGAATGGCAAATATATCAATTGATAGCAATTGAAATATCTCAGAGAGGCGGTGGTATCGTTTTTTAAATTTCAAATCATGTTGAAAATTGTAAGCAGAAGAATTTGAAAAACGGAAAAGTGGTCGATTTTTGAAAAAAAATCTAAATTCAGAAAATCGAATTAGCGAAAAACGTTACCACCGGATATCAAGACACGAAAATTATCTACCTAGAAAACCTTCAACCAGTTCTGTAACTTTAAAATTGTAGGCGAGGTCCACTTTTCCACAACACAATCTTTTTTCAGGTTTTTTAAAATAAAATCATATTTTTTATGTATTTACGAAAAAAACACGAATTCAAAAAGAAATGCCGCATCATTTGATATCTACTGTGAAAATCTTAAAAAAAATCCATCGAGAACCGACGGACTTTTGGTATCGCCATGACTGTGCCCTTAAGTTGGATACGGTATGTTGGGGTTTTAGCTGGTCGAGGATTTGGAATGGAGGTTGTCTGCGGTTCCGGAGAGTGCAACATAGTCGGTGGCGCAGAAGCCAGCCCGGACTTCCCAGAAAAAGAATCGGATCTACTTCGTGAGGTGGAACGGCCCAGAGGCTGGAGAAATGGGGCATGGGGTGGTCGGCTGCCCTGTCCTCCTCGACCACCCCCAGCCCCCCTCTCCCGCTCAGGCGGGGGGGGGGGGCATAGCAGCGAACACACCGGTAAAGGTGGCTTTGGACGGAGGGTTTCTTCCCCAGGGTGACGCCCCACCCTACCCCTCTCACCTGCTCAAGCTTCCCGCACTTGCATTCAGACGGAGGGTGAGATGCCCAGGGCTGCCGAAATTGTTCAGCAAATATACAAGTTCCTCTTACAAAAATGTATTTTGATTTCATTACAGTGAGAATTTTATTATGGGAAACTTCACAAAAAGGGATCTGTTGAATTCGAATGACAATAATTGCAAAATAAATGTCGTCAACCCCTCAAACTATGTCAATATAGATGATATTTATTTTGGTGCAGCTGCAGAAAGCATTCTCCTGAGAAATGCCATCAAAATATGTCCCAGACAACTAGAAAAGTTTGGATTGAAAGGTCTTAGTAAATATAATGTAATAATACCATATTCAATGCATTTCTCCCAATTCGTAGAAGCAGAGCAGCAGGAAAAGATATACATAAAGTGGCGAGAACTGTTTGTTCAAGATGCTCCATACAAGACAAACAGTGTCTGAAAAATTCTGGTACGCAGTATTGTTACCCGCTGCTTCTTGAGTTTATGATGCAGCTTATGTCAATACCGCATTATTTTGCTGCAGTTAAAGAATTTTTTCGGCCCTAACTACATAAAAGCATAAAACAGGGTTTCGTTACAAAGAGCAACACTAAATACACCAATGCGATCAAAATCTGCGTTAGAGAACATAGATTGAACAAATTGGAAGCCCCCACGGTAGCTTAGTCAACTATTAAATATAAAACATTGGCAGAAGAAGGAAGGAGAGGAGGAGAAAGCTTCATTCTAACTGGAAGAGTAGGTAATACCTTTAAATTTCACGTTTTATTGCTAGTTAAATAGATTTGGTACGCTTTTACAATTTTTGGTACGTTTTCATGGAGGTTTTGGAACGATCATCAGAAAAAATTCGGCAGCCCTGGAGATTATAACTGTGATTAAGTAAGGATGTCGAAATGTAATTCAAGGTACGTGCAGAAAAGAGGGCTGTATTTTTAACCTGGAAACTATTTCACGGAGGCCGGCATAAGAAGATCAACGTATTCGTGAAGAATTCAAGAATTACTTCTTAAACGAAGGCCAAGTGCCTTGGCAGAACCGAATGTGTCTATTAAATTAATAAGGAATGGAGGCGAATCAATAAAACTTCGCGTTGGTATAGCTTCTTATATGACCATAATGCCCAAACTAATGAATAATAAAATATAGCTTGCCCAGCAGATGTATATAGAGACAAAATAAGTAAAATATGCACGATAAAGTTTGATTACAGGAAATAGAAATATGTAATACAAATTATATCAGTCTAAGTCCTATCACAAGTCATCTTGTGTTAATAATAGCATGACAGCGAACAATTTGTGTTACCCTTGTTAATGGTAATTACTACTTTTGAATTAGATCGAAAATCATTTCAGCAACAAATTATTTCAGCGATAGTATTTAATAAATTATATTTACAGCCTCAATAAATACAATCAGACTGACGCTTTGCTTTTAATAAATCTATCAATGTGAAAACTTTAGCCCTCACCCACTGTTCCAGATCAGGAGAGACTTCTTGGATTGAGAAGACGCATGAAAACATGACGACAGAGCAGCTAAGACATACATTCAAACCTCAAGGCTCTCTGTGGCGCACTGTCTCTCTGTGGCTCTCGGGGCTCGGACACAGGTCTTCCACGAGTGAGAAAGTTCCTACCCTAAGACTTTGTTCCAGATTACCCTAAAAATGTTCAAATTACCCTAAAATGTCATATAAGCCCACTGCTGTTATTGCATTAAAATGTTCAAGGCTTCAATATTTCTATGTGAAGAAATGACACAACAGGGTTCGTGCGATATTTGAAAACGAAATTCTGTGACTTTTCGGAGTCAGATGTGTCACGATAAGTGCAACTTTTCATGTAGCTCTCTGTTCTTTATCTTCTTTGTTTGATAACCTAAGTACAAGCTGTTCAATATGCGTTAAGTATCGTTACGATGCCAATCGATCTACTCCTGAATAGCAGAGAGAAGCAAAGAGGAAATGAAAGGCAAAGTAACACTCGAAACATTTATTTATGGAAACAATTTCGAACAGCAGCACAAACATCGATTCACAATTTTTGCGAACAAACTAGAGGAATTTGCTTTTTGTTAACTTCTAATATCTATATTTTCACTTAACCAACATTTTTCCTCTTAGAAAGTCGAGAACTGCTCAGTACATCGAAAATACTATGTAACTTATAAAATGAATTTCGCTTGATCAACGCCTAACGAAAAAAGCGAGCGAGGGGAATATAAAATACAGATAGAAGAACTAAAGTTTAATAATATCACTCGAAGATTGATACGGTCGGCACAGAAATAAATAATAGTATGCTGAAAAATGAATGGTGTCGGCCGTGAACGATGATGCTCGTCCAGGTGAAGAATTGAGCCGCTGTCGTCTCCAGGCACAAACCCCGCGCCTTCCTTTAGTGCACCTAGGTGAAAGAATTAGCAAAATTTGAAGAAAAGGAGTAAATACGAAGTGTTAGGATCTGACTTGCTTGGTGAATAAATCAGTTAAACACACCCAAAACTAACACCGATCTGATACCTATAAACACCGAAACTAAATTTCCACCCACCGATCTTATCTGCACCTAAACATACGTAACACCCACCGATCTGATCTACAACACCGAAACTAACTAACACCCACCGATCTGATCAACAACACCGAAACTAATTAACACCCACCGATCTGATCTACAACACCGAAACTAACTAACACCCACCGATCTGATCTACAACACTGAAACTAACTAACAAACACCCACCGATCTGATCTACACCTAAACCCAGAAATAAACACACCCCGATCTGATTCTAACCACTGATCTACTTCTAACTAGTTAAAATATAGATGGATTACTTTACGCGCTATTATTTAACAGGAGGGAACGGAACACTTCAATGAGCTTCAGCCGAACAATCTAATGCTTACGCACGACACACGACAGCACTGCGACCTACTGCTCTAACGACGAAGCGAAGTGTCATCATGCGGTGATTGAGGCGGTGAGGTGATGATGACGGGTGCGCACTCGCGCTCATAGGGTGCTTAAGAGTTAATTCATTGAAGTCTCAATGTTAATTTTAAATAATTTTACTTGCTTGAAGCACCATAGGAAAATTGACACGATAGTCTACAAAATAAAAGTAAAGAAATAATAGCACAGGCACACAAAATAATAGACAGAGAAAAAGCAGTCAGGAAGAGGGTAGAGGGTCTTAGCCTGAACTGGGTGCCACGGAACTAGCCGCGAACCCCATCACCGAAGCGTAGGCCGACGATGCAACACGCCTTTGTAAAGGCTTAAACGGACGGATAAAAATGGCAGCTTAAACACCAAGTTAATCACTGCTTAAATCGACATATCGTTACTAGAGAGTTGAGCTAACATCAGCTCTTAGAGGAATCAAAATCAAGTCTAGTCAAGACTGCTAAATGAAAATTCCGTACCTACGACCTCACCTGCGACCCTACCGAAACATCTGAGCAACGACCAGCGAACGGCACCCCGACACCTACGCGGAAAGGTTGGAAGAGAAAAGCCACCTCGGACACACCCAAACCGTAGTGGGGAAAATTTTCCCACAATCTCAAGAAGAATAGAATGGCCCGATTCGCAAAACTGATTGTCACCAGGAACAGTAGCTGAGCACCAAGATACCACCAGGTAACCAAGCAAAGCTTGGCCACGAACCATGGCAGCTCGCAGAGAGAGACGTCACCACGACAGATGAGCCCGCACATTACCAGAGCACGCGCTAGAACACAAGCGCTCATGGAGCAGGAAAAGTGGAGAGTCTGCCGGACGGAATGCTCATCCGCTAGAGGTCACGTCCGGAAAGCAGAAGTTTAATGTTAAGATAGAGTTTGAAAATTAAGAAAGTAACTAGAAGGTTTTTAACAATTTAAGCTTTGAATTTTAAAGATTCTACAATTGTCGAAAATTCGACGCACTCCCACAACAGGGCAAGAGCGCGAATTATTTTCGCAACCTGGCTAGACCTTTCTCCGCTGCAGCGCGCCCCGGGCGTCCCAGGTCCGCAGGAGGAAGCAGCTTCTTCTCGGGCACAGCCTCGTCTCTCTCTTACAGAGGCGTGTACGGTCTAATGCCATCAGCGTGAACTTCCATCGGATAGAGAAGCGAGATCGCATTCTCTCCAACAGACTTGTCACCCCTAATGACCTCAACCGAACGAGCTCTCCCGTCCGCACCCCGGAACAACCTGGTAACTCGTCCCAAAGCCCAAAGCGGTCTCGCCTTAGTAGGAGATGAAATTATAACTATGTCGTTTATTTTAATGCTATCAGCGCAATGTGGCTGGTAATGGTCTACTCTACTTTCACGCAGGGAGAGCAGATAATCATGATAATATAATACTCTAAGTTTAGCTAAAGCCTCCTCCCTTCGTTCTAATACACTTAATAAACTTGCTTGGGTCGGCTTTACCAATTCCGACCCCACATTTGAAGAAAAATTAAGGTTACAAGTGACAGGATTCGATACCTGGTGGGTTGTTCTCAGGTACAGTCCAGAGTTCGAATCTATCCGATATCCTATTCTCAGGATAGCGAAACACCATAAGAGCGATCGACTGTATTCAGCTTCTTGACATACACTCTTAGTGTAAAGAAAAGGTTTCGGTGCGCGGTACGGCGCAGCTGGGTAGAACAAGGTCACGCCTTTGACCGTGAACTACGACTGACTCCCTCGACACGAGCGGGAGCTTATATGGGCGCTGACCTTCAAATAGGATACACGAGAGATAAGCTAAACCCCACAATTGCCCCTCCCCCATAATGGAAAGTGTCCCCACTTTCCAGGTATCATAACAACCTCTTCGTAAAAGATTAGATTCAACCTCAATTCTATGCAATAACAACTGTATAATGGCTCATTTCCAATTATATAAAACCCAATGTCTAACGCTCTTATTTCTACCAATGCGAACGAAGCCAAGCACTTATTACCATGGAACGAACAAAAGGCTACTAGTAGAATCCATGGAATCTTTATGCGTCAATGCGGAACGATGAAATCATTAAATCTAGTACAATGTCCTAAATACAAACAAAAGCAACGGATCCTAATGATAACACAAAGCGCGCAAGCAACTAATACTCAATGGATAACGAGTTCTTGTTCGTCTTGAATGCTTCTAGGATGCTTCTTCCGTCCACGAACCGTCTCCAGCAACCAAGCAACCATGTGGAAAGAACACATGCGGTTAATATAGGTTCCCAACTGGCATACACAGGGCACAACATCAAAACATCAAACTGGTAAGGGGCATATGATACCACAAGTCGGGTATAATTGAAAATTCAAACGTAATGTTAAGGACTCAGTGAATCCACGGACTCAGTGTGAATCCATGTGCTTTGCGTACTCAAGGAACCAATAGGGGTAAAAAAAAAAGGTTAAAGGTTGTACGAGGAACGGAATACACCGTGGATGTAGAATACCGTAATGAACGGTAGGTTGTGGACACCCTAAACAGTCGGACTGGGAGAATGGGGAGGAGTATCAGTTCGTGGAAAAGTGAACTGACGGCGTACCGGCTTGACCGGCGGTGGGGTGGTGCAAATGAGAGGAACACAAGAGCCAGAAGGGCATGGTGGGCCATGTTCAGGAATCAGAGGCATAATTTGCCTGCCTCGTTTATAGACCAGATCCCTTGACAAGTCTATCCCTGGGGGTAGAGGTGGAGCCTCAATGGGAGGTCTCATAGGGAGATAATCAGGACTCTTATCTGAGATAGATTCATACGTATCCACAGGGTGAGCCCGGTCTACTTGGAGCTTCTCAATTTTCCCGGCTAATTCTACGATCCGCTGCTCCAGTTGATCTTGTAATCCCGACTGAGTTCGGGTATCATCCTGCAAAGTGCGAAGACCAATTTCGATACACGAAGTTTGATGAGCAGCTCTAACCCTATGAGCTCTACGTCTGAACACGATCCAGTAACCCAGCACCCCTGAACTAAGGATGATCAAGCACAAAAGGCCATACGTAGTAATATCATTGTCCACACTTCGCGGCCTATCATTGACCCATTTCCGAGTGTAGAAGTTATTCAATGATTCGTTGAGCTGTAGCAACTCCCCCCTCGTATCCGATAGTACCCGGTGCGACGGCACGGTGACCGTCAGTTCCGTCATGGGAATTAACACAACTGGCATTTCAGTGGCATTTAAACTCAACTGATTCTGAGTAAGGTATTGATGTTCCTGCGTTTGAGCAGAACATGGAGCCTCAATCTTCAAAAACCCCCTTAATGAGGACACCCGGTTTCCTGTGGGACAAATGGTGGTGAGATAAGTGGCCCTAAAGAACCATACATACCACACGTTTCGTACATACAGGGCATAAGGCCGAGTAGTATCAGTAAACCGCTCATAGACACATTCACCACTGGTCGCATTATTTTGCAGTAAACTATGAACACAGTCTGTTGAAGTGAGCACCTGCAGAGGTTTTACTGTATCACAAAGTGTCATGCTTTCCAGTACAACACAGTCATCGAGATTAAAGAGCATCATCATGTGTGTTTTAGAATACGCTAACAGCGGCGGGACCCCACTAAGGGTCACATAACCACCATCCTCAGTTGGCATGGGGGTAACATGTATCTTAACCAATCTAAAGTGGTCATCTGGGGCCACACACGGTAGTTGGATCACATAGTAATCCGGCATCCTAGTGGGCCAGGCCTTCGCTACTCTGAGTGCTCGATCATAGTTTTCTCGGATTTCCCTCGGTGCATATGGGTACACACAACCTAGGGTACGTTCCATTTCCCTAACATATCCTATATATGTCTCTTGCTCAATTACCGGGGGTACTCGTCCACTATTCAATGTAGCCCTCTCTGCTACGCTTTCGCTAAGCAGCTCTGTCAAGTACACGACACAAGTCTCGAGCTCCGAGAGAATGGTGGTATAGACATGGTATTCGGTAAGTCCATGAATTGATTCTGTGGTCTGTTCTAGATCGGTCAGGATATTCCCCAGGGTGGCGACCGTGTGATTTACTAACTCAATGACTTGTCCCTGATTGGAGCGAAGCAGGTCAACCTCATGCGACACATACGCGGTCTTGTTCTCCAAATTCTTAATATCTCCCTCTGTCGCAGTCCCGAAAAATGTTTTCAATAGATCGCCTCCCAAATTAAGGAGGCCGCGCCTCTTACGTGCCTTGGAATAATTGGCGACACTCAGACTAGTCAACCGGCGAAAAGTCAGCGGAGGGTCCTCAAAGGTTGACGTAGCATTATTGCACTCAACTCCCACACAAGTCACTGTACTAGGAGCTGAGGAGTTTTTAAATAGGTTGAATATTTGACGCCTCCACTGCACTTCTAGCCGTTTTACGTCTGCCGGCGGCACCACCTTTGTTACCAAGCGTCCCATTAAGAAACAGATCCGAACGATCTGCTCCTTCACTACTCTCACTTGGACAACACCGAGATTACTTGTAACTATCCCTCGGATACGCAAAATGATGAACTCAAAATGAGTCCCCAAGGCGCTCAAATTCGCCTTAACGAAATCTCTCAACGTTAACTTCAGTTTAAGTAATAAGTGCCCCCTTACCGATCTGAGATCCGGATATGGCTCCACCACCACGCCGACATGCGCTGTGGCTTCGCCGCCCAACTGCGGAGTGCCTGACTCTGCTTCCGCCTGTGCCAGGACCAATATCCCCAGCAGCAACCAGAGTCCCAGACGCGGCACTCTGCAAGACGCCGCACCGTTAGCGTACATACATAACATGGATCCTTAGCAGTTTACAGGTAACAACACAACGAAAGGAAATTCCAGCGTTCACCAGTCTTTGTCAGCTCACACACACACACGAATCTATCCGATATCCTATTCTCAGGATAGCGAAACACCATAAGAGCGATCGACTGTATTCAGCTTCTTGACATACACTCTTAGTGTAAAGAAAAGGTTTCGGTGCGCGGTACGGCGCAGCTGGGTAGAACAAGGTCACGCCTTTGACCGTGAACTACGACTGACTCCCTCGACACGAGCGGGAGCTTATATGGGCGCTGACCTTCAAATAGGATACACGAGAGATAAGCTAAACCCCACACAAGTAGGTGAAAATTTCAAGAAAGCATTGGGGGTAATTATTTCTCGCTCGTCAGGTGCAGTTTCTCCGTTTGTCAAAGGGAGAGAAGAGAGTTCACAGATTCCTGCATATCAGAAAGCAAGGTTAGAAATGAAAAGTATTTAATTTTTCCTCTCCCTATAGTTTTATACGAGCATGATTTTACAACTCCCAAGAGACGTTCCCAAACACTCCCACACCAAGGAGAGTATACCGGAATCCGCACATGGCGGACGTTATTTTTTGCCAAATGAGCATCTAATAAATTATCGTTATGGGAAGCATTAATAAGCTCAGCTCCCTGAATGAAAGATGGAGCATTATCGCTGTAACGATTAACAGGCATTCCATATCTGTTTGCGAATCTCGTGAAAGCAGAAATAAACGAATTCGAGGACATATCTGGCACCAACTTTAAGTGCACAGCTCTAACATTTAAGCAATGAAAATTAAAATGTACATTTTTGTTGTTCTGTCAGCTATTCGTACACAAAAATGGCCCGAATAAGCCACACCTACCTTTTGGTAGGGATAAATGAACTTAGTTCTATCTTTGCACAAGTCTGTTGGTTTTGGATGTCTGAACGGTAATGAATTGAATTTTGCACAGAGAAAACATTCTTTCAACACGGCCCTTTATTTCAGGCCTGCCTTAGTAACCCAAAACCCTCTATTTCTAAGAACGTTTTGGGTAGAATTTTCCCCTAAATGATTACACTTCACGTGACAATTTTTAATGATAAGTTTGGTCAAATGACTATCACGAGGTAATAGTACGGGATTATTAACTTCGTGAGCAAGGTAGGTACACTTACCTAGACGACCCCTGGAACGAATAAGACCGTCATCGTCAATGAATAGGTCAAGGTCCCTTACTAAAGGAGGAACATTAATTTCACTATTCATGTTTGTGAGAAACATAAATTCTTGAATCAAGTGTTTACGCTGTTGATTTTTGAACCAATACAGTTTAGCTCTGTTCAAGCAATCTAATCTACTGAAAGTTTGTTTTCTGATTTTGAAAAAAACTGAAAATTCAAGCAGTGACATTGATCAGCTTATCTAAGTCTAACATGTGTCTGCAGGGAAAATTGGCTTTTCACTCAGAGGAGATTAAGCTAAGGAAGAACATGTCACCAATTTGCGATTAGCAGGAGATAATCAGTTTAAAGTGTGAACAGGCCAAGGCGCATTTTCCTGTAAAAATGTAGGACCGTACAACCAAAAATTTAATTTTGAAGTAGACTCTTTTAGCGCTAAGCCACGCGTTAGCAAGTCTGCGGTATTATCAGCGGACTGCACATACTTAAACTCACATTTGATATCAAAATCTCTTTCTATATTAGAAAGAATGAAAGATATCTCTGACGCGATTGCGCGCAAAAATGTTTTTTGTTCGAACTTCGCGATTCAAATTCCAGCTAATAGCCATTTGGGAATCAACAGCAATTTTTCAGGTCATAACTTTAACTCTCTTTATAGTTTTGAGAAGTTGATAGAAACATCTCAAAGAAAGGAAAACAGCTAATAGTTCAAGTGTTGGGAGAGTATTAGGTTTGATGGGTGCAACTTTCGTTTTGCTAAAAAGCAACAAAGGTTGACCGCTACTCTCGCTGAGAGCATAAATGGAAAACGCGTAGTTAATTCTAAATCTTTAAACGAATTCAAGCAATGGCAGGGGAAACTCAAGAGAGCTAACTTTATTTAAATCTTCTTGAAGAGAGCACCAATTTTTATTTAAATCAGCCGGTAATTCATCGTCCCAACCCAGCTGGGTCTTCCACACTTCCATCAACAAACCCTTGCAGCGTACTGTTCTCGGAGAGATCAAACCAAGGGGATCAAAGCATTTCGCTAGTCTGGACAAAATCTTCCTTTTTGTACCATTTTCAATAAACTAGTTGATTCACTACACTCAGAGTATCTCTATCTTTACTGTAGGTATAACCAAGAACTTTAACACTAGATTCAGTCTCCCGCAAACCAACCTCGTCATTCTGAAAAGTTTCCCGCAAACAAACATCATTCGAGGTCCATGACCTCAAGTCAAACCCACCGTCTTTCATACGCGATCTGGCAACTGATAAATTTCAGTCAATTTCTTGCAGTTGTTTCCCGTGACGAAAGATTGTTACATACATACAATTCCCTGAAAAGAAATTGCAATCATCGTCAGGGTACTGCTTCAAGAGTCTCTTCACCACAAAATTCAAGACGGAAGGAGAAGTCACGAAACCGAAAACTATAGAAGTGTATCTATAAATTACTAATTCTTCATCTCTCTTCCTCAATATACAAAACTTATTCCTATCAGATTCTTCTGCTAACTTAATTTACAAGAATGCCTTACGGATATCTCCAATCAATATTTTGGCCATTCGAATCCCAATCAATAAAGAAAATAAATTTGCCATCATGTCAATACCTGCAAAAGCTAATTCATTAAGAGACGGGTTCGAGCCACGCTTCACACTACAGTTTAGAACCGGACGCACTTTTGTAGTACAATTAGGTTCCAGCTTCAAGACTTCACGATGCGGTATGAAAATCTTTGGTTTGTCACCGCGCCTCTGTAACCAACAGACTGCAGCTGCTGAAGCTTTTTCAGCTACACACCAGCTACAGCAACGCTGCTCAGTTCCAGCTCCTAGTCTCGTCAGGTGGCTCTAGGAACTTAACCAAGTCTACAAAGACGCAGGTCGATAGGAAAAAGTTTGCTCTCCAGGCCTCAGATTTTCATTAGTTCACGCGAGTGTTCAGTAAAACTTGAAGGAACGCTTTAAAAATTTCCGTTTATTCAGAATTTGCACATTAAAATGCCACGATGGCAAGACGAATAGAATTTTTATATAAAACACGTATAAGGAATATTTTGGCGATCGGCAAACCAGGCACGATATATGACACCACAATATCAGGCCTAGTTACACGCATCAAGTAGACAAGGCTTAGGTCTGAGGCAGAGCGGCTAGAGTTACATGCTCACAAGACAGCAGGACGTTGACGACTGCCGGTTACCCGCAAAGCCCCGCATTATATACCCTACCGCCGATTGTACTTTGAAAGGTCGCAAGCGGGACGACACGCGCATGGGTACACTGGAGCGCACACGTTTAGTAAGGGATTTTCATTGAAAGCAAAATGTATTAAAACGAACGACAGTTTTCGTCGTTCACAGGTTCAGTACACTCAAGAGTCAAGAGGCACAATCTCTAATACTTTTTCCTCTAACTGTTGTTGAAACACATTATCGTAAGCATCGTACAAATTATTATTATTTTTTCAACCTTTGAATTACTTTATCTAATACGGCACGAGCAACAAAGAAATTATCTACCTTCGTGATTTTATCATTCCAAACCAAGCGCACATGATATCTACCTTCTCTAAATCCAATGTCTGATTCAAATTAATCTAGCTTCGTTTTATCCTCGTCAGAACAAGCCTCATCTGAGAGCCCGATAGATTCTAAATCGAAAATTTTTTCAAGATTCCCTTCAACGTTGCTTTCAATTATACTGGCCAAGGGATCCTGACTGCAATTCGTAGTTTCTAATACATAATTAACGCATGCCTCTTTCTGGCGAGCAACTTTCCTTAGGTTTTTGTACAACTGAATAGCTTCTTTACGCGACAAGAAATTTTCTACGTTACCGACTGGTATAATTTTATTTCCGTAAGAAAACGCTGAGCCATTTACGCAAGGAATCAATTGCAAGTCTGGTAAATATTATAACAAATCTATACCCATGATACCATCCAATTCTACCGTATCTGAATCAAAAGTCGAATTAAATCCGGTATTGTCGCGTCCTTATTCCCCTTCGCCAGGTAAGAAAAACACCGGAAGAAGAAGGAGGTTGTATTGGGCGCGGTTGAATACGTCACTGCAAAAACAAGAGTTATTTAGTTCTACAAATGGAGGCACTACCTAGGCTTCGGCTCGGAACTTTATATCTTTTCCTTGGAGCACTGATTTCAATTAGATACAATATTTCCTCGAAGTGGTTTGAATCGTTGAAACAGCACCGGAATGCTGAGTCGTAGTCACAACAAAATGTTCACACAAATTTGAAAGAAGCGAGACGGAAGCAAGGTAAGCCATTTCATAATAGAGCCACCAATATTTTACTACTTTCAAAGTCAGGATTTTTCACCCAACTGCTGCAATTTTACTCACGTACTCAGTAAAGATTAGACTATAATGACATCGAAAGGGTGTGAAATTTAGGTTGCACACAAGTTCAATCACGGACTTCTCAGTAAGAGATAAACGGCTTAAAAAAGTTGAGTCATAGAGACGAAAGCAATGAAACAAAGCTATGAGTTACAAGATACGCAAACTTTCCGTAATAGACAGATAAGGAGGGTGAATCGAAAACCTAATCAATGTATGTATATTTATAAAATATTTCTCATGAATTCTATCGTGAACAAATGAAATACCTAAAAGGGGCTGAAAAACATCACCTTAATTTTGGGGCCCGAACGATACAAAAGAGAAACTCTACTCAACTACGAAATTATTTCATAAAAAATACTCTACCGATAGGGACAGCAACTTTACAGAGCAGCCATAGCTTTCAATGAGGAGCGCTAATTCCCGATATTCAAAATCACAAAGGCGATCAATGCCTCTGCGATTTAAACAGTTTCAAAACAACGCAGATTTCAAGAAAAATAAGAAGCACTGCGAGAAAACAAATGTAAAATTAGATAAGAAGTTTCTAATCGTCTCAGAATTTATGCTAGTGCTTAGCTGCTGGTACAACAGAGGTAATCTGTGAGTATTACACTACCTTTACATCTTTTTTAAAATACTTACATCTTTTTTGCGAGACCTCCGCTATGACACATATCCTAACCTAATCAGTACGTTTTACATTGCCTGTAAAGTAAAAGAAATCACATTAAATTGTTATCAAGCGCACACGAGATTTACAAACCAGACTAGGCTTAACTTTACAAAGACACGAAAGGGTTCAAGGTCGGCCATTTTTTATATGGCGCTCGAGGCGCAGTAATACACGACAACTGCAATGGAAGACTCGTAATATGCACATGACCTTCAATTAGTCATGCTGCAAATTAAAGCATCTCGGCCCCTTCAATAAATAACGCACTTCTTCGATCATACAAATGATTTTGAGACTCAGTGGTCAAAACTTACAGAGAAATAAAAATCACTTGAACAAGACAAAATGCCCAGCGAAAACGTTCTGAAGCTACTGAAGCACACACGGGAAAACTGACACACGCAAAGATAGAATGGCTATCTACCGTTTTTACAGATATAAGGCACACTTCCACTTCAGTTCTGTAATTTTATGAAGTTCGATCATCACTTAAAAAAGGATTAACACATTTAAAAACGCAGGCACACGAGAAATTAGGAGGTAGCCTGAGCACGAAATATCACACCTGCTCTCGGAAGAGCTTCTGATACAGTGACGTGGACGGTGGAAGCTATTCCACAGGGGACGCCAAAATAAGAATGTTGCCAAAAAAACCCAGCATATGCTACAAGAAAAAACCCAGATCAGCGAAAAAAGGCGTTAATGAATAAATTTTCTTACACTTTTCTATTGTTTTCGAGGTTACCAAGTAGTACAATCATTTTAGCTCCTTGAAATTAATTGTTTTGCCAACACAATTCATGACTGTAAACCCCAGGAGACAGATAAGAAACCCAGATCCGCGGTTAAAACCCCAGAATGCGCAACCAGCTGAAGTGAATTTACGTAACGGCGGAGAACTCCTGCATTTAATCTTACATACGCGGATAGAACTAGAACGTTGAAATATGTTTCGGAGTTTTTATTCTTATTTTTAATAAAGATATTATCGACTTCATATATCGACATTTGGTGACATTAACGATTAACTTTGCTGATATTATTAAGTTATTGACCTGATATCGCTCATTTCAAAATCACGAATTTGCTCTGGAAGTTTCGGAACAGTCAAATGAGAAACGGTTCATTTAAAATGGCGAGCTAAAACCCAAATGACTTAAAGACGGAGGAAGGCATGACACTCCCCCCTATTTTTCTTTGAAAAATACACAGGCAAAACATCCTTGCGACGGCTTGAAGAGAGCACGTAAAGAGTACCTTAGCTTGGTACACGGTAATCAGTAACATTACGCTTAAACTAAGAGACCATAAATCAATCCGTTTACATTACGAAATTTCTTAAATCTAGATAGAGATCAATGTTCCTTAGTCCGATAGGCACAAGAACAACGCACGTGACTAGTGTTAGGAACGTTACGAGCGAATAATACAACAAAATTAGAGGCGAACCCCGTCAGTATTCAAAATCTAATACTTTATAGTAGGCAAACCGCACACTGACTTATTGAGAGATAGATAGGGGAAGAAAAACGAACGTGCTTCACGCATCACACCACTACCGGGAGAGGAAGGAGAAGTCTGCAGCTCTTCACCTCCCCCCATCAGCAGCAGTGAGACACCTTCCGCTGATCGCTTGAAATAAGCATATTAAAATATAGGTAAGCTCGACAGGTAGACTGGAAGGACGCGTCACAGTTGCGACGGGCACGATAGATAGAGTACACTAAACAAATTAATTCGAGAATCTGACACTATGAGATCTAGTTGTCTCCTCGGAGACCTAAACTTACTACCTTTCCTATCGGACGTTCGCACGCTATCGTACCTCCCGCAGCAGCGGCCCGAGATACCACTACGGAACGCACTAGACCGTCCCCGCTCTTCTTGACCCTGACTACCCTACCCATCGCCCATTTATTTCTCGGAGCGGGCTCGACGAGCATGACGATGTCTCCAGGGCTCAAGTTGGTTGTCCTCTTCGTCCACTTGGAGCGCGATTGAAGCTCCTGTATGTAGTCGCTTTTCCACTTCTGCCAGAAGACCTCTGCCAGATGGTTGACTCTACGCCAGCGCTTCTTTCCGTAGGCTATGAGGTCCGCAGGGGAGGTGTCGCAGAGAGGAGGGTTGTAGCCCGCTTCTTTCAACGTTAGGAGCATGTTTGGAGTCAGGGGTTGTGGATCATTAGGGTCGCTCGATAGGGACCATAATGGCGTGTTGTTGACGATTGATGCTGCTTCTTGAAAAAAGGTGTAGAGCTCATCTCTACTAGGCGTTCGCATGCCGCACTGGGAAAGCGAGAACAACATGGCCTTCTTTATAGCTCCCACTTTACGTTCCCAAACTCCACCAAAATGTGGTGCGTGAGGGGGATTAAAGATCCACTGTACATCGAAGTCTTGCAGCGTCTTGGAGAGTGACCTCATGTCGAGGTCCTGGTTATAGCTGCCGACGAAATTAGAACCGCGGTCGCTCCTTATGATTTTGCACGATCCACGAACGCACATGAATCGCCTGGGAGCGTTTCGAAAGCTAGAAGTGTCCATGGCAGGCAGCGGTTCCACATGCACCGCTCTAGAGGTTAGACAGGTCAACACCAAGGCCCATACCTTAGAAGTCCTCTTATTGCTTCTCGTAGAGATTCCCTCGACGACCCGCCACGGGCCTGCCACGTCCAAACCTGTGTTCGTAAAGGGAGCGGTGCAAGCAAGTCGGTCCTCCGGTAGGTCACTCATTTTCTGCTCTTCGGGTCTCCTTCTCAATTTTCTGCAGACGACGCAGTCATTTACGAACTTACGGATGACCTTCTTTCCGTGCACTATATGATAGCCTGCATCTCGTACGGCTCCATGAGAAATGTGAGCACCTTGATGCCCGAAGAGTTTGTGATAATGAGACACAATGCTAGAGGTGAGCGGGTGGTCTTCGGGAAGCACAATGGGGTGCTTTATACACCCGGGCAAGTTGACGCGCCTGAGGCATCCGCCTTCTCGCAACAGACCGTCAGCATCAATAAAGGGGCTCAAAGAAGACAAAGGGTGGCGCAGAGGAATGTCCTTTTCTTTCTTGAGATTACTGATCACGTCTTGAAAGGTTGCGCGTTGAACGTCAGAGATGGCTAACTTCTCACCCCCGAAGTTTAGCGATTCCAAGGGTCTGATGGCCAGAGCCACTCCTTTTCTTTGCTGAGTTCGGTCCTTCCATTTGAAATAGAAGTGCATCGCCAGTCTTGATGCTCTACGAACAGAGACAAAGTCACCAGTTAAGTAGGCAGGAACTTCACGCTGAAGCTCTGGGGTCTGAAGGGAGGTGACGAAGTTCGAGCATTCCTGGACGAGTTTCTCCTCGGGCAAACTCACTGAAAGCGAGATATCTGCGCCTTCTTGCTCGTCAGGCAGATGATCTTCCCACAGAAAGGAAGGGCCCGTCAACCAGCGTATCCTCTTCAGGTTCTCTGCGCTTGTGGGACGAGAGGCCATATCCGCCGGGTTGCACTCTGTGGCTACGTACCGCCAGAGTTCCTTGGGACGAACCTTCGTAGCCGCTTCAATTCTTCTAGTCACATACTTTGAAAATCTTTTAGTTTCGTTGTTGAGGTAGCCCAGCACTACCTTGCTGTCTGAGTACATCACTACGTCGTTGATCTCGACGCTCATTTCTTCGCATATTCTTCTGGAGGCCTCGCTGCACTCGACGGCCGCGCAGAGTTCCAAACGTGGTATGCTTGTGGCAGCTCTGGGAGCCACCTTGCTGTCAGCGCTTACAAAAGACACGTGTACTCGTCCACTCACATCGACTGATCGTAAGTAGGTGACATGTCCTATGGCTTGTTCAGAGGCGTCGGCAAAGGAATGCAAACTTCGTGAGTGAACCTCCCCGAAGTCTCCAGGAATGAGGCACCTGTCCAACGACAGGTCGGAGAGTCCTCGCAACGACTCTTTCCACGATTCCCACGTCGCAAGATGAGCGACGGGAAGAGGATCGTCCCACCCCAACCTTGCCAAATTTTCAGGGTCTTGTTTTACGGGAGGGATCAAGGTGCGCATGATCAGTCGGCCTCCCAATACGACGGGGGTAGCTAAGCCGATTGGATCGAAGATTGAATTGACGGTGGCTAACAAACCACGTTTCGTGAACGGTCGGTCCACCACCTCGGTATGTACGTCAAACCGGTCGGTCGTAGTATTCCACGTCACTCCTAGGGTGCGCTGACTACAGCCATCCTCCCAAAACTCCACTTTTCCTTCCTCGCGTTCCGATTCCGGGAATGCGTTCAAAACCTCCTGATGACTAGAAGAGATTTTGTGAAGACGAACCTTGAACGTCTCCAGGTACTCTCGAGTCTTGACTAGAATGTCGACGGCCTCTTGAGCTGAACCTGCGGATCCCAGTCCGTCGTCAACGTAAAATCCGCGCTCGACGTAGCTCAGAGCTTTCCAGGCAAGTCTGTCTCCGTTTTCTCTCTCCTCTCTTGAGGCTTCCCTAATGGCGTGGCGCAGACAGTGAGTTGCGACAGCCAGACTTGATCGATTTCCGAAGACGTGCACTCTTGCCCGGTATGAGACAATTGCTTTGCAAGGATTATTGTCCTTGAACCAGAAGAACCTGAGAAAATCTCGGTCGGAGGGACGGACATAGAAGGCGTGGAACATCTTTTCCACGTCGGCAACGAAACCAACCTTATTCTCTCGAAACCTAAGGAGCACTCCACGAATACTATTGTTGGCATCTGGCCCCTGAAGCAAGGTTCCGTTTAAGTTGCGTCCGAAATACTGCGCCGCAGAGTCGAAGACGATGCGCACCTTCTTTTTCTTGGGATGTGTAACGGGAAAAACCGGGAGATACCAAAAGTGTCCTTCGGCCGGTTGAAGTTCTTGGGAAGGAACTACCTCTACGTGTCCACTATCCACGTAGTCTTGGACTATCTTCAAACACTGCTGTAATTTGGCGGGGTCTTTGACTAACCGCGCCAAAGTGTTTCTGGAGCGGCGATAGACGGCCTTCGTGTTGTCTGGAAGCTTAGACATGCGATCTATGAATGGCAGCGGAGTTTCTAGATGCCCTTCAGCATTTACAACTATATTCTCGTCAATCAGCGACAAGAATTTCCTGTCCTCAACGGACGGTCCAGGACTCTCGTCGTCCATTCTGGTGTCGAAGACTGGAGCCAGAGGACCGAAACAAGGCTGAGCCGAAAAGTGATCTTCGACTTGAGTTTTATACACACTCATCTGCATGTTCGACGGGTGAGGCTCTGAAGGGTTGACTCTTCCAACAACAGCCCATCCCAAAGGTGTTTTGTAGACAGCTGGCTTCCGGTGGATTAGATCTGCAACTAACACATCCTCAGCGTCTCGGCCCAGCAACAGACTCACGGGAGCATTGCAGTCCAGAGGGAGAAATTCTGATGCAAGATGAGCAATGTCGGGGTTCTTCAAGACGTCTTCTCTCGTTGCCACGTCGTACTTATTATGAGGAATGCCGTCGTGCTCGAATAGCGGGGGAAGAGCGTAAGACTCAGAGCGGTTTACGCCCTTTACTCGAAAGCCCTCCGTAGTCCGACCGTAGGATTTAATTTTAGAACTTGAAATCGTGGTGATGGAATACGTTTCCTTTTTGTGAGGTAATGCAAAGAAATCTAACAAAGAAGATGTGGCGAAAGAGTTGGTACTTTGGTCATCCAGGATGACGTAAGTGCGGAGAGTTTTACTGCTTCTTCCGGGCGCCGTCACGTCCACCAAGACCATCTTAGAGCAGCTTCGGTTTTTCGATGGTTGTCACTTTTCCGTATACAGGTTTCCCATTTCTGGAGCGTCGCGTCTCTCGTTGAGAGGCGAAGACCTGCGGGCCCAGCGTCCTCGAGGCGCTGGTCCTCCCCTCGAAGCAAAACCTCTTCTCCGTACGCCGAAATTTTCTGAGTGGCTGCGCCTCTGACCCTCAGACCTGTCCGAATGAAGCAGCGTGTGATGAGAACTGGAACCACAGGCTTCGCACCTCTGATCTGCGGTGCATTGAGCTATACGGTGCGCTCCGAAACATCGGAAACACGCACCGCACTCCACAACGATACCCTTACGATCCGCAGCATTCAAACTAGAAAATCTGTTGCAAGACGCCAGAGAATGCCCGGAGCTATGGTGTAAGGGGCATTCGGTTCTCGTGTTTTCCACTTGCGAGGATTCAACAGCAAGCACGGTGGCTCGCTTGCTGGACTTGCCCTTAGGTCCAGTATGCTGGTCGTTGTCCAACTTGGTGAGAACTCCCGAGTACGTGCGCTGAGCATTCTCGCGCAAGAACCTGCAGAATTCCTCTAAAGGAGGATGGCGCTTATGAGATTTCTGGTAGTTGAGCTTGGATTTATTCCACCGGCATTTAATAAAATCCGGGAGCTTCTCATAAATTGGTTCGAGGCCCAGAGCGTAATTGTAGTATTCCAAGTCTCTCACCTCCCTCATCTGCCCCTGGATGCTGTAGCACAGGTCGCCCAACTTTTGCAGCGATTGAGCGGTTTTGGGATCAAATTCAGTCGTTTTTATTTGGTCGAATCTCTCGATCATCTTCTTGAACTCCGCCGTGATTTGCTCCGACGAGCCATATCGTTCTCTCAGTTGAGAGACGATTTCGTCCAAAGTTCGCTTCGGATCACTTCCGAATGAAGTCCTCAATCCGACGATTGTGTCACGAGGTTCCCCAGATGTGCGCGCTTCTAGGATGCCGACCACGTCGCTCGGATTTAAAGAAAGGTTCCTTAAGTCGTTTCGAAGCTCAGCGAACCAAGTATGGTAACGTTTGGGCTCGCCTCGGAAAGGGTTGGGAGGTGACTTTTTTAGTTCCATTAAAACTAGATGTCTTGAAGCGGCGTCGAGTTTAAGTTCATTTCCCGCGCAGCAGTCACTGCTGGCCAATGGTTTTTCTAGGTAGCACAAAAGCGGGTCTTGAGGGTTGTAATTGGTAGAGTTCCCTTGATTGTTGTCAGCGGCTCGAGTGGGTCTTGATTCCCGAACTCTCCGTGGGCGAGAACTCCGAAGTCCAGCATTGTAAATTCCTCTACTCTCCAGGTTCGGTGGGGGACGTACCTCAGAACGGCTCAAAAAACTAGAGTCGGAGCTCGTCGATGAGCACGGGGCATTTTGACGCATTTTGGAGGCCTTATTTCGTTTTCGATCTTGAAACTGGGAAGCAGCGTCCCGCTGCTGTGCCTGAGTGTCACGAAGGTTAGGTGGAGGGGGGCAATAAAACACACTGCCGTGGTTCTGCGAGACCCATTCTTCGGTGTGCCTAGATTTTTCCGTTTCGCTGACTGCGCCGATCGAAACGTCGGGGCTGGAGAGACCTCTGTTGTTGATCTCGTCTATTTCAAGTGAGATTTTACTTTTCTCTGCCTTAGCTTCTACTTCAGCAAGCTTCACAGCGAGCTCACACTGCGACCTGAGCTCCGCAACTCGTGCTTGGTGCGCAATGTTGATCCTCTTTATAGAACTTTCCAGGTCCACCAGCCTCGTGGACTCCGCCACGGACATAGCTCTAGAGGAGGTGCTTCGCCTTGGCCCCGATCCTCGACCGTCCTTTCTTGAGTGAGTTGACGTGGAGCTCTCGCTGGAAAGGTCGTTCACACGAGGGTTGAGAAAGCACTTTACCCGCCTCTTTAATTGCCGGTAGTCAGCCATGAGATTTTTAGCTTCTTGTCCGGCTCCAACTTTTCTTAGATATTCTAACTCGTTTTCTACGAGTCCTCGCCACTCCCGAAATAGGTGAAGACACTCGAGGGATTCCTGGTTCCATTCTTCTTCAGTCCAGGTTTCCCTTCTGGCGCTGGACATTTTTACTTTAATCGCTTCCTGAAGACGAGTCATGTGATCAAGCCGCACGACTCTTGAGTCCTGCTGTGGTCTACACGAATCCATTTTTTAATAAATGCCCCTACGCCGCGAAGTCTAATGGCACTTACTTCGTTTAGGAGCGATGCAGCTGTGTGTCAGCAGAGGTCTCGGGAGTATGCCACCCCAAAAAGATTGACTGTCGCGCCCTTATTCCCCTTCGCCAGGTAAGAAAAACACCGGAAGAAGAAGGAGGTTGTATTGGGCGCGGTTGAATACGTCACTGCAAAAACAAGAGTTATTTAGTTCTACAAATGGAGGCACTACCTAGGCTTCGGCTCGGAACTTTATATCTTTTCCTTGGAGCACTGATTTCAATTAGATACAATATTTCCTCGAAGTGGTTTGAATCGTTGAAACAGCACCGGAATGCTGAGTCGTAGTCACAACAAAATGTTCACACAAATTTGAAAGAAGCGAGACGGAAGCAAGGTAAGCCATTTCATAATAGAGCCACCAATATTTTACTACTTTCAAAGTCAGGATTTTTCACCCAACTGCTGCAATTTTACTCACGTACTCAGTAAAGATTAGACTATAATGACATCGAAAGGGTGTGAAATTTAGGTTGCACACAAGTTCAATCACGGACTTCTCAGAAAGAGATAAACGGCTTAAAAAAGTTGAGTCATAGAGACGAAAGCAATGAAACAAAGCTATGAGTTACAAGATACGCAAACTTTCCGTAATAGACAGAAAAGGAGGGGGAATCGAAAACCTAATCAATGTATGTATATTTATAAAATATTTCTCATGAATTCTATCGTGAACAAATGAAATACCTAAAAGGGGCTGAAAAACATCACCTTAATTTTGGGGCCCGAACGATACAAAAGAGAAACTCTACTCAACTACGAAATTATTTCATAAAAAATACTCTACCGATAAGGACAGCAACTTTACAGAGCAGCCATAGCTTTCAATGAGGAGCGCTAATTCCCGATATTCAAGTTCACAAAGGCGATCAATGCCTCTGCGATTTAAACAGTTTCAAAACAACGCAGATTTCAAGAAAAATAAGAAGCACTGCGAGAAAACAAATGTAAAATTAGATAAGAAGTTTCTAATCGTCTCAGAATTTATTGCTAGTGCTTAGCTGCTGGTACAACAGAGGTAATCTGAGAGTATTACACTACCTTTACATCTTTTTTAAAATACTTACATCTTTTTTGCGAGACCTCCGCTATGACACATTTCCTAACCTAATCAGTACGTTTTACATTGCCTGTAAAGTAAAAGAAATCACATTAAATTGTTATCAAGCGCACACGAGATTTACAAACCAGACTAGGCTTAACTTTACAAAGACACGAAAGGGTTCAAGGTCGGCCATTTTTTATATGGCGCTCGAGGCGCAGTAATACACGACAACTGCAATGGAAGACTCGTAATATGCACATGACCTTCAATTAGTCATGCTGCAAATTAAAGCATCTCGGCCCCTTCAATAAATAACACACTTCTTCGATCATACAAATGATTTTGAGACTCAGTGGTCAAAACTTACAGAGAAATATAAATCACTTGAACAAGACAAAACGCCCAGCGAAAACGTTCTGAAGCTACTGAAGCACACACGGGAAAACTGACAGACGCAATGGTAGAATGGCTATCTACCATTTTTACAGATATAAGGCACACTTCCACTTCAGTTCTGTAATTTTATGAAGTTCGATCATCACTTAAAAAAGGATTAACACATTTAAAAACGCAGGCACACGAGAAATTAGGAGGTAGCCTGAGCACGAAATATCACACCTGCTCTCGGAAGAGCTTCTGATACAGTGACGTGGACGGTGGAAGCTATTCCACAGGGGACGCCAAAATAAGAATGTTGCCAAAAAACCCCAGCATATGCTACAAGAAAAAACCCAGATCAGCGAAAAAAGGCGTTAATGAATAAATTTTCTTACACTTTTCTATTGTTTTCGAGGTTACCAAGTAGTACAATCATTTTAGCTCCTTGAAATTAATTGTTTTGCCAACACAATTCATGACTGTAAACCCCAGGAGACAGATAAGAAACCCAGATCCGCGGTTAAAACCCCAGAATGCGCAACCAGCTGAAGTGAATTTACGTAACGGCGGAGAACTCCTGCATTTAATCTTACATACGCGGATAGAACTAGAACGTTGAAATATGTTTCGGAGTTTTTTATTCTTATTTTTAATAAAGATATTATCGACTTCATATATCGACATTTGGTGACATTAACGATTACCTTTGCTGATATTATTAAGTTATTGACCTGATATCGCTCATTTCAAAATCACGAATTTGCTCTGGAAGTTTCGGAACAGTCAAATGAGAAACGGTTCATTTAAAATGGCGAGCTAAAACCCAAATGACTTAAAGACGGAGGAAGGCATGACAGGTATCTGCAAGTTTGTGTTCTTTAGAAAGATTAGCAATAGCTTGGGACAAGCCAGGCACAGTAAATTTCATTTGAAATTTTTCATCAACGAGAATAGGCGCTTGCAAAGGTTTACGACAATTCAAAATATCTATAGTTAGGCTAACCTCTGCAAAAATTTTAACTCCTTTCTCCAAGAAGGAGCTCACAGCGAACTGTGTCTTGCACAAATCATCAAAAGAATCTAGACGGTTGAACGCTCGAGTTGCAATGTATGATCTTTGACTACCTGTATCAACCAAGAGCCGTACATTCGTCTCTTTGTTACCCATGCCAAATTGCAACGTAAGAGTAGGTAATAAATATCCAGCCTGTAACTCTTCAAGTAGGTCAGCTTGGCAGCTGCCGTCGAGCTCTGTCTGCGATCTACAACATCATTGAAAACAGACAAATAATTATGATACCTTAATCTGTCTGTTTCATCACCCTTAAAAACTTCTATTTTTACTAGCGGCAATTTAACATCCCTAACTATCTCAGAGACAACCGCAGACCTCGAAACAGTAGTGCTATCGCCTTTAATCAACTCTGACAAATCCACGCACGTCATCACATAAGGCCGTCATGTCCCCCAGATCATCTTTAGCCAACGCGTCTCGCGCTCGTTTGAGCCCTATGGTGATCTTCCGTCTAAATACACCGCGTTTCCTGGTTAGGGAAGCTTTATCCATTCTGGGAAAATTGATTAGTACACAAATACAGGAAGACACCGGATGAGAGCAACAGCAATACAAGCTGAAAAAGAGTTATTAAAGCAAGCGGTTATAATGGGAGGAGGCTTCATTTTAACCTATGTTGGATAACATGAAAAAATTAATAGATGAAGAACAGGAAAAGTTAGAAAAATTATTAGTTTTTAGTATTAAAAGGTATCGATATTTTTCCCTTGCCCGCTCTTACTCTCTAACCTTTTCACGAAAAGGAAGGAAATGAAGGAGTCTTATTCAGATATTTATTCCAGTTTAATTTTTTATTCAGTTGAAGACCTCCAACGGGAGGCATAATTTTAAGAAACTTAGGTTAGTTCAGTTGAGACCTCCAACCAGGGTTGCGGAGTCGGAGTCGGAGTCGGGAGTCGGAGTCGCCGGAGTCTGATGTTTTAGGATGGAGTCGGAGTCGCTTCTCTGAAGTGTGGTGGAGTCAGAGTCGGAGTCGCTTTTCCGAATGTGGTGGAGTCGGAGTCGGAGTCGTTCATTCGGATGTGGTAGAGTCGTTGTTGGAGTCGTTCTTTTTTGGTGTCTTCGATTCTAATTTTTGCTAAAAATTATTTATAATTCTTTAAAACTAAAAGTAAACCAAAACAGAGTTAGAATGCTTTGCTGAAAAATCTAAAAAATACGCAATGTTTTTGTTGATTGTTTTGTTCTAAGTATGAAACAGCGTATTTATTCCTATCACTAATACCGTCATGTTATCTAGTCATTGAGGCTTTGCACAGATATATATGAGAAACCTACGAGTGCGAAATATAATTTTTGTACCCAGCATTGATGTATATTTTGTAGTTAATAGCAGGAATTAATAATTGAAAGCATCGCAAATTCATTCTGTATATTTCTGTTTAGTTCATTTTTCCTTCAATTAATACATAGGAACTGGAAAATAGTAGTAAATGTGTTGCAAGTTACTTGCAGAACATTTCAGCTGATGCAATACATTGTACTCACATAAAGAGTGGTAACTCTGTATGCTCAAAATGATGCATTGATTGATAATGATCATAAACATTTCTAGTCTTTAGGTTATGATTCATTGCCAATGAGTAGTCTTTGCCGAAACCTGAAGCTATGGTCTAGTGCACAAAGACTTCTAGTTTTCAAGTCATGTTATCAAAATTGATATGGATTCCGTGTTTTTAGGTCAAGTTAACATGTATTAATAATGAAAATTTCTGCTCATTTCTCAAGTTATTCCTTGAATGTAATTTGGTTCTTTCAGAGTTATATTGTATTTCACTATATCATCATCATGTTTAATTTTTATCTTCGTATCACTCCCCAGTTTCTAAGCAAGTGTACGCTGAAATGGAGAATTTTATAATTATCTTGATACATTTTTAAAAACTGAAATAGTATTCGTTTTGTAGCATTATATAATTAATTACTTCTTGTTAAGGAAGATTTGGAAATGTTGTAAGGTTATCTATATCGGCATTGAGACACTTGAAAAAAAATAAAATACGATGTAAACGAGCTGCAATGAAAATAATTACACACACCAGCAAAAACTTCACTTACAGTCACACACACATTGTAACTGAAAACAATGCACTATCTCAGCTGCAATGGTTTTTGCATTTATGCGATAGTACAAATTCTCTTGCTGGAAACGTTTCAAATTGCTCCAAAAAACACGAAATAAGAAGAACCTGGGCGTTTATTAAAATAACAAATTGTCCAATACAAAGTAAAAAGTTAGACGAAAATAAGAGATAGTATCATATTTCACGCAAAGAAGCTAGAAGTGACTTTTATTCGTAAAAAAACGCTCCGAAAACGTCAGAACCCTGCGATGAAAGCAGAACAACTTTTGCTTATTATATATAGCCGAAATGTAACATAGAGTTGAGCAATAATATGACACCTTTTCTGCATTGTTAACCTGCATAGTGTAGGTACAGAGAAGAAAAGGCAGTGTGCAAATCTGGCCTATCTTATCTACACGTATACATAATTTTGGGGATTTGAAGCATAGTCATTGAATTAACTATTATAATTTCAATGAATTAGTGCATACTTAGTAATAAAAAACTGTTGATACATATCTATGCTTCTCAGTGTAGACAATGCCTACATTACCTACTCAGAAAACACTTGTCAGTAATATACAGGGTGTTTCAGATTCAGAATAAGAGGCAAAAAATTGCACACCAACTAGAAGATATCCAAATAAAAACTTTTTCTTCTATAAAATTTTCCGAAGAAAGAGACATTGAGATATTAGCAGTTTCTTGTTTTTAAGGGTGAAATTTAATGAATAAATTACTCGCAATATTGATTTTGAATTTACGTTGATCCGGCGCAATGTGCTAGTTGCATGACCTCCTAGATCTCCTGACATGACTCCACTCGATTTCAATTTTTGGGACACGTGAAGAGCCTTGTCTATGCTACACCCATTGAGTCTGAGGAAGATCTTGTGGCCAGAATTGCAGTGGCTGCAGGTGAGATACCTTAATGCCAGACGTGTTTCCTAATATTCGGCAGCCGTTAAGGCTAACATTCAAAAAGTGCATAGATGTAGGTGGAACACATTTTGAACAATTTTTGTAAAGTAAATTCAGAATCAATATCGCGAGTAATTGTGCCATTAAATTTCAACCTTAAAAACAACAAACAGCTAATACCTCCCAACCCCGATTTTTTGGGGGAAAATTTCATAGGACAAAAAGTATTTATTTGGCCATTTTCTACTTGATGTCCTCGTGTTCGGAAACACTCAGTATACATAATTGTGTACACGACTCGTCATAAATGACGGGATTCGATATTGTCTGTATAGAAATCTTCCAGATGTGGACCATAAAGAAATATTTCCATCCTAATAGCACCCGCGATTAAAATATTCTAGTACTTATGCACTGGTGAGACTCGCATCACAGAGACAGTCATTAAGCATCTTTAAGAGCGTGAAAGGGAGACAGACAAACCAACAAAGACGGACAGCCAATTTTGTTTGTTCAATGAAATTTCCTGTTGAATATTTTCTGTATTTCTGATGGCGGCTTTGTGGAAGAAAAAGTTTTTTTCAGTTGGCCTCTCTTAGTTCACAGACAAAAATTTGAAACTGATGAAATGAGGTCTTTTTGTTCGTTGTTTTTTGTTTTGCAGCTGCATCTTTTCTTTTCGGTTTTTGTGTTTAAATTTAACTTTCTATAATTAAGCACGTTTGCGCTTCTAGCAGACCTGCATTAACCTTAAATAGCTTTAATTAAAATTACTTGTTACGCTTTGGCGTTCACTCATTAAATTATCTTTGAGCTTGCTCTGCTTGGGCAACACGTCGTCCTTTTAATAAAAGTGGGTCTGGTACCTCTAACTTATTTCTCTTGCGTAAAAAGTAGTCTCTTTCTGCGACTTGAACTCCTCGACCCGGCTTTTGCAGCCTCTTGAATAGGCACTTATTATTGAAGGTAATTAATTGTCAAATAATTGTTAAAATCTTAGTGCTATATGCAATCTTGCAATAAGATACGATATTCACATAGTCGGCGACCAGACATCTTAAAACTCTGTATCTCTCTACTCAGAACGCCTCTAAAATTCCCTACCGGAGTACCGTACTGATGACCGGCCGCGTCCATTGGGTGTCTTCTATTTTTAGCGAGTATCGTTTTAAAAACTAACCTTACGTTAAAGAAGATCTTCGGTCTCTGTTTTAAAGCAATTTAATAATAAAAATATTACAGAGGACGCTGCTGAGCGTACTGTTGGAATCCTCAAGATCTGCCTAACTTGGGTACGGTTTCTCTTTTTGCGCAGGAGAAAAGGGAAACGACTTGCTGTTGTTCCCTTGAAGTTCTTCTGTATTTGAAATAAATGTTCGAGCAGTTGCCCTTAAGTTTTAAATCCTAAAACTCCATTGTATTAACATAGGAGAGATTACGCTCACGAAATAGCTAAACCTATTTATTAATTTGTTCAAAGGAGACACTTGACCATTTATTGTATAAAAACAATCAATACTATACCGGGTGTCCCACAAAAATGTCCCGGACTTTTTAGTTGATAATATCTCCGCTTTAAATTAACGTTTTAATTGTCTTTTATTTACAATTCAGTCAATTTTGTTTCCTTTTGAAATAATTTAGGTTTTTGAAAATCAGTTGAATAAACTTTAGGACGATCGATTTACTGAAAGGGGTAGAAAAATTGTTCAAAGGGAAAGTTTTAAAAACAACACTGGTGTTTTTCTTCATTCCTCAATACCTACTGTTAAGAATAATTTCATAACGATGTATCGTACATACAACTAAGTATTTAAACCCTCTGAGAGGTTTCAAGTTCAAGTGTTCTCAATAATAGTGTTTCAAGGACTGATAAAAAACGGTGGAATAATGGGTAAAACTCTTCGTTCAATGGTGGCTAGAAGTAATACTTGCCTTGAGAGAAATGGAGGGTATGTCGTTGGATACTAAAATTACCTCATTTATTTAAACTTTATATAAGGTAATGATTTGTTACTCCTTAAAATTTTTGTGTGTTCAGTTTTATGGAAACTACAAAATAAGGAAGAATATCAATATTGTTTTAAAAACTTTTCCTCTGAACAATTAATTTCTCTGCTCGTTTCAGTAAATTGGACATTGTACAGTGGTTATTCAACCGATTTTCAAAAATTTAAATTATTCGAAAAGGAAACAAAATTTACTACATTGTGAAAAAAAGCAATTAAAATATGTTAATATAAAGCTGAGATATAATTAATTAAAAATAGGGAACATTTTTATGGGACACCCGGTATAATAAAAAGCCAGGTGTCCGTCAATGATAAGTATATGTTCTCGAGTGTAATTTCCCCTATCTCATTACAATGGGAATCTGCTTGCTTGGACAGTATCATAAATACCATCGAAATATGAAAAACCTGGCATCTGCTCACTTATGTTTATAAGTAAAAAACATTGCGTGAAAATCGAATCAACTGTCAAGAAAATGCGACTCATTGCATTTAAATTTCAAAGGCATTTAAATGCTTAAAAGGTATGGCAAATTTTTTAAAAACCTCTTGCGAACAATAATTTAAATTACAATTCAGGTAGGTATTATGTTATACAATTTGCTTGGTAGTTGTGTGCGTTTGTGACGTTTTTAAAGATGCTTAATGACCGAATCTGTGATACGAGTTTTACCAGTGCACAAGTACGAGAATACCGTATTTTAATCGCGGGTACTATTAAAATGGATATATTTGTTTGCCATTTTTATCTTGAGATTTTTTTAAAACGATACCATTGGATCCCGTCATTTTTGACCAATCATGTACACTAGTATATTGATTATTAACAATCTGTAGTCAATTTAAAAGTCGTTCGCTAATAAAGAATATAATGAACATATGCACAGGTTTCAACACCTGCAACCGTTTACTACTAAGAATGAGTGTCGTGTGTTTATTTATACGTTTTGTGTCACGCTGTTAAGAATAATTGATAGGAAAAAAATAGCACTGGCGGTCTTGGTTCCAGTTCACGGTCAATTAATACACTCATTTTCGTTGTGCAATAGCTTTGTAGTAAGTCACTTTCATCACAATTAGAGCGATCCAGAGCCTTATATACTCAAGTTTGTATCGTGAATACCGAGTTCGGCGGGGTATTGCATATTGAAATATGCTGTATTGTATATTACAATATACTGTATTGCAATGCACTGTATTGCATATTACAATATACATACACAAGTTCGCAGTTGCTTTCAGTAATGCTGAATTTCTGTATCTTGGATACGACACGAATGGCTATAACTACTTCTCTTGCGGCTCAAAAATGCTGTGTTCTGAGTGTTTATTACTCCTATAAGAAAATTAAGTTACCTTTGGAATAAGCTGAAAGCACGGAAACTCCACTCAAACGAAAATTTGTTGAAGAAAGCTATTGAATTTTGTCATTTTTTACGGTCTGCGTACACTAGTTAAGAAATAAAATATTCATCTTATAAATTATGAATAGGTGAAGTTGGAGTCACAAAATTGTGAATAGGCGGAGTCGGTGTTGGAGTCGCCAAATTCTGGAGAAATGGAGTCGGAGTCGGAGTCGCCAAATTCTGAGAAGGTGGAGTCGGAGTCGGAGTCGGAGTCGCCAAATTCTGAAAAGATGGAGTCGGAGTCGGAGTCGGAGTCACCAAATTCTGAAAAGGTGGAGTCGGAGTCGGAATGGGAGTCGCCAAATTCTGGAAAGGTGGATTCGGAGTCGGAGTCGGAGTCGCAAATTTATTCCACCGACTCCGCAACCCTGCCTCCAACGGGAGGCAAAATTTTAACAAGGTAACAAACTAAGGCGACTCCACCGTCGAGGCTGTCGCAACACTGAAGTTCAAAACCTTAACTAAGAAAATAACCCTTAACTTAGACAGCTGCCACTTTTAAATTTGATCGTCTCTCCGCAGTGCGAACGCAGAGTCAACCACAAGACTGTTGTGACTAACTTGCGAGGTAATCTAGTTTTAGGTACTAGATTAAAAAAGCAATATTGTAACTGTGGCATGGAAAATTAATTTGAGCCAGAGAGACAAGAGACCTCCAACTCCCCAGTTGCTCCAGAGCACTTCAGGGCACCCAAATCAAGAATACGAGCATGGTCCCCAGCAGACTGGACCCCGCACGAGCGCAGCCACAAGCGTAGAACAGCCCCAAAGGTGTGGCCGAACTCAGCCAAAGCAGAGCTTCCTGAAAAAATTTAAAGAACAAGCTTAGGAAAAAAAACTATCATAGAAAAAGTAAATATCAAGAATTGGCAATAGACAGAAAAATAGTAGAAAGTGAATCGATGAAACTAACGTACGCACCCTAAGGAAGTGCCGGAGCCTGAAGCCGATTGACGAACGACACAGAAAAGAACTCTCGGAAAACAGGCGCCGTAAACCCCCGGAACGACCTTGGCAATACTGTGGAAAAGAACCGTACGCTAAGGTTGCGTTCAGTTACAAAAGATGAACGAATTATTCAAAAATATCTTGTTGCACAAAAAATAGACCAGTTAAGTCAATCTGCTCACCTAAAAACTGGTAGTCTTCAGTAATTGCAATCGTTCAGGCAAGAAATAGACATTCAAAGTGAAATATAGTAGAGTAATTCACGCTCCACGCAGAATAGTAAAGGATAGGTTGAGACTTTGATGCTTTGGAAAGTAAGTGAAATTTAACTGGCAGAGCCACTCTCTGGAGAGTTAAAACCTCCCCTTTCAGACGAGTGAATACCTTAAAACGTACGTCAATTTGAGTAAGTTCAATTTAAGGGTTAAATTTGAGTCGTAGAATTACCGTGGAGTGCAATTTGAAGAAAAATGGGTGTTAAGAACACAACTTAACAAACTAGAAAGAAATCTTACTTCGTAACTGAAAACATAGAAAAGATGAATCTCAAGAAGAATAGAATGGCCCGATTCGCAAAACTGATTGTCACCAGGAACAGTAGCTGAGCACCAAGATACCACCAGGTAACCAAGCAAAGCTTGGCCACGAACCATGGCAGCTCGCAGAGAGAGACGTCACCACGACAGATGAGCCCGCACATTAATTACCAGAACACGCGCCAGAACACAAGCGCTCATGGAGCAGGAGAAGTGGAGAGTCTGCCGGACGGAATCCCCATCCGCTAGAGGTCACGTCCGGAAAGCAGAAGTTTAATGTTAAGATAGAGTTTGAAAATTAAGAAAGTAACTAGAAGGTTTTTAACAATTTAAGCTTTGAAATTTGAAGATTCTAAAATTGCCGAAAATTTGACAACTCCGCTCATTGATTCCGCACATCACCACCCTCCACTAGCAACCTACCATTTGCATCTTTCACTCTCGCCTCACTCTCCACCTGTCCCTTCCTAATTCTCTGCACTTCCTTCCAGAAAACCTTCCTTCTCTCCATGAAGTCCCCTCCCAACTTCCTTCCCCACTCCTCATCCGCCTCTCTCTTTGTTCCTCTTACCATTCTTTGTACCTCTTTCTTCCTCTTCTTATACTTTTCGAAATTTTGCTGGCTGACCCTTTGCAGCCGCCTTTCGAACGCCCCCCGCTTTCTTCTCACAGCCGCTCCTACTTCTCCATTCCACCATTCACTCCCCTTTCTTCCCAACTTTCCTTACCCCACACACTTCCCTCGCACATTTCTCCACCGCATCTTTAAATAACTTCCATTCCCCTTCCACTCCACCAACTTCACTTACGTTCACCCTCTCATACTCTACTTTCATCTTCTCCTTATACTCACACTCGCGCTCAGAATCATGCAACTTGCTTACATTTAACATCTCCCTTCCACTCCTCTTTTTTACACCTCCCTACACTCCACTTACTCTCAACTTTCCTTCGACCAAGTAATGATCTGATATCCGAATCATCTCACCACGGAACACATAGACATCGAGCACACGACCCATCACTCTCCTACTAACCAAAATGTAATCCATCAATGCTCTCTCCACTATCACACTCATTTGTCCTCACATAAGTATACATGTTTATATATATCTATATTTTTATTTTTATTGAGTGAAAATTAAAATAGTGAAAATTGCGGCTGAGTCACGATCTGGAAAGGTGGTATCAACGTTGAAATTCAGTTCTAGGGACTGTGGTAGAAGGTCGCCAAATCTTTGGGTTCTATTGAGTGCTGCTATGTGTGGCTGTCAGCTTTATTTGCGTTAGTGTAGTTAATGTCAGGGTGTGCTCTGGGAGGTCAGTCTGCTGAATTGTATGTTTTGCTATATCGGTGTAGGTGTTGTGGGTTCGTTGGTGTTGTTCATGCTTTTCGTTATCTACTTTTTGTTTAATTACGATTTTCCTGTTCGGGCGACTGGATGCTAGAGTTCTGTGTGGTCCATTACAGTTAAGGCATTGCTTAAGTAAGTGTGTTCTTGTGAGGTGCATTCTGAGCAACGTTGTGTTTGTTGGGTGCATTTGTGTGTTGGATGGTTTTCATATTTGTAGCATTTGTAACAGATGAGGATGTAGGTGTATTTGTCTTGTTCGCATTGATATGGTGTAATTTTTGTGGGATATATGTAAAACCCATCTCGGAAGATCCTTCGTGCGGTAGTGGTGTCAGAAGTTAATGCGTTGATTAGATGCGTGTATTGTTCTATTTTGATTATTTCTGTTATCGTTAGCCAAGAATTTTGATGTTGAATTTCTGTTTTGATTTCGTCAGCAGGTCGTGAACCTATTTCGTTGTCAATTTGCCTAATAAAAATGGATCTTTTAGCTCATAGGTCAATGGGAATAACTGGAATTATATTCAGTTTTTGAAATGTGTTGATTGCTTAGCTGGAGGTTAGTTCATCAACTGAAGTGACATCATCAGTAACTGCATAGAAACCGGTTTTGGTGGAAGTCAGTCGAATAAGAGGAGCATTTAGGTCTGTGAAGGTTGTTTCGAAAGTTTTTGATCTGTCCACTGGTTTTGAGTTATCGATAAATTTTAGTTGTACGCGGTATGTTAATGATTTTGTTCTAGGTGCAGTACTGGTTGTAGAAATGTTGGTGTTAGCTGGAATATGCAGTGTAGGAGGGAGGTTGCTAGGGTTTAGAGGGAAGGTATCTAGAATGACGGCGGGTGAAGGAAAACTCGCGCACCAGTGTAATGTAATTTACTGGTCCAAGCTCAGCTATGAGCTTACACTGGCAGCACAACTGCTCCTCGCCAGTCGGGGAGGACCAAGCCATAACGGTTTGGTAGCGCAGGACCCCGGCTGACCCACCGGCACACACGAGTAGGGAGGTCGAGATCGTGCTGTGGGCAAATGGTTTTGTCAAACAAAGGTCCCGAAGAAGCGGACATCTATGAGCTGAGAAGCTAAGCTTTACATTCAATTATAGGCAAATTATTCTAATAATAATAAACCTTCAATTAGAAATTTCTTAAGAAATACGCAATTTAAGGAGATCATCCAGGCCCCTGCCAGGCCCCTGTCGGTCCGATGAGCATTTTTAATGTTGTTGTTGAAAAAGTGCATATATACATTTTAATTAAAAGCAAACGTTTCGGAATACATAAATTCCATCTTCAGTGCTGAAACAAAGTAAAATACTGTACATGAGAAAATGTTCGCAAACTGTATAAATGAAAAGTAATTCACATATTAAGAAACTAAACTACCTAACCCAATACTAAAATTCATCAGAAAATAAGCAAGCCTAAAAATAACGTATATTTACAAATTCAAAAATAAGGTACCTAAACAAACCCAATTATTCAAAAGCCATTCATTCACACGCTCATATCCCGGATTCATTCACACACTAAGTACATGCAACCTTATGCTAGTAAGTAGGGACAATGTTTAGTTTAGTGGCACTGTTATCTTTATTCAATTGAGGTCTATGAGAAAATATATAAAGTGATTCTAAGATTCGAAGATCTTGTTCATTATTAATTTTACAAAGCGTTGAAAAGTTACTGGTGTGGAATTCTTGGATGCTTGTTATCATTATGAAGTTATTCCAAAATTTCTTCGTGTCCGTTTATACCGCCACCAACTGGAGAGCTCGAATTTATGGAGATCTGTACAGCGCAAGCTGTTATGGAATGAGCTGAAATTTTAACGGCGGAGAACTGCAGCCCTGGAACGAATTCATCTAACATGTCTCCAGCAGCTAAAGGAAAGTGTCTCGTCAGTAGATTTTGCGTGCCTCAAACTCTGGCTTCATAATAAACTGGTGCAATATGTAAATTCTACCCGGACTATACAAAATAATAAACTAGTCAGGTTAGGTGTATCAACATTGCGCAATAGTGTGGACCCGGATGAAGTTATTTTTAATTATTCAAGTAGAACTTTATCTTCAGACGAGAAACGGATTTTATGCTTAGGATTAGAATTTGGTTTACCCATTGCAAAAGTGAATTTTCATAGATATTTCTTGTTATTCGAACGTTTATATAATAGGTTAGTAAAATTTGATTTTACTCCTACTGTTCAGAATGGAAGAGAAAATTTTAGGAATTGCTTGAGAACTCTTGCTCACAAATTTTATAACAAATTTGATCGCCACCGCAATATCTGTGCAATGTTCAATAGGAAAGATTTTTCTGTTCTGAAAAAACTCAGGGATGACACTTCTATATATGTAACTAAGCCAGACAAAGGCAATGGAGTGGTTATTTTAGATAAGCAGGACTATGTGTCGAAGATGAAACTGATTTTATCAGACAAACAGAAATTCATAGAAGTTAGTACTGACAAAAAGACATTAATCATGAAGCTTGAGAATAAAATAAACTATAGATTAAAAAAAGATCATGATACGGGATTAATGCCTGAAAATCTGTACAAAGCGAGCCGTTCAGTGGGATCACAGCTGGGAATTTTATATGGGTTACCTAAGATTCATAAGCCTGATACACCAATGAGACCTATTTTATCTACATGTAATACGCATTTGTCCAAACTTTGTTCAAATTTGGTACCTATTTTAAAACCGTATTGTGTCTGTAAGTATTCAGTAGAGAACTCATTTGAATTTGTTAACCAGATTTCTAATGTAGAAAATATTGACAAGTTTTTCATGTGTAGCTTTGATGTGGAATCTATGTATACCAACATACCCTTGAATGAAGCTATTGATGTGCTATTAGATCGGGTTTTTCAAGAAATGGTAAGATTATGAATTACAACAGGACGCAGTTTAAACGATTACTCGAGGTTGCGCTTAAAGATTCACATTTTGTGTTTAACGGTACTACGTACAAACAACTTGATGGTTTGTCAATGGGGGCGAACCTATCACCCCTTGTAGCTAATATTTTTTTAGATCATTTAGAAAAACAGGTTGTTGACCAGTGCCCAATCGAATTCAAACCTCAGTTTTATCGAAGATATTTAGACGACACATTTGCATTGTTCCGCTCAGAAGATGATGCGAATAGATTTTTCCAGCACATCAATTGTTGCCATTCTAATGTAAAATTCACGATGGAACCTGAACAAGATGATCAACTTGCATTTTTGGATGTTTTGATAAAAAAGGCACACGCCAAGCAATCACGTCAGTTTACAGAAAACCAACTTTTACTGGACTCGGAACGAATTTCTTTAGCTGTATTTATGAAGGATACATCAAATCATGCATTACAACTTTATTGCATCGAGCATTTAAAATCTCCAGTTCATATGAACTGTTCCATCGTGAAATTCAGCAAATCTATCGAATTTTAACAATGAACAAATATCCTAAATTCTTGATCGACAACGTAGTAAGAAAATTTTTAGATAGGAAATTTTGTCCGCCACCGGTTGTCCAAAGCGCAGCAAAGCAGACGTCGTATATTGAAATACCATTCTTAGGTTATTTGGACGCCAGTCTCAGGAAGGAATTGTTAGCTCTGGTCCGGAATTTTTTTATGTCTGTGGACGTGCGAATCTTTTATAGAAACAATTTTAAAATTGGATCGTTTTTTAATAGGAAGGAATGTTTGGAGGAATGTCTGTGGAGTGGATGTGTTTACATGTATAAGTGTGATTGCTGCATGCAATCTTATGTTGGTAGTACTACTGTCCAACAATTCATCAGACACAGCCAACATGCAGGTATTTCTCATAGAACAGGCCGACCATTAGCTTCACCATCGCAATCCTCCATCAGGGAGCACTGTGAAAATTCAGATCATTCATTCAAAACCAGTAACTTTTCAACGCTTTGTAAAATTAATAATGAACAAGATCTTCGAATCTTAGAATCACTTTATATATTTTCTCATAGACCTCAATTGAATAAAGATAACAATGCCACTAAACTAAACATTGTCCCTACTTACTAGCATAAGGTTGCATGTACTTAGTGTGTGAATGAATCCGGGATATGAGCGTGTGAATGAATGGCTTTTGAATAATTGGGTTTGTTTAGGTATCTTATTTTTGAATTTGTAAATATACGTTATTTTTAGGCTTGCTTATTTTCTGATGAATTTTAGTATTGGGTTAGGTAGTTTAGTTTCTTAATATGTGAATTACTTTTCATTTTTACAGTTTGCGAACATTTTCTCATGTACAGTATTTTACTTTGTTTCAGCACTGAAGATGGAATTTATGTATTCCGAAACGTTTGCTTTTAATTAAAATGTATATATGCACTTTGGTTCTTCTGTTTATTTTACGCATAAGATTCCCTAAGAATCGTCCATTAAGTACTATAATATTCTATTGAAAAAGGACCCTTAGGTGTTGGACTATTCGGTCCTAAAATTTTATGGCGCTACGGACACTAGATCCCCCCCTCCCCCGGGGGTGTATGGGGACCAAAAACCCTGAGTTTTCGACCCCATATGAAAAAAAACGGGAAATGGAAAATGTGCTCCTGTAACTTCACTAACAACGCTTCAAGGATTCTAAAACTGACTTTGGTTTTGTTCTAGCATGAAAACTCAATTAGTTCTATTCTTTTTACATACGAGTATATAAATGAACCAAGAAACCAATATGTCTAGTTTTTTTCAGAAAAACTAAGGCCTGAATCGAAAAAATTACTACAAATATAAAAACTAGAAATTTTTATAAAAAAATAAATTTTGTTGCTGTTTTCTTGCATATTGCAATGCACAGTGTGCAAATGAAGTTATGCATGAAGATCATCTAAATAAAAATGAAAACAGCATTCAATTACATAAATTGTTCATTATATTACAGTTCAGATAGAAATTCATTTGTGCCATATTACCAACACTTTTTACTTTCAACATTCAAAAGAATAGAAGTCATTGAGTTACCATGCTAGAACAAAACCAAAGACAGTTTTAGAATCCTTGAAGCATTGCAAACACAGTTACTGGAACAAATTTTCCGTATGAAACTTTTTTTATTTGTAGGAAAAAATAAGTTAAACATGTTTATGTTATCAGTGATCAAATATCGCGTATAAAAAACGAAAAAAGTCAAATGGACAATTTGTTCCTGTGACATTGTTTGCAATACTTCAAGAATTCTAAAACTGTCTATGATTTTGTCATAGCATGAAAACTAAATGACTTCTATTCATTTGAAACATCCATAAAAATTTACCAAAAAACTAATTTTTTGTATTTTTCAAAAAATTAGGCCTAAATCGAAAAAGTTACATGAGTAAAAATGTTTACTTTCAACCAGGGTTGCGGAGTCGGAGTCGCCGGAGTCTCATGTTTTAGGGTAGAGTCGGAGTCGGAGTCGCATTTTTGAATGTGTGTTGAGTCGGAGTCGGAGTCGCATTTCCGAATGTGGTGGAGTTGGAGTCGTTCATTCGGATGTGGTGGAGTCAAGGTTGGAGTCGCTATTTTTTGATGTCTTCGATTCTAATTTTTGCAAAAAATTATTCATAATTGTTTAAAACTTAAAGTACACAAAACAGTTAAAATACTGTCCTGAAAGCTGCAAAAATACACAATGTTTTTATTGATTACTTTGTTTGAGGTTCGAAAGAGCGTATTTATACCTATCACTTAATACGATCAATGGTCATTGATATCAGTGGTCATTGTGGGTTCACACACATACATATGTGATACCCACGAGTGCGTGTTATAATATTCGTAGTGGAACAATAATGCATATAATGCAGTGAAAAAGCTAAAATTGGGAATTGAAAGCATCGAAAATTCATTCTGTTTGTTACTGTTTCTCTCATTTCCCTGTCAAATAATACATGGGATCTAGAAACTAGTAGTTAATGTGTTGCAAACTACATGCAGAATAGCTCAGCTGACGTAATACATTGTACTCACATAAAGAGTGGTAACTCTGTACGCTCTTACTGTGTCTATATGCTATACCAGCGGTCCCTTACAACGAATTTTTCTACTTTTTTTTGGAGTCGCTTCGGCGTGTTGATTGATAATGCTTAGTCTTTGCAGTAACCAAAAGTTATGTTGTGATCATAAATATTTCTAGTCTTTAGGTTGTGATATATTTACAATGACTAGTCTTTGCCACAACCTGAAGCTATAGTCTGATAACTAAAGAGTTCTGGTTTTCAGGTTACGTAATCGCTATTGATGATGAAAATTCAATTATCTTATTTTAATGTTAATAACTGTAATATTAGGTGATGTTTTCAGGTATATGTAGTACCTGTGTACTTAAAATTTATTTCTTAGTTATGTTTAATTCCTTGTCTTTAGGTCAAGTTAACATGCATTAATAATGAAAATTTCTGCCCATTTCTAAAGTTGTACCATGAATTTTTTTGGTTCTTCAGGAGTTGTATTGCATTTTATCATTTCATTTTCATGTTTAATTTTTATCGTCTGATCACTTCCAAGTTTTTAGGTAAGCATGCGCTAAAATGGAGATTTTCATAATTTTGTTTTCACAATTTTAAAAACTGAAACAATGTATGTTCTCAGCATAATTTAATTAATGACTTTTTCTTAAGAAGGTTTTGGAAATGTTTTAAGGTAATCAAAATCGGTATTGGGACACTTAAGAAAATAAAATACAATGTGATAGAGCTGCAGTGAAAATAATATCACAACGCCAGCAAATACTTCACTTAGTTACACACATATTGTAACTGAAAGCAACGCAATTACTCGGCTGTGATTGCTAAAAACGTACAAAATTTCAGAAAAAATACAAAGTGAAAAGAACGTGGACATTTATTAAAATAAAAAATTGTCAAATGAATAGTAAATAGTAAAACGAGAATAAAAAACTGTATCAAATTACACACAGAGAAGCTAAAAGTGGCTTTTATTCTTAAACAAAACGTACCGAAAACGTCAGGCCCCTGCGAAGAAAGCAGAACAACTTTTGCCTATTATAGCCGAGGTATAAAATAGCTTTGAGCCATAATATGTCACATTTTTTGCATTGTTAACCTGCATAGTGTAGATTAAGAGAAGAAAAGGCGGTGTGAAAATATTGCCTACCTTATCTACATGTATGTATGATATAGCATGATTTTGTGAATTTTGAGCATAGTAATTGAATCAACTATTGTAATTTCGTTGAATCGGAACATACTTAGAAATAGAAAAACTGTTGAGATTTATCTATGTTTATCAGGAGTTGCACTGCCTACTTTGCCTACTCAGAAGACACCTGTCATATATATATATATAAGTATATAATAGTGTACTTACGGCCCGTCATAAATGACGTGATTCGATATTGTCGTTTAAACAATTCTTCCAGATGTAGATGACAAATAAATAAATCCATCCTAATAGTAGCCACTATTAAAATATTCTTGTGCTTGTGCTCTGGTGAAACTCGTATCACAGATACCACTATCATTTAGCATCATCCTTTCAGAGCGTGAAAGGGACAAACAAACCGATCAATCAAGACGGACCAACCAATTTTATTTGTGCAATACTGAATTGAACATTGTAATAACATAGAATTTATGCACAGGAAATATCCCAATCTATTTATCCATTTATTAGTTTAAGGAGACACTTGGCATTTTTTTTTGAAGAGAATAATCAACACTATACAGGGTATTTTTTTGTGCAGGCAAATTTCAGTCATAGTAACAAAAACACAAAATAAATTGATTTGCACGAATGATAAAATGTCAAAACGCCTTAGTTTTGAGTTATAAGGACTTTAAAAAACTTTAAAACTCAAAGTAGGAGATCTCGTGCGCGCCAATGTTGACGCTAGTCTTGATAGTTCCGACTTTTTTAAGGTAGATTTCTGTTATTTTTACGATAAAACGTGCAAGCATATTACAATTACGAAAAATGTGCAATTTGAACGTTCGTTAGGAAATTAACACTTAGTCATCAATGATAAACATTTGTAGCTATTTCATTAATTTAATAGAACATGTAATCATTAATGCTTAATAGTTTGAAACTGCAGATACTTTTCCTAACCGTAAAATGCTTGCAGTTCTCATTGTAAAAATATCAAAAACCTGTTTTAGTGCGGTAGGAACTTCAAGACTTCACCTTTTCACCCATCAAGACTTCCTTTTCCACTTCAAATTATTCTAATTCAAGGTCAATTTAATCCAAGTCAAATTCAGATTAAAGCAATCCTAAGTTGAGTTAAGAATTGACGTAATCACTCGTAAATTTGAGCGTTTTTGTATCAAATATACCTCTACAGTATTTTAGGTAATGAGCAAGACAATCGTTTTTCTTTTCAGAAAGGAATACATAGCATTTCCGCCGGTGTCCGGTGTTCCAATCTAAAGACAAGCTGCTGTGAAATGTGTCAAATATCCAGCATCAGGAGGCAGAGTGTGATTCAGATCTTTGAGCGGCGTAAAAGATACAAGTCAATTATAAAAACTTCTTATTATACTACTCACTAAAGTTGTTTTACAATTCTACATTTGTTGCAGTTTTCATCCGTTCAAATGTTTATCTTCAAAAGGAAATTTTATGTTACACGTATACATAGTAGTATCGAGGAATTATTTACACTCAAATAGAGATTTACATACGTGAAATTTCACTTTATCACATGTATCAAATCATATATCCGTGCTACTAAATAAGATTATCATTGGACGATATGTAGATTTAATCCATAAAAAAATATAGTAACAAAGTCTCTTTTTCGCTCGTCCGAACGATTTTCGTAAAAAGAAGTTACAATTTACCTCATCGACAGAGATGATATATTTTGTCTTGGCATATTAATTTGAAGGGATGGGAACACTTTTATTGCTAATGCAGGAATGTATCTGAGTAATGTACTCCCATAAATTTTATTCAAACGGAATCGTAGATAAGTACTCAGTGAATCGCGTTTGTATATTTCTCTTATAGATAAAATCTACATAACGTCCAATAGTTCTCTTATGTATTTGAATGTATCTGATTTCATACATGTTATAAAATGAGAATTCACGTATGTAAATCTCTAAATGAGAGTAAATACATCCCCGATACTGCTATGAGTAACATAAAATTACCTTTTGAACATAAATATTTGAATGCATGCATACTAACATTAATGCAGAATTTAAAATAACTTCAATGAATAGTGCAGTACAAAATGAACTGGTTGTATTTTATAATTGACTGGTATCTTTTACGCCGGCCCAAGATCTGAATCACACTCTGCCTCCTGATGCTGGGTAATTAGCACATATTACGACAGCTTGTCATTAAATTGTAACACAGGCGAAAGTTTTATGTATTCCTCGCTAAAAGGAAAAACGATTGTCTTGCTCATCACATCCAATAGAAACATTGTGGCGCATTTGCGTCCACACAATCTAGCAAAGAACAAATTAAAGAAGCAACAAGGAAAATCAGTTTATTTAAGACTCGTGCGCCTTTCCAAGGTTAGGGGAACAATTAAAAGGGAACAGCCTGCTCCTCTTAAGAGACAGGCAACAAAGCTAGAGTTAAAAACTATTAGGAAGTTCAGTTATTCTAATAGCATCGCATTTATTCAAGAAATGGGCAGATTGCTATTTAAGTAATATTTTCTTGAAGGTTGAAGTAAAAACTGCGAAAGCCAGTAGTGTCTTGATTGAGCTCGAACGGGACGTCCACCCAAAGCGGCTGTAGAAGTTGTTAGGCGGTAACACGGGTCTAGCAACGGCTACCCGCAGAATAACGGTCTTGGGCCACCAATGCAGTCAGCAAAACGAAGACGTAGAAGGCCAACTGCCAGCCGGCTGTCATGCGGCACGGCGGAGGTGCGGTACGACCAGGATAAAGCCCCCGGCGACCCGGCGCTGCACCACGTCTTCGGTGCGGACGTGGAAGCAGCCCACCCTCGCAGCAGGGAAAAGCGCGTGCTGGCGGCGGAGCGTTCCAGGAGCGCGGCAACCGTCAAGAAAACTCCCAGGGCACCGACTCGTCTGCTAATAAAATAAAATATGAAGACAAAGCAATTGAATAAATGTCCTTATTACAAAATCAACAGATCTGTTATCAGAGATGAGAAATCCATAGTGGCATTACAAAATCAACAGAGCTGTTTTAGAGATGTGAAAACCAAATTACCTAATCAAGGCAGCTGCAAGGGGTTATGAGGTACCGAAGAAATGAGCACCGGACCTCTCTCTACGCAGCCACTCTTGAATATAGCGAGAAGATGACAGGGTTACACGTACGAAGGTTGGCATCAGGAAAAATAATTATCAACAAATAGTCAGTTATAACAAAATTAGACAAGACAATTTATAATTTATATGAAACTCGAGAATAACCACACCTGAACTTTATGGTTCGTCCAGTGTAAAAACTTTATGGCAGGAAGAGTTGTCAAGGTTAAGGCAAAGGGCAAAAGTACCGGACTTTCAAGAAGATAGTAAGAGTAGAAGACGGAGCTCAAATAGGGGAGTTATAGACTCCCCTGTAACAGGTAGAGCTCTCATCAGAGAGTTAAATAAGTAAGTTTAAGTAAGTTAAGGTAAGGTAATTTGGCCACCAAGGCAACCTTTAAGTAAGTAAGTAAGTAAGAATTTAAACGAAAGCCGGTAATCGAAATAAACAAGCACTCACACAACCACACAAGAGTAAAGAATAAGAGGAAAGATGCCAAGTTAACAGACGAGACGCCGGTGACCCGTAGAGCTGGGCCCAAGTACGCGCCGTTGACGGCACAAGACACGTAAGTAATGACGGGGTAGTTCAGGTCACTCTGCTCAATAGTAGATTAGCAAGACACACCGCGAAGATAAAAACACCGGCCTTCGCAGTAGCAACGGCAATAAAATTTCAGATCCATGAAATTTAGGGTTCAAACCTATCTCGAAAGAGTTAAGTTCGAAAGATTTTAAGGTCAAGAGTATTAAGTTTTAAATTATCAAAATGTATTAAACTCAAACAGAACCGTGTTTCAAAAGCTTCTTTCTGTCTCAGCCCTGTGCCCTCCGACCTTACTGCCGGGCTGCGTAGCTGGATCTATTAAGGTACTAAAGTTGAAGCGCCTCCCGCCCAACCCTAGAGAGTTTGTGAGGGAAATCCTCACAACATATCTAACGCAAAAAACGCTCTAATTAACGAGTGATTGTGCCAATTCTTAACTCAATTTAAAGTTGGGTTAATTTGAATTTGACTTGGATTAATTTGAGCTTGACTTGGATTAATTCGAACTTGACTTGGATTTATACGAACTTGACTTGGATTTATTCGAACTTGACTTGGATTAAATTGAACTTGACTTGGATTAAAATGAACTTGACTTGGATTAGAATCAACTTGACTTGGATTAAAATGAATTTGACTTGGATTAAAATGAACTTGGCTTGAATTCATTTGAAGTGGAAAAGGTAGCGCTAACATTGGAGCGCACGTGGTATCATACTTTAGGTTTCAAAGTTTCTTCAAGTCCTCACAACTCTAAAACTAAGGAGTTTTAGGTTTTTTACAATTCATGAAAACTGATTTATTCTGAGTTTTTCAACCTTTGGTGGAAACTTCTCCGAACAAAAAAAAAATGTATATATATATATATATTGAAACGCTAGGTGTATGCAACAATTTATAAGTAAATTTGTGTATGTGCGTTTAATTTCCCCTATTTTATTACAATGGGAACTAGCTTGACTGGATGGTATCATAAATACCATTCAAATGATGTGAAAAACCTAAAATCTGCTCAATTTTGTTTTTAAGTAAAAAATTTTGCTTGAAAATTTAATCTATTGTTGAGAAATTGCAGCTTATCGGGGAAAAAAGGTATGGTAAATTTGTTGAAAACTTCTTTCCTAATAATAGTTTAAAATGTAATACACAGTTGTTGCTTGCTTGGTTGGTGTGTACGCCTGTGACGTTCATAAGGATGCTAATTGACCGTGTCTGTGATATGAGTTTCACCAGCGCACAAGTACAAAAATATTTTAATCGTGGGTGCTATTAGGATGGATCTATTTGTTTGTCATCGATATCTTGGGACTTTTTAAAGGAAACTATCGAATCCCGTCATTTTTGAAAAATCATGTACACTAGTAGGTTTATATTATTAAAACCTAATTTTTAACATTCTATTGCCAATTTAAAAGTCGTTCGTAAATAATGATCATAATAACCATATGTATAGGTTGCAACACCTGCAATTAATCAGTAATATTCATCTTATAAATTGTGAGTAGGTGGAGTCGGTGTCGGAGTCGCAAAATTTTAGAAAGGTGGAGTCGGAGTCGGAGTCGCAAAATTCTAAAAAGGTGGAGTCGGAGTCGGAGTCGGAGTCGCAAAAATCTGAAAAGGTGGAGTCAAAGTCGGTGTCGGAGTCGCAAATTTATTCCCACGACTCCGCAACCGTGCTTTCAACAAATACATCTACTGGCCAAGTTTCAAACGAATCGGATAAAAAAAGTTGAAAAATTTGGATGTCCTCCTTAATAAAATAACAATGTTTCAGTAGTAGGAACATTTGAAGATAAGCAATGAGGTTATAGATTAGCAATAAGTTAGCAATAAGGTTTCATTCATAAATTAGCAGTGTGTTATGCTTTTAAATTAGCAATACGTTACTCTAGCTCAATCGCTTCCCTCTACAAAGACCCAAAGCCCGCACCGACTAACACTGAATTTGTAACAAGGAAGGTGTGGGGAACCGACATCGTTTTAGGATGGAGGATTCGCTACGAAGGGTCGACCGTACTCAGCGCTATATGTCACTGCGACCCACCTCGTAAGCGACCTGGTTCCGTAGTCTCCGCTGCGATGGTCTGCAGGAAGTCGAAGAGGGTGCCATTGGTGCGGTGTTGTTGAGGCGGGTACCACCTCAGGGTAGCTCTATATAGAGATCCGCAGCCGAACAACCTATGCGCCACGGCAGCACCGTATCACACATCCTCTGCGGAGCGCGAAAGCAGTCGCGACGCCCACCGCAGCCGCCAGCCCAAGGAGCCACCGCTTCTTACACAGCCATGGTGATGCTTAAACCCTCTTGACTAGTACCAAAAAAGGAATCAATAACTGGAGAAAGTGGAGAGGTCAAGTAGTGGTCATTGAGGGCGTGAACTCCCATTTCCTGAGCGGAGAAGCTGGAAGACTACTTCATAGTGTGCGACTGACAGAGGGTCAGATTACAAATGACAATATTACTTAACCGGTCTTACCCTGATAGTATCCTTCCTTGTAGTGAATAATGCTTATATTGCACAGTCCGGGGAGGGGGATTAAATTTTTTGTGAATTATTAATCCAAAATGGAATCCAACGAATTTAACGGAAAACACATATTTTTAGAACTATGTTTAGAGTTAAATATAATAAAGTACTCAAACAAGTCTGAGCACTTCACCAATTAAGCAGAGAACCAGTCTCCTTATAACAAAAATTAGAGGTAAATTTAATAAAGTATCTTAACATATCACAACAGACAATGTAATAAAGAACTAGTGACCTTACAACTAAGAATTACAAGTTCGATAACGTAAGTAAATATTACAAAACGCAACAAATTTAAGTTCAAATCATACTTCCAACACGAACTTAAACTTCCACTAATTTAGAATGGCAAAATCTGTAGTTTTTTGTCTGCAAACTGCAGCTGCGCGTCGACCGAAGCTGCCCCCGAGATGCGTCTCTCAAGTCTGTAACTGGAACGGTTCGGTCGTCGGTCAAATCCTTCACTGGAACGGAAAGCAGAGGCACAAGTACGGTAGTACGGCGCACCGTACTACCATTCCCATTTAGGACGGCTACTTCTCTCACTTCACCACCATGGTTGAAAGTGCGACCAGTGACTCTGCCGATAGCGTAATTCGTACTTTTGGTGAGGCTCTTTTAGCAGGACAATGTCGTCAACCGTGAGCACTTTGTGCTTCATAGGAGAATACCTTTCATTCTTACTGACTGCCTGAACGACCAGGTCTGGCAGAAACTGTGAGTAGTATCGATCGACGAGTTTATTTCTAACACTGGACAATTTTTGAAAACTTTCACGAATACGATCCACATGCTCAAATGAGGGCGCCCAGTCCAAATCATTGCTCGACTTGCGATGAGAAATAATATACACAGAACTTAGCCTCTTAAAAGAACATCGGGCGTGATCGGAACCGGGACACATGAGCCCACCTCTGGGTCTCTGAGAGCTTCCTTGAATGGTAAAGGTCGCTTATTAATAAGATGCACAGTTTGTGCCACAATGAATTCGAAACCCAACCTCTCTAGAGCATTATTTCGAATTGCCTCATAAAGGAGACGCTATGTCAATTTTACGCAAGACTCGACTGAAGAACCTAATGAGTTACACCTTTTCGGGCAATGTTCAAATTTTATTCTCTGTATGGAACTCTGCTCTTGAAACATTTGGGACTCTGGATCATTTAGAATATTGGAAATTAGCTTTGACCCAGCCACAATTTGAGAGCCCAAGGCAGACATTACTAAAGTAGAGGTGCCGAATTCAAGTATGTGGAGTTAAAACGTGCGCAGAAACTCTTTCACAGAAAGGTCCGAAGCTACTCTCAGATTAACGGCCCTACTCCAGAGACACGTAATGCACAAAAGCCAAACCTTCAATCTCCGACTCACTTGCCGCACTCAAAATGGGCCCAAGTGGTGTAAGGAACAATCTCTGAAAGGAATGGCAGACGGATGTACTCTAAACTCCCTGAAAGAGGACTGATTAAGTTCAATAGCACGAGCATTTCAACGCCTGGACACAGTACGTTCTTTTAATATGTTTTTCACAACTGAGAAATGATTCGGAACGTAAAACTGTTTTCTGAATTCGTCCAAGACAGAGTAAACTCCTGCATGAGAAAGTTTCGTATGAATCCCCGAAATGATGAGCATCGTGAGGACGCTGACCTTCGGCAGGAGGAGCGGCAATCTGTACTCTTTATAGTCTTTCCAGTGCCGGAACTTGCTCTGCACCCTCAACAAGCCCTTTTCGTCGAGTGAAACACTCAACTGAATTATTAAATTAGGTAACGCTTTGAGACTTTTTCGCTCGCTCTTTAGGTACGCGAAACATTACAGAAATTTGATTTCCTGTTCACAAGCGATAATTCGTAGACATGCAATCTCGTACCAATTGAAGGGCAAAAAGCGCAAGTAGGCTAAGCGCAATTTGCTGCATAGTAGGCTCGGCGGCTGATCACACTAAGCTGAGCAGTTCTCGTATTCAAACATCAGAGCTCAAGTAGGCTAAGCGACACTACGGCATACTTCGAAAAATGATAGATCTTGACTCACTTGACTGCGTCAAGAAGGACAAGCGCACATACTTAGAAAATGTGAAGACAAGCGCACTTATTTAGAAAATGTGAAGACGCCGTGTACAATGAGAACGGACTTAGCTAGAACCCCGATATGACGTTGAATTCAACCTCTAAATGTATATCACTGGCTGCGTTTAATTTTTGAAGAATTATGTTTGGATTATTTCAGTAACAACCTCTGATTTAGTGTGTGTTACATCATACATGATGATTAGCACGTAGTCAAAATTGCGGCATTTCTGTATATTTTAGTCATTTATCATTTTACTTTAATTTTGTGACGTAAGTTATACAATTATGAGCAATGAAAGGTGTTTCTACGGTTGCATAAGAATCTTCATTTTTATTTCTATATCGATTTAGAAATGATTCAAAACTGAAACAGTGGCGATATATATACAGTAGATGCTGAATTGAGCACGTCAGTTTCGAAGTAATTTTTGAAAAACATCTATAAAAATGTGCCACCGTAGATAAAAAGTTTACATGTTCAGGGGCATTAAGTTCAAACTATCGTACTTTACTGTTCTTGTTGAAAATGCTGAATTGAAGGCTCATTTTGAGCAGCTTTTATTGCTAAATTTTCCCTTAGTAGTAGACGACGGTGACGGGATCGTATGAGATCTACCGTCTGTTTTCTGGTATAGTATGAAATATCCCGTATATTGAAATCAATTATTAAAGATGAAGGTTATTTAGTTAAGGATAGATAAATCATTTATTAGAAAAAATTGTTACAATAGGCTATTCTGTTATTATGTGGTTACTCTGTTATAAAATCTCACATCGTTTAATTAAGGGGGTCCTCCGGACCCCCTTAATTTTTGATCCGATTGATTTGAAATTTGGTCAGTATATGTAGTTTTGCAAGACAAACATATTTGAACTTGAAATTTTTTGGTTTAGGCCTTAGTTTTTCCGCAAAATTTGAAATATCAGTTTTTTGGGTCATTTTTATACCTATTTCAAAAGAATAGAAGTCATTGAGTTTTTATGCTAGAACAAATTCAAAGACAGTTTTAGAATCCTTGCAACATTTCTAACAAAGATATATTCAGGGATTTTGTATTTTTATTTTTAGTTTTTTTTTGTATGCGAAAATTTACCAATATATCAGAAAAAAACGAAATTTTGGGATTTGAACTATTATAAAAAAATTAAAATGTAAAAATGGAAAAAGTGGGAATATAACTTTGTTAGAAATGTTCCAAGGATTCCAAAACTGTCTTTGTTTTCTTCCTAGCATAAAAACTCAATGACTTCTATTCTTTTGAATTTTGAGAATAAGTGACTTTACAGTATAGGCCGAAAACTAAATTTTTCGTTTAGTGTGATATAATGGAAAATTTATGTAATTGAATGCTGTTTTCATTTTTATTTCGATAATCTCCATGCATAACATCATATTCACCCTGTGAATTGTAATTTCCAAAAAAGAAAAAATATAAAAAAATTTTTAATTTCATAAAAATTATGAAATTTTTTGTTTTCAGTTTGATTCTTATGAAATTTGACTAATATGTGTAACTTTTGAAAAGAAACACAATTTTCTCCATACATTTTTTTGATTTAGGTCTTAGTTTTCGAAAAAATTCGACATATTGGTTTTTAGTCCACTGGTATTGACATTTCAAAAGAATAGAACTCATTGAGTTTTTATGCTAGAACAAAAACAAAGACAGTTTTAGAATCCTTGGAACATATCTAACAAAAGTACATTCGCAAATTTTCCATTTCTTCTTTTGTTTTATTTTTAGATGGGGTCGAAATGGGCTCGAAAATTTAAGATTTTGGTCCCCTTACTCCTCCCCTGGGGGGGATCTATTGTCCGTAGCGCCATAAAATTTTAAGACCGAATAGTCCACCTCCTAAGGGTTCTTTTTCAACAATAAAATGAAAAATGACCATCGGAGAGAAAAGGGGCTCCGGAGGACCCCCTTAAAAAAGAAGTAAGTTGATCCTCGTGTTTTCTCATAAGTTTCCAACAGTATTGGAGGATCATTTTCAAGAAGATTTTGCTTTCATAATAAGAGACAACTGAATCCTCACTGGAAATTACTTTGTAAAATTCTCTTACAATTATTGTGTTATTTTCTTTTTGAAACATTTTTTTAGGAAATATAATTTTAATCTTAAGCACTATATATAACATATCGTTGATGCTTTGCAATTATTATTGAAAAATAAATTCAGACTAAGAAATAAATAGGATAAAGAGGTTTGTAGGTGTTAAAACCGACGGTATATATCATACTATACCGGCACCGAAACGACTATCGTCTAGACGGGAAGTAGAACTCCAAAGTAGAAAGCGTACGGGTCCTAGGCAAAAGTAAGTAAGGTATGCCATTTATTGTTGAGGTGATATACATGTTTATCATGTCATTTTTATCCCTTCAATGTTGTCATTTTTTGTAAGGCTCTAAACTCTCTCCTAGAACTATTTTTTTAAAATTAATTTCATGACTTCCTGTTTTTGTGCACATTAAATCCTGAGTCCGAAAGCATTATTGTGCGTAAATTCCCCGTGCATGTACACATACTTTACAGTACAGTACGACAATCATTACTTGTTAGGTAGCAAGAAGTAGGGTATACTAGGTATTGATGGTGCATGTCTATTTTAATTGATGTTTTTTGAGAACTACCATCATAGATGCTAGTCCTGCGTGCGTTTGAGTATCTGTGTTACACTGTCTGTACCATGAAACATATAAAATAATGACCTCTGCTGCTCACCGCGTCTTTCACACAGAGTTACCGTAGTATATTTAACACGTGGGTGGGGTCTGAAGAGGGGATATTAAATTGAAACGAGCATGGTTGAACGATATTTATTCAACTTGCTTATAAGGAGCTAATTTTGGATGCCTATTATAGAAAATGAACACATTGGTATTTAACAATCTTTTTCTCTTTTTAGTAGAGAGTGGCTGAGTATCATTGACATGATACTTTACAGGGAATTTACGTGATAGAGGTTCCCTAGGTTTCTAGTCACGCCTGAGCTTTAAGGCTTTATTTTCCTCTTGTTTGGTGCTCAGGTAACATTCCTTGAGGACAGTGACCACTGCAGGCAACGACCCTGATTCGCTGCGTCAGCCTTTTTCACGCCAACTGCTGGGTTCAGGGCTCGAACCCGTGCAGGAAGCACAGAATGCAAGCGCTCTGTACACTCGGCCACTGCAATGCCAAAACAAAGAAAATAAATAAATAAGGCAAAATCTCAGCAGTGAACTAAAAAAAATTGACTTTTTCTATTTCAATAATGTAAAATACATCTTCAAATATCCATCTGGAAAGTTCAATGTGAACTGCCCGTGCAGCCACTCGATGGAAGTCTAATGAAAAGAACAAAGTCGTAGAGTGACATAAAAATCAAATGTGATTAATTCCGTACAGTAGTAACTGGAGTTGACGAAACAGTTTATTCATGACATGGCATACTAGAAAAACATACCTCTGATTGAACGCAAACTTATTGATACTAAAGGTTGCAATGTTTACAACGCGAAATTCACAGCGAATAGAAATATGGTGGCGAAGTGCATACACGAGCATGACAAAACGGAAAGTATTTCAATATTTAGCAGTAGAACCGTAACACCAAACAACTCAGAGTCTTATGAAAAGAAGCTGCATTTTAAGCCTATGAAAACAATTTAAACGCTCTGTGTATGAACCGAGAGTTTCTTATGACTCCCTGAAAACATTGAATCAAATAGATAGGCAGAGGGTGAATCACCAAGGTAGGCTAATAGAAATTTCTATCACTCAGTGTAGTCTAATTTGAATGACATAAGCCTAATCCAAACCTAAAGAATATACTCGTGATGGTGTCTACATCCACAAAAAAGGTAAGGATGTAATTAATGTACATGAAAAAGAACCGCCAACCTTTCTTTAGTGCCCAGTCTATAATCCTCTTAGAACCTAGTGCAAGAAGCTTTAAGGATGAATTTAACCATACAAATCAATTAGTGACCCCATACAAGTACTCACCTATATTCTTCTGTCAATTAACACTTAGTATGAACTCATCATTCACGGAGGAGATATTTAACAGAAAACATTCCTACACGCTACAATAATTTTTATTGGAAACACTAACTCATATAAATTGAAATCTTTTGTGAAAATTTGTACTATGTTCTTTGGGTAGGTATAGGTTTTTGTCTGACCAAAAATTTTTTGCACTTCAAAGCTCAGATTGCATAACATCTTAAAAGTTTGAACCTACGCTTCAAAAATTACTATGACTTCGATGAGCAAGGGGATGAGCACCCTGTGGTATGGACGTATAAACCAAAAATCTATGCAGAAACATGTTCCCGCGTGACAAGTTTCCGTGAGCATATAATATAAGTCAGGACAGAAGTTCAAACATGATAAAAATTCCAAAAGGAAGTATTAATGATTGTAAATAGATACCAGTAAACAAAAATAGATGGTCTCTGTCACCCAGCGCTTAGATGTTCCGTGTTCGAGATGACTAATTTTAAGTAGTTTAAGAATTATAAAATATGAGTGATGTGTGTGTCATAGATTTCTGTGTAGCTAGCAAAACATCCTACTTATGTAATTGCTGTACTCAATTCATATTTTTCCAAAGAATGAAAATTATTTAAATCGGTGTTATAATGACTAGGTATCCACAATACCAGCCGCCTTATCTGTCCGGTGATTCGCCCTGGTAAGATTGTAAAGAATTCTTTAATTGAATCTCTGGTAATTTGCGCTTCTAAATGTGAAATCTTCGTGAAGATAATTAAACTAACGCTCCAATACGAGTATCTTTTTGAAAACCTTACCTTCGGCCTACTAGCGGTGATCTAAAATTTATTACAGCCGAAGCAGGGCTGGAGAGGTGATACAACCGTCAGAGGTTCTCAAAAATTAGCCGCAAGAGCTGATCCAACTACGACCAAGACTGCTAAATGGTCCGCACTTCCCCTTGTTCATCGAGTATGGGCACATATCAAAAACCCCATACATGACAGTCTCGAACAAAGCAAATCAAAACAACACACTATTTTGAAAAAACGAGTCCTACTTTATTTTCAGATTGGGCCTTTACATTCTCCGCCTGGGACCACTACTTCCCAGACACAGTAGTTTTACCCCTTCAAATACATTTGGGAAAGAAAATGAGTGAATCTATCCAGCAAATGATATCGTTGATACTAGATGTAATGATGGTTCCCTACACTGTAAAAAATGCTCGTGAAATTCACGGGTAAACACCGTATAAATCACAGTATTTTACTGTGAGGCATATTTTACAGTAAAACATTGGGTCTCAATGCAATAACGGTAGAAAACCGTTATTGGCTATTACAAGTGGATTTTATATTAATGGATGAAATGAAAGTAATTTTGCTCAATTTGAGCTTAAAATGACTTGAACAAATGTTGCCTAGTTACCATAAACTCTATTAGGTATGTATTGTTCATGCAATAAAAATCATATGAGAAATGATTGAATAATAAATATCTAGGAAATTTCCGCCCCATAATAAAAATGGGAAAGATCATTCCAATTATCGATTGATTAAATTTATTGTGTTTTCCTCTTACATCAGTTTTATAAGTGGTATTTTAGGATTTACAACGTTGAAGATTGGTCTATCCTTTCGAAAATATTGTTTCTCTGTTTTTAATTTATCACTTCGCTGTTTCTTTATTTCTGAAGCTTTAATAAAACTCATTAAATAAAAAATACGAATTCTGTTCAAATTTTTTGTTATAACAAATGCATTGGTAAATTAATCACTGAAAAGCTGACACCGTGTCAATAGTATTGGAACTACTTTCACCAAGGGAATTGTGTTTGCGCGGCAAGTAGAAAGCCGTTGGAATTGTGCGAGAGAGGAGTCAATGTTAAAATCTCAGTTATTGCTTTCCAGTAAATGTGTTTTGTTCTCACCACCAGAGTATAATAATTTGACAGTGCTTCTTTCACATTGACAGCCATCATATAGAGTTCATGAGTGGGGGTTTTAATTTAAACGGACGTTTACCGTTGATTTTCGTAAATTACAGGCAGTGTTCGTGTTAATCTACTCACACATACAGTATAATTATTGGAATGAAGTCTTGTTAGAATGCTGTTGAGCGATTTTATCGTCCCTAAATTCTCCCCACTTATTTTGTGAGTTCCCAATTTTGACAAATTTAGTTGTAAAAAGACTTGTGGTCGTCTATTTTAACCATACTTATTTTATCCTGGTGCTTTTTTTTTAGTTCAAATGTATTTTAGATTGTCAACTCGAATCGGAAAAGAGAATTAGACTTACTGCCAGTGAAATTTATCGTTACCATATAGATTTTATTGAGTGTATAAATTGTGAGTTCATTAGAACATTCTCTAATTCTTATTAAAATATAACCCCTATCTCAAAAATGCAGAACATAAATGTATTGGAAGAGGGTTGTCTAAGGCCCCAGTATAATTGTTCATTTTGTGGTAAAGTATCTAAATCAATGACAGGGTATGAAAGCCATTTTGCATTCCATAAAAACTTATGCAATGTTGCATTTCCATGTTCATTTGAAAACTGTCCTAGGAAATTTAAATCATATGCTGGATTTCGAGCGCACATTTTGCGGGAACATGGGAAAAGAGTGTCAAATGGCATTCAAAAGGAGCATCAAAGATCTCCAGATACTTTACTGCAGTGTAATTTACAACATTGCAATCAAATTTGTCCCCATTTGAATGCTTTACTCCATCTAAATGATCATATAAAAGATGGTGAAATCAGTAGGTGCCCTATGAAAAATTGTGATAAATTATTTTCAAAAATTTCTAGTTTTAAAAGTCATCGTAGTAGAAACCATCGTGGATGTTCTCATAATCAGGTTGCCTTAAAACATATAATATCACCCAGTGTACATGAAGGCAGTGTTGATATTCATTCAGTTGGACTTATAGCTCATGAAGTTTGCTCTGGTGTATCTGATGCTAGTGACAAACCTGATACTAGAGAGACAGATGAGAGAATGGAAAATAGTGATGAGAATTTAGGTAACAATGATGTAGAAGCATTTTATTTGAAAAATATTGCATTGTTCTATCTCAAATTGCAGGCAAAATTATTACTTCCATCATCTACCATCCAGCATATCATTGAAGAATTTCATGAAATTCCCCAACAAGGACAGACTTATTTGTGCTCAAAAGTAATCACAAAATTAAAAAATGAAACTGACATTCCTGATGACAAGTTAAAAGAAATTGAAGAATTATTCACCAATGCAGATCTGTTTCAATGTACATCAGAAAGTTTTAGAACTGACTTCAAACGTAAAAAAACTTTCAAAGAAATATTTAATTATGTTCAACCAATTGAAATAAATTTAGGAAATAACGCTCAGAGTAAAAAACGTACTGTTCAATATATTCCTGTGTGTAGAAGCCTAGAAAGCTTGTGTAATAATAGATCTGTCCAAGATGAATTAGCTTCCACCAGAGTAAGCAACTTGCCTAATGTGGATGACATTCCAGAGTGTATGAGTGACGTGTGTGATGGTAGAGTGTTTAGGGCAAATCCTTTATTCAGGCATGATCCTAATTCTCTTAAACTCATCCTCTATCAGGATGCCTTTGAGGTTTGCAGTCCGCTTGGCTCAAGTAAAAAGAAGCACAAAGTATTGCCTGATTACCTTACTCTTGATAATATCAGGCCACATTTAAGATCTAATGCTGATCATACCATTCTGGTTTTGCTATGCACAGAAAAAGATTTCAACTATTTTGGGCAGGAGGCTATTTTTGAATATTTGATAAAAGATCTGCAAGATATAGAAAAAAATGGAATTAAATTTGGCAAAAATAAAATCAGAGGCACTTTGTGCTGTATTACTGGAGATAACCTTGGCTCTCCTTGTGTTGGAGGATTTACAGAAGACTTCAGTACAGTTGAGTACTTCTGTAGGTATTGCTTGGTTCGAAAACAAGATTTTAAACAAAATCCATTAACTATTGGACATTGTAGAACAGTTGAAAGCTACAAATTAGACCTTGTTGGACTTTCAAATAGAGTGAACAATATCAGAGGTGTTAAATTTAATTCTGTGTTTAATGCATTGTCATATTATCATGTTTGTCAGCCTGAGTTACCTCCATGTCTTGGTTATGACCTATTTGAGGGTATTGTGAACTATGACTGTGCTCTTTTCATAAAAGATTTGGTCAAAGTGAAGAAATGGTTGACTTATGAGGAATTAAATAGATTGATAGCAACCTTTAAATACCTTGGTGCAGATGCTAGTTGTAAGCCCAGTGAAGTGAACACATCTGGAGAGAAGTTAGGAGGGCAAGCTGCTGAAAACTGGTGCTTACTTAGGTTGCTGCCGCTCATACTACGCAACAAAATTATGAATTCATAAGACTCTACTTGGTGCTGCTTTCTAATGTTGCGGGATATTGTTGAGTTATTATGTGCTCCAAAGATAACTAAAAGCGATCTTGCTTACTTGAATACTTTAATTGAAGACTATCTTGAACTACGAAAGAATTCATTTCTTTCAAATGATTTGAAGCCCAAGCACCATTACCTAAGACACTATCCAAAGCTTATCTTGGATTTTGGGCCACTTATTCATCTCTGGACCATGACTTTTGAGCGTCGCCACTCGTACTTCAAAAGATGTGTTCAATACAGTCATAATTTCAAAAATTTGAATTTCACACTTAGTGAGCGCTATCAACTGCTTCAAGCTTTTAAAGGAGCTGGGCAGTATTTTCCTGACCCTATTGACATTGGGGCATGTGAACCATTTTTTCTGAATGAAATTTCAGTAGAGTTGCAAGCTGCACTTGCTGCCTTCAAGTTCTCTAATGAAAAAACTTGGATTAGTGATGAAGTGACTATCAGAGGATCTCAGTACAAGAAAGGGTATTTTTTAGTGTTGGGCAAAGCAAACAGTGACATGGAAGATATTCTTATATTTGGGGAGATTCTTTCTATACTTGTATCTGGTGGAAATTCTGAAGGTCCCTTGGTTTATTTTGTTGTGAGGGAGCATCTGTCAGTTTTTTATTTCAGCCTTCATGTCCATCAAATTTTCACTTCCCCTGGTCAGGTTCCAAAATCTTATGATTGTGTGAGTTATTCAGACCTTCATGATTATTACCCTCTTCAAGGGTATGAGAAGAGCTTTGGGACATTATTGATTCCTCTCAAGCACAACAGTCTTTCGTCTTGAAAATGTCAATCTCAATAAAAGAGAGCATTTTTCAAGTGTTGCTAAACCTGGCAAGTGGTACCGTTGATGGCATACTTCAGGCGCTCACTGAAGCTGGTGTGGAAACTAGGGATGACCTGAGTCTTGTTTAAGAGGATGACCTTCGCCCAATCCTGAGGCCGATCCAAATTCGCAAGCTAAGAAATTTCTGGAGATGTGCTTCGGGTAAGGAAATTTAGTTCTGTGGGGGTATCAACTGTGTATCGATGATTATTTATGGGTATATTATCAAATAATTAATTGCATTTCCTAAGAAATTCTTCCTAAAAGCCAAATGCTAGAGTAAAAAAAGGGTTTTTGGAATTTTGATGTTTTCCCAATTTTATTTTTTGTGTTTTCAACAACTTAAAATGCCAAATTAAGAGTAAAATTGTTTTCTTAATTTCTTCAGCTACTAAATTTCATTAGAAATAAAGTTGCATGTGTGTAACCTAGCTAATTACAGAGTGCTTAGTATTTTATTTTTGGTTTGGCAAATTGTGAAAAATTCAAAGTCATTACTTTCTTCATATACCTGTAATCTTTTCTGAAGCCTTGTCCTATTTAGTCGATAATGTACACTGGTTTTCTTAAAATCAAAAATCAATGTGAAATGAGCAAATCATTGATGAATTCAAAAAAGGAATACTGTAGGTAAAAACTTCTTCACATTTGATGTTTTTGTGAGGCGAGTTGAATTTATTTATTTTTAGTAGTGTGTTGGGATGGATATAAGTCAGTTACTTAATGCTTGATGTTTGAGTTATAAGATTCATTCAACGCTTGAATTATCGGCTAAATACAATGAAAAAATATGTTATTGCTTTATTTGTGCAATATGGGATGTAACCTTTTACTTGTGTTGGAATCACTTACATTTTTCTATACGTGTGAAAGTACAAAACATAAGCGAGAAAATTGTCTTCTGTTATCTTCTAGTTTAAATTACATTTAAACAATATAATATATTGAAGTTTGTGTGAGAATGATTATTCTGCGTTACTATGTAGTAAAGGCTAGTTGTTTAGTGAAGTTGTGAGAAAAATTTTTTTAAGGAAAATTTGAAACTCAGTCTACTTCTAGCGGGTATTTCTTCAATGCTGTTTTACCACTGCTGATCAATTTATATCTGGTCTTTTTATCACATTTGCATTCGTTATTGAACATTTTCACCTTTTTCTTTTACTTTAGTAGTGCCAATAGAAAGAGTGAGTTCTTTAACACCAATTCACTTCAGAGGAAAAGTTCAGTTTTCTCAGTGGTGAGTGCTTATGTCATTATTAAAAAAAAATTAATAATCAAACCTCACTTTTATTCAGTGTTTCGAACTACAAGATCTAAAAATATCTTACTTCTGTGTTCAGTACAAATTTTTGAGTGCAAGCAAAGGAGGGGAAATGATGCATCATAGTGAACAAAACTGTCCGGAATATTGTTGACTTGCCAGGTTGAAGTAGCCCAAGTTGCCTCCAGCTAATTCAGTTTGTGGGCAAAATGGCAAATAGATTGTTTACAGATATTTCTCACATGTTCAGTAACTCATCTAGCACAACTCCAGAATAATGTTGGAGGTCAAAGAAAAAGAACTGACCAAAATCAAATATAGTTACTAAGAGGTTTATAAATTTTTTGTGTACCTCCAGGAGTGCTTTTGTGTTTGAAATATTCAAGCACTTAAGCCATACAATTATGCAAATTTTTGTGTCACTTGAAAAAAATTATTGTTTGTGGTACTTATGTTCCATTGTTTCTATTGATATCAGTGTTTCAGGGGAGGAAAAGTTAATTCTTTGGCTAGTTACTTCTAAACTTTTGGTTCAATTTTGGTTCACTGGTGCTTTTTTCTGCTTCCATCCATTTATTCTTCACCTTTCATCTGGTTTTGTGAATTGCTTGTGGCAAAAAAGTATCAAGAGCTGATATTTCATGATATGTGGCCAAGCATTTTGAACCAACTAGCAGGAAAAGTTACATTTTCTTCCATGGCTAGCTTAATTGATGATTTTGAGAATAAGAATGGATTCAAGATCCAAAATGCAAATTTTGTAAGAGTTATATTCACGAATATCAGAATGTATTGGAATCGAAATTTTGGTAACAGATATAACAGATATAATTGCTTTGGTAATTGCTTGTGCATAGATATTCATGTTCCCTTGATTCTATATTATATGATGCCTCTCTCTCTTGGGAACACCCTTTTTATGTGGGTAGGGAGAGTCAGAATTGACTGGAATTCTACTTTGAGTTACTCGGTAGTTGTTTGTCTTATTTGCAATATAATTTTAAAAAAATTTTGTTGCCCAAAAAATAAACAGATCTCCCATTTCTCCAAAAATACACAGAACAAATTATTGATGAAAGAAATTGTTCTGTGAATGTTTATAATTAATATTAGGAATTCAAGTCTTTTTAGAAATATTAAATTGTATTATAATTGAAGTGAGGATTTCCGAAGTGAACCACCAAAAAATGCTAACATTTCAATTGTTCATTGTAGCTAATAGAAATTTCTCTGTTTAAAGAGCTAGTGAATGAATGAGTTCCTCATGCAGTTTTGAAAAACAAAAATATTAGGGGCAGTTGCAGAATTTGATTTCCAATGTTTGACGTTTGTTTTATTTGTATTCTTGTTTAATTTTAGGGACTTGATCATACCGAGACAGTATTAATTTCATTTTACTATGTGTTGTTTTTTCACAGATGTACAACCTGCTGCAAGTGCATCAGACCTCGACAATGTAGCTCAACCGTCTACAAGTGGGATTGGTTCAACTTTGGATTCAAGCTCAGTGTCGACATCCTCACCTAGCCCCATGAACCCGAATTGGGCTCACGAATTTGCAATTCCATGGGAGATGTCCCGTAGGGATATAATTAATGTGGTTGAAAATCAAGCCCAACCTACGCCAAGGGCACGGCGTGAGATGGTACGCGTCGTTATAGATGCCGTTATGATGACAACTCGGAAGCCTGGCAAAAAGGCCCTGGATATAATAGCTAGGAAGATTGTGGCTAAGTATCCACAATCGTTCCAGGGTATAATTGAGGGAACTCTTGTTGGCTCTGGCCATGAGTCACTTTGCAAGCAACTTGTAAATCGCTCCGAACAGCTTAACAGAAAAGTTAATCCTTCTTCTATTAAAAGTGGCGTGGCAATAGATATATCCACTACTGAAGAAGATGATGCAAGACAAACAAAGAAGGTTCGTTACGATGATTATGGTTGCATAAGTTTCAATCCCGAGATTCCCGTTGGAGACACAAAAGAAGCTCAACAAGCTATCGCGTCAACTTTGAAAAAGATTTTCCTCCAGAAGGGCACAGAAGGCCATTACGAGCAGCTGATGCGAAAATCATATTATCTTCAGCGGCAAGATATTCTGTCTGGAGTAAACGCGTATAACAATGTGCGAGCGAGCACGTCCCCCTACCCTAAGCACCTCAGAGGTCTTATAAGCGGTGAGCTCTTTAGGGCCCGCGCATTTGGTCCGCATCCCCACCTGTACTACATCGTACCAATAAACGTCGCAGTTAACCAGCGTATCTCTTCCTCTGCCTCTATATTGGTGGCACAGTCTGTGGAGAATTTACGACTCCCTGTGTAACTGGCACAGAAAATAAGGAGCTTTTAAGGAAGTGAAGAAGATCTAGTATTCGACGATAAACCTACAGAAGTTTGAGAAGAAGATCCAGTGATTTCAGCAAAGCTGCGAGACGGGGAGTTCAAGATATCAAGACATAACCCCAAGACAGAGACAATGGCAAGAGTGAATGGCTCGCGCACAAATATTGTAGCTCTGAAAAAAAACTGGCCGTACCTCTTTGAATCGAGTGGTTTGTTCATCCATTTTGAAGAATTAACAGGAGTTAACATAAGAGATCAAGTGCAGGCGACACACCAAAGCAGAGCACAAAGAATATTATTGTGGATGGATAGGCAAGTGAAATCTCGTGACATAATTCAAATCAATATGGATTATAAAAATGCAAAACTGAACTCAGGCAACACGCTTTCTGAACTGCCACCAGCTATTTTGGGTACCATGGCCTATTTCAAGGAAAAACAAGATGTTTTGTTCAAAGTGTTCAAGTTGGGTACTGCGCATGTTCTAATGTTTATTTTTTATAAATTTTATCCATTCAAACTTCCCTCAGGGAGATGAACTATTGTGTCTATGGGAATTGCTCCTTCCAGGGGAAAAATGTGAGGGCCCAATCTGAGAGTTAGGTAGGCCTATTTTTGTTGAAATAAAATGATTTTGCTATGTTAAGGATCACCTTTTTTGGTTCACTGCTGTCCTGTTTTTCAGCACCTACTACTTTCTTCAACTTTTATCATGTTTCATGAACGTCTTTCTCAACTTACTGTTTCTATAACCCTTATGCATAGATTCCGCATTCCCTTATCTCCATGCTAAATAGTGCCTTGCTCTCTGTGATACGTTTTTTTTTGTAGCGGTTAGGGAGGCTTAAACTAACATGCGAGTATAGCTAATCTAATCTATCCATTCAAACTTTATTCAAATCCATAGAAGCTGATAATATCAGAACTCTCTTATATCCTTCCATGCATATATTTCTTGCATTACTTCCAGTGCTTTCATTATTTTCTAATTTTTTACCTGAACATAAGTGCCAAAATTCAACATAGTTGAGCTGTTGCTGCTTAAAATTATCCTGGAGTGTTATGACATTTGATGTGCTGGATATGATGGAAAATTTTGTGTTCAAAGAAAACTTTTTCAAAACTTTTACAAGTTAAGTTTCTTCTACTCTTACTTATAAGCTTAAAAATATTAAAACAACCCTTGCGGAGACCTACTAAAACATCTACCTCAATGTGAAAAATGTGCTGATCATTATTTTTTATTGCAGGATGAGAAGTCCGTGCATGAGATCGAGGATTCTGGACTTCATTCGCACCCTCACATTGTAATAAATGGTAAATAACACAACATACCTGCCTCAATGTAAGAGAGTCCATTTTAACCATTGACACTAAATTGAACCCCCGTGAGGTATCTTGATACTTAGTTAATTCCACCATTTCTTCAGATAACCTTCAAAAGCTGGTATGAAGTATTTAATAAAATAATTTGAGGCCTACCTGGACGGTGTCTTATCAATAGAGTCAGTCGTGAATGAATTCCATGCCACGCTTCTATTGATATTTTTCGTCTGGTGGCATTTTATGGAATTATAGTATAACAATTTTTATAAATCTTGGAAACTTTTTCGAAAACCTTCAGCAGAATGATCATCTTGTAGAAATTTTCGTAGAAATTTTCATTTCAATACATACGTTATAGAATGGAAATACAACGCACATATTTCCGAGTCAAGAGCCTTCACAGAAGGCAAAAAAGTATCAAGAGCTGATATTTCATGATATGTGGCCAAGCATTTTGAACCAACTAGCAGGAAAAGTTACATTTTCTTCCATGGCTAGCTTAATTAGTGATTTTAAGAATAAGAATGGATTCAAGATCCAAAATGCAAATTTTGTAAGAGTTATATTCACGAATTTTTGAATGTATTGGAATCGATATTTTGGTAACAGGTTTTCTTTATCTTTAGTAGGAGTGAAAGACTGAGTTTTTTCGCACCAACTTAGGACCACATCAGGTTTGTTGAGTCTACTCTGACCGCCAGTTCGTTTATGCTTGCATTGGATAGGACTGTCGTGATGGAAAACTTGATGACCTTCACAACTGGGCTCTCTGCACTGTTTGCAACATATTACTGTTTCAACTACAAGTACCCTCCCGAAGCAGCTGCAACACTGGAATTCATTCAGAGGTATTTGCAAATGATCTGAGTTTTACGAATAGTTCAAATAATTCTTTATAAAGCATTTAATTTCAATCCAGTCAAGTTAAACTTAGTCAATAAATTCGTTAACTTCTTCGCTGCTCGAAGTTTTTTCCTCTTTTTGATGGCCAACGAGCAATTACAGTAGATATTTAAAAAGCCATCTCTCGGGTATGATATAAATTTAATTTTAATGTAGTGTTGATGTTAAAAACTTGAATGCCGAAAAACTTGAATGCCGCAAACCGTTCACATAGATATTCATATATATATACTGATATCGTGTTACAATAAAATGCCTTGGTTCTGAACTTAGCATCGGTTGCTTGTAATTATTGGGTAAATATCACTGTGTATACTTGGAATTTATTTATGTGATGCAAATACTAATTAAACGTATTTTCTAACTTGGCTCATAGCACTCATCGATCCACATGCGATATCCTGAATACGTTTTGGGATTAGAATATTTTTGAATTTTGTATTCTTTGATACAACGTTCTGTTTAATGGTAGTTTTTATGTAGATAAGTGAGTTCTAGAAATGAAACTGAATTTACTGTGTGCTCTTGGGTGTGAAAGCTTACGCTTCTGTAACGAGACACTCAATATACTTGAACTTTACTCATGTAGGTTATGCTGCGAGCATGAGCAAAAAAAAAATGTTAGTTGCATCGGCTACTAAATCGTGTTTGCTGTATTATCCTAGGTGCATGTATTTCATGAAGCACAGTTGATTGCAGAAGGACTCTGGTTCTATTTTTTATTGTTACATTCTCTGAATTTATCAACTGAATATTTTTTTTGGGGGGGGGGGGATGCGATCTTAAGGGTAAAAATAGTTTTCAGCGCGCAAACGACGATATGATGGACATGCGTAAGAATTATTTGTATTCAAGATACAGGAAGGCAATTATTTGTCGTGAAATCACTATCACAAAATTTTTCTCGTTGCGGTTCAATTGTAAAAAAAATGATTACCCTCTTTTGTCCAGAATACGAATGGTCCTTGTTCATGTCTACGAGATCCTATGCCTTGAATTTTAAAACGAATTTTACCGAGGAAAATAAAACTAAGTGCTGAAAACGTTAGGTCTGTCTATAGATTTAAAAATCTTTGTATCTAACACTTAATTCACTAGTTCTAATTATTGTATCAATAGGAATCAGCACTCCCAGGGGAAAATGTCTGGGGGTCCGAGCTGAGAGTTAGGTAGGTCTTTTTTGTTGAAATGAAATGTTTTTTGTTATGTCACGGACCACCCTTTTTCGGTTCACTGCTGTCATGTCTCCCCTCAGGGGGATACAATTACTGTATCTATGGGAATTAGCGCTCCCAGGGGAACCATGTGAGGGCCCGAGCTAAAGGTTAGGTAGGCTTTCTTTTTGTTGTAATAAAATAGGTTTTTGTTTTGTTACGGACCATCTTTTTTCGGTTCACTGCTGTCCTGCTTTTCACCACCTACTACTTTCTTCTTCAACTTTTTTCTCGCTTCGTGAACTTCTTTCCTAGCTTACTGTTTCTGTGCACCTTGTGCATAGATTCCGCGTTCCCTCAACTCCATACTAAATGGTACCTTCCTCTTTCCTCTCTTAGAACATCTTTGTCGTGGTTAAGGGAGGCTAAAACTTTCTTATATAATAATAATAATAGTGCTGTCATGTCTTTCAGCATCTAATATTTTCTTCTTCAACTCTTATCTTATTTCTTCGACTTCTTTCGCAACTTACTGCATCAATGCCCTTTCTGTATAGATTCTGCATTCTCTAATCTCCATACTCTTATCTTTACCATACTTAAACTCTTATCACCCGACAATAGTTGACTGCCTTCCTCTCATTAGAACGCTTTTTTCGGTTAGGGAGGCTTAAACTGTCATCTAATCTAATCTGCTTGGTCAGAGGGAGAAAGAAAGGAATGAATCTCAGAAAAAAATTGCATTTATAATTTTTCATTACAGATGCTTCGTGCGGATAAATCCTGGAAGAGGTACCAAGATGGCTGTGGAGAAAAATAGAAAAGGTATGCAATGAACCCGAAGGTGCTCTCGTTCATCAATGGTCTCGAGTTGAGTTCTTTCCAAGAACCCCGTAATTAAGGCCTGTTGACACGAGGAGTGGGCGAGCGCTCCACCACGAGCTCAGTAAAATGCTTGTTCGAGTCAGGGTGTCCACACGGACCATGGCAGAGGTGCAGACCAGGGCTGCCACTGATGGGGGATTTCCCCTAGATCTGGGGGAAACACTCGTAGTCTAGGGGAATGGGGGAAACTTTCGCAAGAACCATAAAATTTGGGGGAATTCGGCCAGCAATTATTTTCTATGCAAAAAATGTATAGCATGGATAATTTTGAATTACAAGCGGACGTATGCTCATTCGGAAGAAGAAATTATGATGCAGAACAGGAAATACCTCCTTTTAACTATGAATAAAAGGCGATATAACGAAGTTTGAACGAGGATCGAACTCATTAGACTAGCAACGAGATTCATATCGAAACAATGAACAGTAGCATTACTCTAATTCTCACAGCTCACAGAGCTAAGTCTCGAGAGTTCGCTCTATAAAAGGAATAAAAAGGCAAACATTGACCGTGACGGTTGCTAGCTTCCTTCCTCTGAGCGAATACTTTTTGATCGACATTCTCTCCATTAACTTAAATTATGTGGTAATTATTCCTATATGTTAATTTGGAAATTCTGATATTTTTATTGTATTTTCTTCGGCAAAAGAGGCGGAAGCAGGAGTTCTTGTAGATTGAATACTTGTGTGGTTCAAACTTAAGAGATGGTAAAAATGTGCGGCACGCCTAGGTTTCAATCAGTAACTTTCAATATTAACGTTTTATTTTTACGTCTTTTCATAGCTTATTTGCGTTACAGAGACTAACTCTGTTACATGCTTTTCAGCAATTAGTTATTCAACTTTGAATATTAACTTAACGTTTTAACGAGCAAAACTTTACAAAGATGACAAATAGGTTCATTTTAGTGATTAATGCTATTTATATAATGATTTCATTATTTTATAATTATTATTCTGGGCTTTAGAATGCTGATTATTTTTTCCAATGGCTTACTGAACCGAATTATGTTCTACGAAACGAAAGTTCTGTACGCAGTCATTTAGAAATGATTGGCTCGGTGCCACCGAATTTAAACTCGTCTGAAATAAAATCGTAATCCCAACTGTAGGTAATGTAAGTGCTGCAATATTTCTTCGTAAAATTTAAACAAAACAATGTTCAGTGCAACATAAGAGAAACATAAATGTTGCAAGTACCAACGCTGATATCGTAGGAGAACCATCCAAGAAATCCAGTGGAATTACCATAAGTGAGCTTACTCATGTAGAAAACTTTTACCAACACGACCTTTCCTCAAGTGTGTATAATTTCTTACCTGTGGGTAAAACAATTTACCCCTACAGCAAGATAGCTCACAAGCTGTCAATGAAAAGGACGAAATTATATTTGGATTTAATATACATTAAGTAATGTCAGTTTTTATTTAATATATACCATCATACGTTTTTTCCCTAATTTTGGGGGATTTTTGACGAAAATGGGGGAATTTCTATCGCAAATCTGGGGGAAAGAGAAAAACCTCAGTGGCAGCCCTGGTGCAGACTGCTCCAAGTAAAATCCTCAGTCTGCTCCTAGCAGCGGTAGAGAGAGAACGTACGAAGGTGGCTCTGCGACAGGCAATGGCATTTTCAATCTCTATCAGTTGTCGCGGCTATAAAGAAGAAACAAAAACGAATGAGGAAAATGTGGGCGAAGCGTTGGCTTAAAAAAGTCCTTTTTTGGCAGCTAAACGCCACTTTTCCAAGAGAACGTGTAGGCAGGGAGCAGAGACGCACACCCTACACGTTCAGCGTCTGAAATTGCACTGGCAACATTGACTCGCTCGACGAAGACCAAATTGAGACAGACTGTTGTCTACTGCTCCATTGAGCCTGAAACGAGAGAAAATGGGCGTGGTTTAAGCCTCTCTTTCCCGGTGGAGCGCTCGCCCACTCCTCGTGTCAACAGGCCTTAAGGTCTGCGAATTTTTTCACTTACCAACATTTACTGTTAGCTTCTCTCATATTTTTGTTTAGTAACATTTACATTAGTTTCTCACGTTTATGGGCAACATCTGTTACATGATTATATTTCCATTGATGTACAGTCTTTGCTGAAAACTCTTGTATTTCTCCACTTGCAACACTCGCTTCGTAAATTGACTTTCACTGTCTATCATTATCTTTTTGCAGTTCGACGAATCGCGTTTATTGTAATTGCTGCTTATTTATAGTGGATTAGATGGTTACACTGTTTGGCCTGTTGAATTAGGTAATGGGATCGTTTTCCTAGGTTAAACATCTTGAGCTATTAGCCCTCTCAATGCAGGGATTTAAGATTTTCAATGTTCGTCACGAAATGCGTGATGTGGAAGCCTTGATGCAATTATCATAGTTTTAGAAACTTTCTTTTGTTAGAGCCTCAATTCATATATTTTTATTATTTCTATTGATCTGTTAGACATAGCAGAACCCTTAACTGTTAGACATAACACTTGATTCCTTTATGATTTATATTCGTGTTTTGACATAACCTATGCGGAAACGTATTCTAAACATACGTATTTCATATATTGCATGTATATTATATAAAATGAAAAAAAATCTAAATAAATATGGGAATGATTATTAGAATGTAATTCCATAAAATTATGTACAAGGAACAAAATGTCCAATAAAAAATTAGATTGTTATTCCCAATAATGTTTTTCAAATTGGTATGATTTCTTATTGATCAAGTGGATTTTAAAATCTGAAAACTCGACTTTAAATGTGTTATCTATTTCAAGCCTTATTGTTCTGTGAAATTTACTCTGCAAGCTGGAACTTCCACTCGGTTTTTATGGGGAGGTGTGAATGCTTTCAGCTCGTAATTCATGCGCGGTCTCTTGATCTGATTATCATATCTAGTGAAGCATTCGAGATTTTGATTATTTTAGTGGCAATAATATGTATTAAATTAAGCTAATTAGTTTAGTTGAAGAAATATATCTAAACCTGAGAAACATTCAACTTGGAATTATTTAATTTCTGTAGCCGTGTGTGATGCAGACAAACTTCCACTTTGTTCCTGATATTAGTTCAGGTCAATCTTGCCACTTTTATTGTACTTTTATGACAAATATACAGACATAACTGTAAGAGTTACGATGATGCTGATTCGAAATCCATTGACGTAAACGCTCGAGTTATGATTTGATTTCTTTAAGAATGTTTTTTTAACTAGTAAGTTTTTGAAGTGTCAATTGAAGGAAAGAGGAACACGGGTAGGTTGTGATTTATTTTGTTATGACCAGTTTTAAAATTCGTTTAATGAACTTATCGTTACTTTGAGAATAGAATGACATGACTCTTTGTTTAATAATAAACATTGAATCGAGTTTTAATAGTTGCCATTCGTTCGTACTTTTTTTGTTGAGGATATGTTTTTCTTTAGGAAACCAATAATAAACGTTGCAATAATAAATCGCCATTGTTCCAGTCATTGACCTTTCGTTACGAGGTTTTCGAGTATTTATATAAGTAACGCCAATTGAACGTATTTACAAATAGTTGACTTCAAGCCAATGTAAACTGCTGGGCATGACCAGCGGAAATAACTTACGTCTGCAGGTGACGCAAGTTCCATTTTAAAGTTTCATGAAGTGAGATGTTAGTTGAAGTACTACTAGGGTTGACCAATGGAAGCCGTTATAGCATTCTATTGCTCTAGGTAAACTATTCATTTACACAAATTTCAGCAGTTATCTACGATATATGGCTTGTACTATGCTCATCGTATTTATAGTTCCAAAGAGCGAATGTTTTTTCTGGGCAATTGAACAATTATAGAATTTCATGTTTTTTGGCACGTTTACTTGCTTTTTATACGGTTATTCGGCCAATAATGAAAAATGCATTCGTTTTACCACCGTTTTTTCACGGCAAATCAGAAGAGAATACTGGTTTCTACCGTTTTTAAAACCCAGGTTTTACTGTTATTTCACGGCAATTTCGTACAAATTACAGTTTTTTACAGGTTTTAATTTCTTGGCATTACCGTATAAAGCACTGGAACTCCTTACAAATCACGGTTTTTTACCGTTTAGTACCCCCAGGTTTTACCGTTTTTTTCACGGTTTTTTGTTGGCAGCGAAGTTGCCAGACATTTTACCGTGAAATCACGGTGAAATTTTTTACTGTGTAGTTTCTCCTTAACGAACTAAATCAGACCGAAGTTCGCATGATGGTTCAAACAACAGATTAAAAACAAATCAATACTGCATTCAATAATCCATACACACGCCATTCAAACCGTTTCTTTTTTCATCTCACATTCTTAACCTAAAAGGAAGATGATCATACAATTTTTGCATTTTTCACCGCAAAGGTTATCCCAAGAAACGCGGAATCCACGTTCAAGGCACATTTTTACTCCTGAAAACAGAAAAAGTGTTGGAATGAAAGATCAGGAAGAAGGTAAATGTGAGATTGAAAAAAATAGTATCAGTAGACCCAGAGAGCTTAACTTTTAGAATCCGGTAGAAAATGTAGCTAACTAACAGAGATAAAGTAATAAATAAAAAAATATGGTATTTAACAAAACCCAAAACACGGCATTTCATCAAACAAAAGACTTGCCTAACCATCACCTCGGGCTTTTTATAATACTGTCTCCCTAGGAGCGCTACTTCTTACAAATACAACAGTTATGTTCCCCTGATGAGCTTGAAACTATTCCAAACGCACCTATTTCAATACATTCTATAAATGGCAGGAAACTACGAACCTAGGTCCATGCAAAAAGAATTTATTTTATCAGAACTTGATGATACGCCCATCATTTGCTTCAAAATGCTTTTAATGTATGTTTGTACATAATGAGTATTCGATTCACCTAACACCAGAGGTCTTGTTCTGTGCACAAATTTCAAACTGAATTATAGTAGTGTTAAAGTCAATAAATAAAATGCTTTAAAAGAAATATAACCACAAACGATGAAATATAATTCATATTGATGGGCATTCAGACTAGCGCGCATAGTTTCGAATATTACAATTCATTTTCAATGAATGCCTGAAACAAAATAAGAAAGCACATTAAAAAGACTTACAATTTTGCATATTAAGAAAGCACATTTAAAAAGACTTACAATTTTGCATATTACTTATGAAATGGAAAAAACTACACATGATTTCAGAAAATGTTCAATGGATACGCGGTTTGGTCAAAATTCAGACAAGGTTGCAATTTTCTTATATAAATGGATTCTAAAATTCTGATATCTATTTCTTTGCAAGTATCTATAATTTTGAAATCAGCACTGGAGAGACTAAGATTGGTCTGATCACAATGGTTCCTGGGAGCAGACTGAGGTGGAGTTTGAAGTGGATTATTTGTTCTGAAAGGATGGCCTAAATGTTGCCAGAAACGAATTTTCGGCTGCTTTAGCGTACTCCCAATATAGGAACTCTTGCAAGTTCCACACGTATATTGATAAATAACATTGGAGAGAACAGCAGCAGGCATTCGATCTTTATATTGAAAAAAATTTTGAATTTTGAATGAATTTTTGAAGCTGAAACGAAAGTCTAGTTGAGGATAAAATTTTGATAAAGTCATAACTAAATATTTCTGCATATCGTGTGAACACTCGCCAATGAAAGGTAAAGACACATAAAGTTTTTTCCTCGCAACAGTAGGTAGATCGGGATTATCAGACGTAAATTTAGTGCACAGAAACTTCTTCACGATATTCTCGAATAAATGGATGGGATAACAGTTGTCTGAAAAGAATTTACGGAGAAAATCAAATTCTATAGCCATTAATTTATAATTAGATGATAAATGAAAACCTCTGTAAATAAGGGTACGAATTGCTGTGAGGATTTCCTCACAAAATTGGTGCACGTCTGCTGATCACATAGAGTAGCAACCTATAGTGACCTATTCACAAGCTAGTCCGGGAGCAGTGGAGCTGACAGGTCAGAATGGCCTTAGACTTGCTACCGTGCAGTCCTTCATTGCGCTCTGCTACCAGTCGTAAACTGCAGTTTCCGGTCAACGCTACCCTTGACGAAGGAGGAGCTGGAAGTCGTTGCGTGGAGACAAACCGTGCTGGCTCAATTTCTTGGCGCTTAGCTCACTTAAGTTCTTCTCCTTATGCTTATCTTCAATTTTCATGAATGAATGGTTGAATGTGTGTGCTTAATGAAGTCTTTAAACCAGTCTCTACTAAGCTTTGGGCAGGTCTTTCCATTTTTTCTGAAACCTCTAAATTAATCTTGAATTAACATTGCATTAACCTTAAAAAAAATTGCATGCCACAAACTTAACCTGGAAAAAGAGCCTTCTACTAGTGGGCTGAATTCCTCCCCACGTAGCCTTCCTTTTCACTTACTTTTCTTGCGTTTACCGGTTCTTCCGGTGCCTCTCTTAATTAACTTCGCGCCTTAAAGTGAGAAGCACACTGGACGACCTAATAAGTTCAGGTGCGCTAATTTTTGCTATTTTGCCGATTTATTATTGCTGTGATTCCCACTTGAAACTTAACACCCGTCGTTGTGAAGAATTATTCTCATGTTCTATATTTTGTCCACTCTACAGTATTAACCGAGCCAGCGCGCGCCTTCTTGTCTTCCTTGTCTGTAACTGCGGTTCTTCCAAGCAATGTCTAACGGCGTCTTTTTATTGAAGGTGAATGATTAATTTCTTACGGTTGTCAACTTGTTTATACTGTGAACAATTGCTACATAGCCACCTTTTCGCATACTTATTTGTATATTAATTATTCATCTGTTTTCCATCTTGATCGTTCAACGTCGCTCTTTTTAACACGAACAGTAGCCTGGCGACGTCTGTTCTTGCCTAACCTGGAGCCTGGCGACGTCTGTTCTTGCCTTACCTGGAGCCTGGCGACGTCTGTTGTTGCCTTACCTGGAGCCTGGCGACGTCTGTTGTTGCCTTACCTGGAGCCTGGCGACGTCTGTTCTTGCCTGACCTGGAGCCTGGCGCCGTCTGTTGCCTTACCTGGAGCCTGGCGACGTCTGTTCTTGCCTTACCTGGAGCCTGGCGACGTCTGTTGTTGCCATACCTGGAGCCGGGCGACGTCTGTTGTTGCCTTACCTGGAGCCTGGCGACGTCTGTTCTTGCCTAACCTGGAGCCTGGCGACGTCTGTTGTTGCTTACCTGGAGCCTGGCGACGTCTGTTCTTGCCTAACCTGGAGCCTGGCGACGTCTGTTGTTGCCTTACCTGGAGCCTGGCGACGTCTGTTCTTGCCTTACCTGGAGCCTGGCGAGGTCTGTTGTTGCCTTACCTGGAGCCTGGCGACGTCTGTTGTTGCCTAACCTGGAGCCTGGCTACGTTTGTTGTTGCCTTACCTGGAGCCTGGCGACGTCTGTTGTTGCCTAACCTGGAGCCTGGCTACGTCTGTTGTTGCCTTACTTGGAGCCTGGCTACGTCTGTTGTTGCCTTACCTGGAGCCTGGCTACGTCTGTTGTTGCCTTACCTGGAGCCTGGCTACGTCTGTTGTTGCCTTACCTGGAGCCTGGCTACGTCTGTTGTTGCCTAACCTGGAGCCTGGCTACGTTTGTTGTTGCCTTACCTGGAGCCTGGCTACGTCTGTTGTTGCCTTACCTGGAGCCTGGCTACGTCTGTTGTTGCCTTACCTGGAGCCTGGCTACGTCTGTTGTTGCCTTACCTGGAGCCTGGCTACGTCTGTTGTTGCCTTACCTGGAGCCTGGCTACGTCTGTTGTTGCCTTACCTGGAGCCTGGCTACGTCTGTTGTTGCTTTTCCTCGAACCTGGCGACCGTTCGTCAATTTATTTGAAGCAGTCGCTTATGCTGCTCATTAAATTTCCTGTATATTCTTAATTATGCGTAATCATTCTAGTTCGTCAGGATAAATTTATTCGTTGATGTTTTAGTCGTTCGTGTGTTCGCGTTGCTTGTCGTTCGTGTGTTCGCGTTGTAGTTCTTTTTTGCTCGTATCGAGAACCTTTATTCCTTATACGTTAAGATTAAATAAAATTTGACTTGAAACAGACTATAAGTCACCTTAGAGGATTGTGTCGCGAACAAATTCTCGACATTGCATCCAGTTTGTAAATAAAAGAGGAGAAACACAGAAAATTCATACCGAGTCCAGTGAACGTAGGTTTCCTATAAACACTTAGTTGAAGGTTGCCATTATGGTTGTGAATCAACATATCAAGGAATGGTAGTTTGTTATTGGTCTCCTCTTCCATGGAGAATTGAATGTTGCTATGGCGTTGATTTCTGAAATTCAAAAATTCACCCGCCCGCAGCGGATCTTCGAATATTACAAAAGTATCGTCCAAATAACGTTTGTACAAAATAGGTTTACAGTTTACAGGACAGTCTGATAGAAATTTCTCCTCCAAATCACAAAGAAATATATTTGCTAGAGTAGGTGCCAGCGGATTTCCCATAGCTAAACCATCCATTTGCTTATACATAACATTATTGAATAGAAAAATACTGTCTACAACAGCAAATTTCAAAAGTTCAAGAAATTTATTTCTGTCCAACCCGTGAAAGGACTCATTAGCCGAAAAGATTTTCCTACATAACAAGTCTAAGGTTTCTATAACAGGTACATTAGTATAGAGGGAAGCGACATCAAAACTGACGAGGGTATAGTTGGGTTTAACTTTGAGACCATTAACAGAGTTAAAAAATTCATAGGAATTTTTTATTGAGTATTCATTATGGGAGAATTTATCCACAAGAGGTATAAGAAATTGTGATAGTTTGAACAAGGGCGTTTTAAATGCTGCTAAAATTGGGCGTAAGGGTATACCATTTTTATGAACTTTAGCTATCCCATACAATATACCAGGAGCAGAGCCTGTGGCGTAAACAGAATGATAAGTTTCATTAGAAATAATGTTCATATTCTTCAACTTTAGCAAGAACCTATTGATTTTGTCTTCAATTCTAACAGTAGTCATAAGAGGATCAGCATCGTTCAATCTTGAGAATTTTGTTGGATCAGATAATATAGTGTTCATTTTATCCTCATAGTCCTTTCTATTCATTAACACGACACCATTGCCCTTATCAGGTTTACAAACAACTAGATTGGTTTCCTTGCCTAACTTTTTAAGTATTTGGATATCGTCACCTGTAAAAATAGGAGAAAAAATTCCCGCAGATTTAAAACCATAGTAGCTTTCACACGCCTTTTTTTGATGATGTCGATCACTGTACACTGTAAAAAAAAGTGTTAAAACAACGGAAAATTGTCTGGCATCCATTTGGTCAGAGAGTTTTTTTCTCTCTGTTAGTCCGCCAGATGCATCAATTGCTTCCGTCGTCGTTACAGACATTTGTTGAGTTAACGGACTGCGGTAGACGCACCGTTGGTCCAACGGAACTATTGTTTCATCTCTGTTCGATTTACAGAAATATTGTGAACGTTCTGTATTTTGCACAGGGGACGTCGGACGTCTATATGTCCGTTGTTAGAACGGGTGAGGCCGGCATTGTGCCGGACGAAATATAGGTTTCCGTCTTATCTCTAGAAACTATACGAGCTTCTGTTGAATTTACAGAAACATAAAGAAGCCTCTGGGTAAGTGACAGTTTCAAGAAATTCTGTTACTACGACAGAGGAACCGGAAATTGGACGGTCCTCTGATGCATCTACCACGTGCAGATACATTATGGTGCCCAGTATACATTACATGCGATGTACTTTTGTCACATTGAAGTATAGCTGCAAGGCTATGTGTACAGACCGCAGTGAAATGTGCAATAAAAGAACTAGTAACTTCCTATTAACGCGGAAGACTTCCCGCGTTAATAGGCAGCTTCGTAAAGTTCTTTTATTGCATCGTTCACTGCGGTCCGTAAATATAGCCTTGCAGCTATACTTCTATGTAACTAAAGTACATCGCATGTAATATATACTGGGCACCATAATATATCTGCAGGTGGCAGATGCATCCGAGTACCGTCCAATTTCCGGTTCCTCTGTCGTAGTAGCAGAATCTCTTGAAACTGTCACTTACCCAGAAGCTTCTTTATGTTTCTGTACACTTGCTTTCTGTACACTTGCCATACCTGAAAAAAAAGGATTGATTAACGTTATGTATAGGATATTGAAATATGCGGAGTTCCGTAATGGGAAAATTTACCGTAATTTATTACATCAAATGTCAGAACGACATTTAAACCAGATCAATGCACTAAAACTAAGGGCAACAAATGTAAGAGTCCTTCAGAGCCGGTCTTCTGGGAGACAGGCGGGCGGTCCACTTGCGATCTCTGACTGCCGTCGTTGGAAGCAAGCACCCGTGCTCTGTGGAGTTAGTTGCAGTTAGTTACGATATAGTGTTTAGTCTTAGGTTTAGTACGGTTTATCGTTGTAAAATAAGTTTTTAGGTAATAAGTTTATAAGTTTTTTAAGGTAAGTTATAAGTTATAAGTTTTTTAAGGTAAGTTATAAGTTATAAGTTTTTTAAGGTAAGTTATAAGTTATAAGTTTTTTAAGGTAAGGTATAAGGTATAAGTTTTTTAAGGTAAGTTATAAGTTATAAGTTTTTTAAGGTAAGTTATAAGTTATAAGTTATAAGTTATAAGTTTTTTAAGGTAAGTTATAAGTTATAAGTTTTAAGAATGCATGGAGAAACGTCGTCCTAACCACCCAGCTCACGGCATGGAAAGTAATTGGTTATTGAACTAATAGTTCACAAACCTCCAATAAGCTCGTGAGCATCAGGACGTGCCGGGAAGCGGAGTCAGGCGAGTGGATGGTGAGCGGAGCGGTCAGCAGCACGTAAGGCGCCTCAGCCTCTCATCCCTCGGCCGTTCAGTCCTCGATGGAGGAGAAGCGCAGCGAAGCGAAGCGAAGGAAAACCCACTGGCTTCCCTGCGTTGGCAGCACGGGAGGTTCCGTCGGGGATGCGACGGCAGATGAAACCGACGGAGGCTGTGTAGGCTCAGTTATAAAGTTGAAGTTGTGAGGTCAATGGCTGGAGGCGATCTGAATCGGCCTCGAGAAAATTTGAGAGGTCAGTGCAGTTTGGCTCAAATGTTGTATTCAATTGGCTGTATTCAGGATGGTAAACCACAGTTCAAAAACCAAAGACGAGCCTAGAGCTGGGTTTTGGAATTTTTATGTATTAAAGTATTAAGTTTTTGCTACATCAATTTTAAAGTTAATATTCTGAGATTAAGTTTTACTTATAAGTTAAATGTTAATTTAATTTTATTCCTTAATCTTAAGTTCACGAGGAAACAGGCTTAAATTTAATTAATTGTAAAACGATTACAGGATAGCCTGTAAGATTTCTGTACATTCCCCGCCAGGGATTCGGCTTCACTAGAAATGAAGGCGAATGAAAGTTAGATTATTTACACTGCGTCATCTGCCACCCAGGAGCGTATTTTACGCTTAGCCGCAACGGCAGCTTTTCGTTGGCAGGGGCGCACGTCAGGCACATTCGATTCAGACCCTAGTCCGTCCGAGCATGCCGGCTGGCTGCTGAGCGTCTCGTCTGATGAGAGAAGAAGAATTAGTGACGAAGCATGACGGTAGACCTCGTCACCTGTGCTTTTACGAATATGCGCTGAGGTGACTTCTCCCAGAAAATTCGTTTCTGTTTTCAGAACGATACCTAAGGGGTAAGTGGGTTGTTTCAAATATTTATCTACTAGCAGAACTATGTCGCCCGATTTTAGGAGCTTATGCTTTACGGGTTTATATCTATCCGGTTTGTCAGTTGCTTGACGAACCAAGGTTGCCAAAAATTCCGAGTGATAAATATCATTCAATTCTGTGTGAGCACGAACTAAAGTCGAGTAGTATTCCGTGAAGTCCTTCAGAGACCGTGGTTCGAAGTCTGGATCATCTGTGGGAATCGATTGAAGATTAGGCAAAATATTGACAGAAGGAAGCTCGTAACCGTGAATTAGCATTTCTGGTGTTATAGGAGAGGCATTTTCAATATTAGAACGTAACACTTCTTTGAACGCGATTGGTCTCCTGTTGATGAGGTGCACAGATTTTGCAATCAAGAATTGGAAATCAAAAATCGACAAAATATTTTTTCCAATAGCTTTGAAGATAAGTTTCTTGCAGGCCTTGACACAGCATTCAATGAGCGAGCCTAAAGCACTGTTGCCCTTGCAATACTGTACCAGTGTTATTTCTCGGATGCCATGCTCCTCTAGGTAGGTTTGAGTTTCATGGTCATCAAGGAAAGATCTAATTGTGTTGAAGCCTGCTGAAATTTGACTGCCTAAATCAGCCGTACAACTTCTGAACATTCCGTATTCATAGACGTGCAATTGTAGAGCCTTTAGGAAGTCTTGTGCATCTGCACTCAAGCAAACTTTCATATTTATTGCCCTACTCCAGAGACAGGTCAAGTTCAAGATCCACACCTTTTGTTTTTTACCTTGAATTTTGATAGTGTATGGACCCATGTAGTCCAGGAACACAGAAGAAAACGGCTTGGCAATTGGAGAGACTCTGAAGTCGCGATAAGGACTCTGGTTCAATTTTATTGGTCGTTCATTTACTCTACGACAAGTGATGCATTGCTTTAGAACTTTCCTAACTTCAGAAAATGGGTGAATGAAGAAATAACTTTTTCTCAACTCGTGCAGGACTGAATAGACACCGGAGTGGCCGATGGAGACATGAGCGTCTGCAATGATCAGTCTTGTGAGCAGACTGCCCTTTGGCAAGAGAATCGGGTAAGCGTTAGCGTTTTGTTCGGGAAATTTAGACTTCACCCTCAAAAGGCCGTCCGGTGCAAGAAATACGTTCAAACGTTTTATTAAAGGAGGCACTTTAGTACTCTCTTTCTTTGCGTCTCGCAAGTAATCTAGAACCTCACGAAACTGTTCTTCCTGTTCAGCAAGCAAAATGGTCCTCATCGCTTTAGAATGCAAATTTTCCGTTTGAATAGCAAGAGTAGCATCAGATCTTAGTACTTTTAATTTCAATTTGTTAACAAACAGGAGGACATTTTTGTAAATCTTCACAAGTTTTGCTAACGAAGAAAATTTATCGAGAGGTACCAAGTGGACGTTAGGATAATTTCGCTCTGCAGTGCAAGCGTTTACGTTAGCGTTTATGGTCGACTTACCCTGATTATCTTGTTCAGAGGCCTGTGCTTCGTCTCCGGCGGAGACCGGAGCTTCCGACTCCTCGACGGCTTTGCTGGCGGCATGAGGCAGCACCAAGGACAAGCCTGGGTCAAAGGAGGAAGCACCTTCATGGATGAAGGTAGGACCTGTGTAATATTTAGATTTGTTTAGTTGCTTAGCACTTGAGCAACGGGTAACGAAATCTGCAGGATTTTCCTGTCCAGCGGTGAACCTGAAATTTATAGGCTTTTTATTACAGAGAGATTCTATCTCTTGTAGTTTGTTCATGGTAAAGACGTTCCTTTTTGAAATCTTATCGAAATCAATGGAGAATGACTTGATCCAATGCAAAGCCACCATGCTGTCTGTAAAGAGAGACAAGGATGTTATGTTCAAAGGAGTCATGGTTTTGCTGCCAGTGAAGTTCTCAAACCAGTCAATCAATGCAGCTGTTCCCAGATGCACTGCTGCAAGTTCTAGTACAGGTACAGATCTGGCTTTCATTTGTTTGTTGACAATTTTGGACTTACTGGCGAGTAGAGTAAGTTTGTTTTCATTTTCAGCTTTTATGTATATGACATAGCCATACAAGCTGGTCGAGGCATCTGTGAAAGCAATAAGAGAAAATTTACTTTCACGCTGACCAAGAGATCTAGGAACCGGGAGACACTTAGAGGAATTTACCTGCTTGGCGATAAGAGTCCACTCCCGAAGTAGGTTCTTGGGGAGCTTGGAGTCCCATTTCAAATTTTGGTCAGATTGTAGTTTGTGTAAGAAGACTCTGGCTCTGTTGAGAATGGGGCAATAAACGTTGAACACATCATAAATTTCATGAATGGTTCCCAGAATCTTTCTTTTCGTATCTGCCTTCAAGTCAAGCTTTACCGCGCAGGGCCGAAGGGTGTCAGCTTCCCGGTCCCAAGTCATGCCCAGAAGTTTCACGTCCTGGGGAGTTTCTGACTCGCTTTCTTCGTCGATTCTCTGCTGCAAAGACGGTGAGTTAGTCATGAATTTCTGTAAAGGAAACTGGTACTTGCTGAAAACCTTTGGCAAGGACTCGTAAGAAAGGGTCAGCTTAGTTAGGTCATTAGTTGAATAACCACCGTTATCCATGTACATCATGCCGTACACTGCTTTACGGAGCTCTGACAAGAAAGGATCGTCATCTGGATCGTCTAGGATCAATATCCTGTAGAGAGCCAGCATTAATAAAGTGGGGCTCGGTCTGAGACCAAACATAAGTCTCAGACTCTTGTATGCAATAGGGGTCAAATCGTTTTTTAGTATGTTTTTGAACCATAAGAAACAAAGTCTGTTCTGGTCAACTTCTCTTAACTGTATGTTCAGAAAAGCCTGTTTTATATCAAAGGTTAAAAGATATTTATCAAATCTGTGCCAGACTAAGGCAACTTCAGGTTTTGAATTCAGGCATGGCCCTGGCAGAGTGGCTTGGTTATGGCTGACAGAACCCTGAGCTTTCTCAGAGAGGTTGGCCAGGAACACCACACGACATTTGGTAGTGTCGTGCTCCATCCGAAAGACGCCCATATGTGGCAAGAAGCCACATTCGGGATGGGTTGCCATGAATTCCTCTGTGTTGTCGATACGCTCAATAATGCCGTTTTGTTCCTGCTCCTTGAACACATCATTGTACATTTTGAGACGGTCGGCATTCGACGCAAGTTTTTTATAATTGCTACGTAATATTTGATGCGACAAGGCATAATTTTTAGACAGTTTATGAGAAATTTTATGATTCCACATTAGTGGCATGACTAATCTACCTTCATGATTTCGTTTTGTGTTCGTCAAGACGTAGTCAACTGACTTATCGTTCAATTCCGTTTGCTCAGGATCACCCGGTGGGTCCAAGCCTAGAAGCCCGTCACAACGGGAGCTGAGCTCGTCTGCGGGCGCACGAGCAAGAAACGAGTCTAAATCGGAGAAATGATTAGTCTCACCAGATTTCTGCCCGCCGGACCCAGGCTGGCGATGGTGTTGCGAGACTGCAACGTCTGCGGCACCACAAGACATGGACTGGCCAGGATGATATGCATCGTGCTGTAAGGGTGACAAAAAGTGTAAATTTTGTTCAATGGTTCGAACGTTGCCCGTCAAGAAAATTCCTGCTGAAGAGTCAATGTAACAGGACTCTTTACCAGGGCTAACAAAATTCACGTACTTCATATTGAAGAAGGGATCACATTCCGTGCCCAAGACGAGTGAAATTTGTTCTGGAAAAGAAGAATCTGCGTAAGACGCGTCGGCCAGCGCGTAACCTTTATGTTTGAAGGTAGATGCAATTGGCCCCAGTCCTGAAGTGGGCAAAGAAATTTGAATCGACGGGACACAAATTGCATCTACGGAGAGATTTTTGTTCCCAGCTTTAAGCGGAACCTCGACAATGTCCGTAATCAGTTCTGTGCTTGAATTAAACCCTTGAATCCTTACCTTTTCATTTTCCTTTACCACAGGAAGAGAGAGTTCACTGGCCAAGGAAGAAGAAATAAAATTCCTTTGGCTGCCACCGTCTTTCAATATCCTAACTTTAGAGAATTTGATCTCTGCGGTAAGAGTAGGTAGCAAATTCAAGTCATCAATAGTTTTGCTGAAAAAAGAATCAGTTAGCGTCAGAGCGTTTGTCGCATGCTTAGGTGCAGACCCCTGGAGTTTGCCTTTTTGGCACAAATAGGTCATGTGCTGACCATTACAAGTACGGCATGCCGAGGAAAAATTGAACCTACAGTTTGCCGCGTTGTGGTTCTGAAAGGAACATTTGGTACAAGCACGAATAGATTGAAGTTTTTCACATTTTTTAGTGGGGTTATCATACCTTGAGCACTGGCTAAGATTATGATCAGCATTTGCACCATCCGATTTGCACAGCACACAGAATTGCTTTTTGGGTTTCACAGCGACAGCTGAAGAAACCGTGGGATTGGTTTTCGTTAACTTACGGTCGTTCCGTTTTGAAGCGTCCGCAGGTTGAAGTTCACGTTTGTAGCGTTCTGTGGCTTCAAATAAGTTGTTTTCTATCTGGGAAAGAGATGGTTTATTAGTGTTGGTTATTTGGACGAGGATGTTCTGAAACTTGGCATTAAGAGCGTTCCAGAAAAAGTATGCCATTACAGTGTCTACGTCAATTTTCATTTTTTTGAAAGCAGCAACACTGGTTTTGAGCTCGCCGATGTACACGTAGGGATCATCAGACTCTGTTAGTTTAATGTTGGCAAGTTTTTCAATAGCGTTGTATTTTTGAATGATTTCAGACGCAAAGGCCCTTTGCAATAGGTCTTTAGCCGTTTCGTAGGTCTGATCAGCTATATCTAGGGAATCTAACAAAATTTTTGGCGAGCCCGAAACTTGATTGTAGAGGTACACGAATTTTTCATATGAGGTCAAATTATGTTTATCAAAAATTGCTTCGAAACTGAACAGGAATTTTTCAAAATTTTCGTTAGGAGAGTTGCTGAATTTAGGCAAGGGAACATCGGGAAGTCTTAATTTTTGTTGAACATTTACGATACCTGCGTTTGAGGCGGAGGAAGTACCAGCTGCGTCACCTCTGGCAGATGTAGAGGTAGAAGGTTGTGACTGGAGGAGGGCCTGGCAATCGAACAATTGCGCCTCGTACGACTCCTGCTCGTTGGCAGCAGTCTCCAGCACGTCGTCAGCAGCGTCGCTGCGAAGCAGCAAGTCAAAAATAGACTTGTCTAGATTCTTCAGTTCAATCTGCAAAGAAGTAACTTTGGAAATGTTTATAAGTTTGTCATGTTGCGAGTAATCGTCTATGGCAGCTTTAACGGTGTTGTGTAAGCGAGTTACACGCTGCCGTACATACTTGCGGGTTTTTGTCAAAATAGTGAGGTCGCCGTCTCCAGCCGCTTTCGGCGATGCTTCTTTTTTGGAAGCCATAGCTGTAATGAATCTAGTAAAAATTAGTTCAAGTTATGGTTATCAGCGCAAAAGTCGCAAGGTTTAAAAAATATGTTGAAGAAGAATGCTGCCGCCGCTGATGCTGCACCACACTCGCCGACAAACCTGAGCTCCCGGCCACACACGTTTCCCCATACTGGCCACCATATAGAAAAAAAAGGATTGATTAACGTTATATATAGGATATTGAAATATGCGGAGTTACGTAATGGGAAAATTTACCTTAATTTATTACATCAAATGTCAGAACGACATTTAAACAAGATCAATGCACTAAAACTAAGGGCAACAAAGGTAAGAGTCCTTCAGAGCCGGTCTTCTGGGAGACAGGCGGGCGGTCCACTTGCGATCTCTGACTGCCGTCGTAGGAAGCAAGCACCCGTGCTCTGTGGAGTTAGTTGCAGTTAGTTACGATATAGTGTTTAGTTTTAGGTTTAGTACGGTTTATCGTTGTAAAATTAGTTTTTAAGTAATAAGTTTATAAGTTTTTTAAGGTAAGTTATAAGTTATAAGTTTTTTAAGGTAAGTTATAAGTTATAAGTTTTTAAGGTAAGGAATAAGTTATAAGTTTTTTAAGGTAAGTTATAAGTTATAAGTTTTTTAAGGTAAGTTATAAGTTATAAGTTTTTTAAGGTAAGTTATAAGTTATAAGTTATAAGTTTTTTAAGGTAAGTTATAAGTTATAAGTTTTAAGAATGCATGGAGAAACGTCGTCCTAACCACCCAGCTCACGGCATGGAAAGTAATTGGTTATTGAACTAATAGTTCACAAACCTCCAATAAGCTCGTGAGCATCAGGACGTGCCGGGAAGCGGAGTCAGGCGAGTGGATGGTGAGCGGAGCGGTCAGCAGCACGTAAGGCGCCTCAGCCTCTCATCCCTCGGCCGTTCAGTCCTCGATGGAGGAGAAGCGCAGCGAAGCGAAGCGAAGGAAAACCCACTGGCTTCCCTGCGTTGGCAGCACGGGAGGTTCCGTCGGGGATGCGACGGCAGATGAAACCGACGGAGGCTGTGTAGGCTCAGTTATAAAGTTGAAGTTGTGAGGTCAATGGCTGGAGGCGATCTGAATCGGCCTCGAGAAAATTTGAGAGGTCAGTGCAGTTTGGCTCAAATGTTGTATTCAATTGGCTGTATTCAGGATGGTAAACCACAGTTCAAAAACCAAAGACGAGCCTAGAGCTGGGTTTTGGAATTTTTATGTATTAAAGTATTAAGTTTTTGCTACATCAATTTTAAAGTTAATATTCTGAGATTAAGTTTTACTTATAAGTTAAATGTTAATTTAATTTTATTCCTTAATCTTAAGTTCACGAGGAAACAAGCCTAAATTCAATTAATTGTAAAACGATTACAGGATAGCCTGTAAGATTTCTGTACATGATTCAACAGAAGCTCAAGTCTTCATTTTTATAAACCTCATAACCGCTGACGATTCAGACTGCTTGATGAAAATTTTTCGTACACTTCGTATATTTAATAAGATTCACATGGATACTTCTTGGGTTTGTCAAAAACGAATTACTTGCTTGAAAAGTGTACTGAAAAAAAATTTGGTATACAAAGGGTTTTCACACACCGTATGACACACCTAGGAACGAATGATGAAAGACATGTATAACAAGACAAGGCATGCCGAAAGAAACCGGAAAGCATCGAGAGCTGAAAACTGTTTTCTGCAAAAAAGCCCTACCCATAGCGCAGCTCACTTCTATCCTCGCAGGAGCATTGTGAATGAAATATGCTTCACCGTTGGGCACCTCTATTAAGTATGAAATTATTTTTCAATCGAAAAAACAAAAAACTATATAACCAAAGAACTTATAATACACAAGCAATATTAATGAACCATACTGAAAAATCTATCGATGTTTCCATACCTCGTCTGTTGCTAAGAACGAAAAACTACACCGAGTTAAAATTAATATAGTACTTGAAACTGAGTATCCCCAGTAGTATTATTCGAGAGATATAGAGATACTCTGCAAACCGAAAAAATATTAACTGCTGCTGTCAATGGTGATGCGATCTGCTTCATCAAAATACTAGCCAAACATTTCAGAGTTCAAAGAAAAATGTATTTAAGTATAACTGAAAACATTGTCTTGGTACGTAATCATTACGAAAGTTAGGCAACAGTTCTTACAGACAATAAAAAAGAAAAACCCACACAGAAGTACGAAATTACAGAAAAATCAACTCATTGCTATACATGAATAACGTTATACATATATTACGTGTAGTGTACAAACTTTCTAATACATATCATCGGTTCACTCTATGATGAATCTGTACCGAACAATAAAATAAGTTCAACAAAGCGATGAACTCATTAATTAAAGTATATGGTTCAGAATAAACCTATTCTGTCGTCAGTACTATTGAATCTCGAAGATTAGATTATCAGTTAGTTTAAGCCTCCCTATCCGCAACTTAGGCTATCCAAAGAGAGGAAGGCAGACGGCACCATTTCCCAGTGTAACTTTTTCACCGCCTATTCGAAAAGTACGCACACGGTTCGCCGAGTCGTATGCTTATTTATGCAAGATTATCGTCACCAAGGCGGCGATATATAGCCGACTTTATCGTCGCCAAAGACCTCTTTTGCCGCGATAATTACCGCCGCCTCGAAAGCATAATTGTGCACAAAGTTGCATGACACAAGGCTGATGAAATGCATAAGTATGCCTAATATTGTAATCAATATGCATTTTCATAGCACGGTACACAGACGTAGATACGTGTATTTCTGTGCACCATTATTAAAATTCGTGCGTCCCTTGATTATTTTCAGCTATTATGAAGCATTCCCTTTCATTCGAAGTCATCGCCGCTTCGAAAGCATAATTGTACATAAAGTTGCATGACAGGCGGCTGATGAAATGCATAAGTATACATAATATTGTATACAGTATGCATTTTCAAAGCACGGTAAACAGACGTAAATACATGTATTTCTGTGCGCCATTATGCGTACCGTGAGTATTTTCAGCTATTATGAAGCATATCCCTTCCATTCAAAGTCATCGATGCCTCGACTGGAAAATAAGTATAATAAAGAGAAAGGCGGCGATAACATTGCATAATTTATACATTATTAATTGACTATTGAAATTAACAGGTTTAAATAAATCAATATCATCACATATTTTATATTTGGTCATCTATTACACACTGAAATCAAGTTTTCACCGAAATATAAAAATAGCAACACAGAGAACTTATAAAATATTTCCTTGGTAATAAGTATTTGAGTTCAGGTAAAAAAACACAGAACAATTCGAAAACTCAAGAAGGTAGTAGGTGCTTAAGTGAAAGATAGTAGTGAACTTGACACATTTCCTGCGAAGTGACCCACTGGTGGTCACTTGACTGATTTTCATAGTGCTGCTGACCCACCTTCAGTCAACAACTTATTTTTTATAAATACCTAATGAAAGCTAAATAAAAGCCAGATCCAGTTTTTGTTTGCCGTTTTCAAAGCTGATTACTACAATTTACCTAAAATTTGAATTGAATATTGAGCTTCATTTTAACCCATCGCAGTTAACGCGTTAAAAAAGATGGTCCTTCAACAAATAAACGCATATATTTCAACAAAAAAAAGGCCTACCCACCATCAGTTTGGGCTCTAACTTTGTCCCCTGGGGCATAAATTTTTGAATAATTTTTATGTTTTCATTATATATCATAGTATGAGACTATGAGTTTCACTAATCACAGCAGGAGTCCCCAAAATAGGAATATTCCAAGCACCATTTAGTATAGAGAATTATCTGGGGACTTTATGCCTAAAGTATGGTTTCACACAGGGCACTCACAATGTCCCCCTGGGAGGGCTACTTCCCATATATACAATAGAACCACCCTGATGGGACAGACCTATCCAGAACGTCGAAATTTAAGCCACATTCATTGGTGTAAACGCAACATTACCCACTTATTTTCTGTGTCTGATTCCACAATTAGATCCGACGAAGGCACTTGCTCAGCTGCAAAAGTGATGCTCGGTGAGGGGACAGTGTTAGTTGATACGGTTGTGGTGATGGTGCTGATATTGGTGGTGGTTGCTATTCCTGCAGCCTCTGTAGCACCTGTTCCACGAAGATGGCTATTTCCATCTCAATCCACCGATTCACGCAGACCTCGTTGCGTGGCGACTGCGATTCCTTTGTGGTTAGTGAACCCACCGGCTGCCAACACTTCTACAAAATATGAGAACAACTTAGTTCCGTGATTGATAAAGTTGTACCAATACAATAGTGAATAAGAAGATATTACTCACGAGTTGTAGACTAAAGAATGATTTACCAATGTTTATATCAATGATCACTATTTTGAATGGCAAGTTTATTAATGTTCTATCGCAATTGAGACAAAATAGATAATATAGCAAATATTAGATTATGAGTTAGTTTAAGCTTCCCTAACTAAGAAAACGGTGATCCAAAGAGAGGAATAATCAAAAGATCATCTAGAATGGACTGTGTACAAGATAAATCTAAGCCAAATTGCGTTCCCACACAGCACATACTGCATGCGCATAGCAACAGCAAGTCAGGAAGTTCAAACACTATAGAAGTTCATGATGGAACAAGTAGGTGCTGAAGACAAGGGTAGCAGTTGACTGAAAAAATGACTAGCTGTCGTTAACAAAATAAAAATCAAACTCTTTCAACCAGTAGAGAGCCAAATTTCAAGCTCAGGCTTAAATTTTCATTCTGGGAATGCTACTTCCCATTGGTACAATTATTTTATCCTTGTTAGGGTATAATTCAGCAGAAAAATGTATGATCTGTGAGTGACTGGCTTTGCATTCAAAAGGAAATGTAACAATAGCAAAACACAATAAATCTAGATGCTCTAGTTTATCATCACGTAATAAATAAAGTAATTTCAATCTTTTCAAGTTTCAGTTCTTTATGTGCTATACAGAATTTATGGCTTTCACAGCTGATTTTACAAGATGATCAACAAGGAAAAGGAAAATAGATCAATATTAAAAATAACCACCTATTTCTGATGCACTGGTTCAATTTTTTTTTTCATCTTGCAGAGCTTTGTTTGAATAGGTTAGTAATCTATATAAAACAAGATTATCAGGGAGGGTAAGAACATTTCTCAGTAATAACTGCTTACCATGAATAATGTGCATTGCATTTTGGTCCTCGAAGGCAATTTTCGACTGCTGCCTCCGATGACCACCAAGTCCTGAGAAGCTGAACTGCATCACCAGTTCTCAGGCGAACAGGTACTTCAAAATACGTCTCTGGACCCTGAAACGCTTACTCGTACATGGCCTTTGAGAGCTACCGGCTGCAAAAAAAAAACAATATTTTTCATTAGATTCATATTTTACCTAGGTTTTAGCACAAGCTTCATATTCACACTTACCGTGACTTGCACAATAGTCTCGTGACCATAGACAAATTAAGAAAATGACTACCTGAATGCATCATTGGTGTATTTGTTTGATTAAATATTGGTACATTTCCTATTGAAGCTTAATATTTCCTGTTCTCAAATTTGTTGCAAGGTTTTGCAAGGTTATGGGCTTTCATGTGAAATGCCTCTGTTTTTTGCCCTTACATAAGAAACCGTTTCTTGAAGGTAATTATTCAGTAAAAACTTCCATGAACAATTTATCTTAGATATTTCTTATGATGGTTACAATGCTCCATTCATTCTAAGAAATGGATTTTCTCACACTGTAACTCATCCAAACTATAAAAAATAAACAAAAATTATTCATTATTACTGCTTAGATCTAACCTTTATATGAAAAATAGTTACCTGCACATAAATAATTATTGCAGGGACTTAAGAACAGCAACATCTATGTAAGAAATACAAATCATTCTATTTAACTCACTAGTTCAAGTTGCTTCAAAAGAACGTCCAGTTCTTCCACTGTCTTGGCTGGTCCAGGTAAGGGCTCGTTGCTTCAAGGTTGGCGCTTTCTCACCTCGACCAATGCTTCAACTTCTTAAATTTCTCTGACAGTATATCTGCAAATCTTTCTTGTTGATTGCTGATGCGCTTCAGCCCAGTTTGTAGATCGTTGACATTACTTGCCACTTTGTGTCGCTTGCCCATCGCTTCAGTGGAAGTGCATTCATTTCTGTAGATAACAGCACTTCGTCAACTTCAGTATGATATATCTAACTGCCCTGCATTCCAAAGTGATTATGGTTAAACAAGTGGAATGCAGATATATTCAATGTCAATACCAGAGAAGTAGTTATGATACAAATGCAGCCTTCCAATGTCATGTACATTGAAGAAAGGTTATGATAATTAGAAAGTTAGCATACAATTCAATGTTAATGTGAATGAGGAAAGTCAGGGAAATGGTATCGTACTGTATAGATTCTCACCGTGATGAACAGGGAGTATTGCAACTTTGCACCAGTGATGAAACTTGAAACGATGGAAGCTGTGTTTAGATGGTGCTGCGCGCAGAAACATCTTTGGTGGCTGAAGAAGGATATGCTCATAGGTATCCTTTTTCCCCACATCTGGCTCGTGTATCTAGAAGGTTGTGAGAGCATAATGTATGATAAAAAACGTAGCAAAACTAAAACAGAAATTCAGCCATACACTAGAAAAAATGAGAAAGTTATGTAAAGATGAACAGCAGAACTCCTCCTGCTACAAGCTTTCAGATGAATAGAAAGACAGTAAATATTCATTAAGAATAATAAATATTGTTTCGCCAATTGATGAAAAGCACAAAGTGACACAGAGTAGAGCAAACAAATTAAAATTTATTCTCATGGGCCAAGGTACTAATGCTAATTAAAATACATGTACAAGCATTATTGTACATCCAAACTTATATGCAGAATATACCTATATCTCAGAACAGTTGCTCTATTAGAAAACAGTATCTGTGGAAACAAAAATTTGAAGCAAACTACTAATCTATACATATTTAAGTGTTATTCCTAATTACAGGATGTCTAACACATGATAGAGATGGTAAATTCTTCACTAAACAAAAAAATATATATATTTGAAACACTGCTGCAAATCATGAATATTTCACAACTTATATAATAATAATTTAAATGACATATAATTATGATAAAAGATCATGAACTAGATCAATATCATTATTACTATATAAGTTAAAGCCTACATAACCCCACAACAAAGGTGTTCCCAAGAGAGGCATAGAAAAGGGGCCATCATATATACACACATGAACACATTCACGGGGAATCTATGCACCAGTGTTTTCCCTCATAGCTTTCTCCGCACATACAAACAGCTTTTCAGGAAGAAAGTTCAAACAAGATAACAGTTCAAGGAGAAACTCGTAAGCGCTGAAAAAAATGATAGCAGTGAGACAAAAATTAGTCTTTAACAAAACAAAAAATATACATTTCAACAAAAAGAAGGGCTACCAAACCATCAGCTCTAGCCCTTATATTCTGCCACAGGGGGAACTACTTCCCATAAATACAATAGTTTCATCCCCTGAGGAGTAAAAGCTAGATTATTTACCAAATAATATTTGGTGACAAAGTAACTTTACACTTACTTGAAGTTGCAATGATGTTTGTGACCACATAAGTTCTTTAGTGTGATGATGATGCTACACAGTCTCTTATTTTCATTTTTAAATTTTTTGAAGGCCAGTTGCAAAAATTTTTTTCTGTTTTATAAGCCAGCTTGATGGCACCACCCTATTATATTTATCACTAAATGTGCGCATTGAAAATTCCTTTTTAATCAAAGACATTACTGCGCTTGGTTCAATCTGCAACAAAGATCAATTGAACAGGTTGACACAGATGTTTTGTTTTCAAATATAAAGAATGTTCATCAGGCTTTTTTTCAAAGTTCATGTAATGAAAGGACTCAGTGTGGCAGGTTTGACATTGAAAGCAGCAAAACAGCAATATGCATTTTTCTTCTTGTGGCTATGAACCCATGACAGAAAATGCATATAAGAAAAATAGTTTCTATCAATCTAATAACCAATAATCAAACACCAAAAATCTGAAAATTGTTTGTTGTCCTCTCCTTCACAAATACCCCTACTTTTTCAACATAAAATCATACAAATATGATGCAATAATAAGAGAGAAATATGTTACTTTGTACCTTACAATGCAATCAGCTGGTTTTAATTAAGATCTCTTGCACTTAGAGAAGAATTTTACACATATCACATGAAAAAATTCTACACAATAAGAAATACGGCTTAACCATGTAAGTACTTAACATGCATATTTCTCTCAAAGAAATGTATATTCACAATATGGATGTTAATTTAATTGGGAAACATTTTGATATGCAATAAGTGGCAGCTTCTGTAGAAAATAATACTATTATTTGAAAGAAAAAAATTATATTTTGAGCCTGTACAAAAAATTTGCACTCAAGCACTAAAAATGATCAACAGATCAAGACTTATTACATATCAATTAAAATTAAAAAAGTCTAAAATATTTCATTGATATGATCCTCAGTCATTGTTTTTTACAATTATTTTTTAACACAATCTATTATCAATTAAATAGCAAGATTATTGCCCCTCAATTGAGATCCTTATTCACCCATTGTTTGAGTTTTCAGATAGGGCCTAGACTTTTTCAAATATTTCAAAGATTTGACAATGATACAGTTTAAAAAGATTTACTAAAAAAACATAAATTTTTTAATACCTAAAGTTATAATATTTTCGAACCAAAAGTGACACAGTAAGGCACAAAATAAATAAAACTTAGAAGGGCTATGCCCCAAATGTAAGATAAAAGCTGTTCAAAAAACAACCAATTGATTAATTACCATTTCCATAGATTTTTACAATATTGTTTTCCTCAAGTGGCTTCATTGTTAACCTAACCTTACATAATACTACTCAGATCCCAGGCAAAGAAGCTCACACTGTGCAAAAATGGCAAAAAAACAAATGTGTGTAAATGATGGGTATAAAATTGTTTAATGCAATAAAAATTCAAATCTAAAGAAGTAACTTCTCACAAAACAAGCACAATTTAGGTTTGGTATTACACGAGTAAATTTAGTCATTCAAAATGTTGCTTGATACATGTATTTAACACTGCATGTTTACTTGCACATCAAAAATTTCTTAAAATTTGAAAAATTTATCCACATATATTGAAAATTAACACTATAAAACTTCAATTATAATTTTACTTGATTTTTCAACATGCAGGGGAAGTCCTGTTTATCTGAACAACGCTTACACAACACAGAATTCAAAACATTGCCTTTCATTATTCAGCCTGCCTACTATAGCACGCCACTGTCTCATCATTTTAAATGTAAAGTTTATGGAGGGCTGTGAATCACAAAACATTTGCTTACAAAAGCACTTCGTTTTTTGGGCACTGCACCTGCCATTTCAGCAAAAATGCCCCGATTCAACTGAAATTCATATTTCTATCTTTCGATATTATTTACGCTCAAATGTTACCTAACTACAGACTACCAACATCAATCGCAAGAGCCAAACGAACTTGAACTTGAAATTGAGGGCCGACAGTATCGGATTAAATGTAACCCGCCTTTGCGCCAATTTTGACAAGTGCCAACCTTCGGAAATATCAAAACAAGACTCAATCAGAGCTGCCAATAGAATCATCCGTAGATAGCTTGCAATTCCAGTAGTTTTAAATTTGAATCATAGGTACAGTAAAATAACTTAGAAGAATGAATTTTTTATGTATTCCTACACTTGATTTCGGACATTCCTTGTCAACAAAATTACTAAGTACGGTTATGTATACATTTCCCCAACGCTGAGTCATGGTAAATGCACTGCAAAAATAAGATTAATACCTGCCAACATACTTCTAAACTTTCTGATTGAATCAAGTTTACTTGATTTTAAGTCAAATTCTAATTGCACGGCGAAACAGACAGTTCGAAAGGAGCATTGTGATCTATTATTCTAAAACCTTGACTATTTTTAAATACGTAAACGCAAAGCTGAAATGGAAACCCCAGGTTGAATTTTTGTTACCTTATTTGAGAAACGTAGCACGAATAAACTCTGTGACATTCTTGTTCTTGATTTAGGCAAACTTTCATCATATGTGTTCCTTATTTTAATTTTTCTCATGTTTCTGAACTTGGAAGCAGCGTATTTAACAATTCAAAATATAACAATTGAATATGAACGTTTGCAAAGAACCACTTTGGGATTTCAATGGCCTACATAAATAAATGTTTATATATGATGAATATATTTATACATACATATATTTCATAGCAATCTACAGATAGTAATCAAAAACATTTTAAATAGTTGAATAGCTGTAAATAAATGCAAATTTTCTCAGATAACCAAATCGGACCGTGCTAAAACTAGACGACCTACCACCTCACATATGTTCAGATAATGAAGTTAAATTCCTAAGCATCGAGTATTACGTGTATACACTTGTATAGAAGGATTCAATACTTCGAGTGATTTGAAGATTAAAAACTTGTAATGCAGTGTCACTCAACTCGTATAACTCAAGATCAAAATTCGAATTTGGAAGTGTATAGTACTTCAACTTTTGAACAGGCGAACGAATAGCTTCATCGCAATTTGAGCATTTCCAATTACGATATGTTTTACGTTAAAATTATTTGACTGCATGTCCGAAATTAATTTTTCCAAAAAGAACAAAAACGAAAAGAACGGGAAAGAAAAGAACAAAATACTCGTAGAGACACGAGAAAGCTATTGACACGTTTCAAAACTTGTAAATAGTTTGTAAATGTTGTTTACAAAAGCAATAAAGGTATGTGCAATATTGTGAAATGAAAGTAAAAATTGAAGCCGCGCGGTCGCACTTGCAGTTTGATTTATATGCATTTTTATGCAAAATGTTGCATACAAAATTATACATTGAGCGGCGATATGAATCGATAAGTAGAATAGCCGCCTCTTCGGCGATAAAATCGCTTGGGCGGCGATAAGCATGCATGCTCCGGCGAAAAGGTTAGACTGGGTTAGTATGGAGTTAAGGGAAAGCGGAATCTATGCAGAAAAGGCATAGAAACAGTAAGGTAAAACATAAGTTCATGAAACAAAATCAAAGATTGTAGATTATAAGTTAATTCAAGCCTCCCTAACCGCTACAAAAAAGAGCGTATCGAAGAGAGGAAGGAGGAAGGCACCATTTAGTATGGAGATATGAGTAAGGCGTAAGGTAGTCTATTTGGTCTTATTTGGCAAAAATAGTTTAACGCCTAGACAATGAGAAAGCATGGAGACCTGATACACAGAATGTTCACGTACAACTTTAAGACTCAAACATACCGCAGATCTATGCAAGCCTATCCGACGCGTTTAAAATAGAATTGAGAAACTATTTGAAAACCGCACCCCGATTTGAAAAAATCGTCATCCAAACAATTTTGCAGCTAACACGAGTCCAACAACACTTACTTAACCTTTCGTCAAAAAGTTGAACCATCTTTTATTATCTGAAGAACCTTAGCTTGAATACCAGAATGGAAGTGAAATTCCTACAAGCATGCAAAACAAAACTAAAACGCAGGAACACACAAAAAAACACAAAATTTCAGGGGTACGTTTCATAATACTAGCTGTAAGTAATTAGCACTGACATTATTCAAGACAAGTACGTGGCAGAAGGCGCACTGGTCATGTGGGAACTACGAATCTAAAATGCACTATGTGTTTTCTAGCGAACTATTGTCTTAAGCATAGTAAAAAGAAAAACATGAGTAGGAAAAGAAAAGCATCAAGATTGAAGTTGAGGTGGTGAAAAGGGCAATACGGTCCAGAAGTCCTCAACCCACTGCAACGAGAAAGGAAGGCCAACTTGTCCTTAAGTCAGGGCCTACACAGCCTATTAGTATCTCGAAGTGCAAAGCATACATGAGGATTACCCATTTGTGTGAGGGGGAGGGGGCAGTGATGAAAAAACAAGATTAAAATGAATCACCTGCTTCACATAGCCCACATTCCAGTCGTGACATATAAAACCCCTCTCCTTCTAGGTATTAAATTATATTGTGATAATGAGTTGTTCAATTTTTTACTATTAATTTATGAATGAACTACATGGGAACCTTGGTTGTCAGCAATCTTACTTGAAAAGACCTATATAATGTTCAGAATGTAAAAACTTGTCAGAAAATTGAATTAACTGTCACTTAAACATAACATAACATTCAATTGTGTCATTAAAAAATGAAGAAATCAATCACACTTGTGGAATAGATCAGCAAGCAAGGTGGCAGGGTGGAGGCCAAGAGACTCTTCCGTGCTGCTGAGGCACGAGACCAACGACAGGACATTCGGATGCGTCCCGCAGTGGCGTTTTCTTCCATTCGTGGATCTTATTTTGAAGCCTCGTTTGGGGTTGACTTTCAGTAGTTATCTGGAATTGTTAAAAATACATTAGCGTTTGTAAGTTAGTGAAGTCATATTCATATTACTGAAAATGTACGAGCCAACAGAAATTAAATATGTGAAACTCTCAGCTTGACCTCAAGTAAATGTTCGGCAAAGGAATGCGCAGGAACATGCAAGTATGTACCTCTCTGAACTTAAAATGTTATGTACCAATATGTATATAAATGTATGCATATACACATTCATGTAGACACATACATATAAACATCTATACAAATTTGTGAGGTTATTAGTCTTGATTCAGTTAGTTTTAACCATTTGAAAATGCTACAGCAGTAAAGTAATTTGTCGACATTCTCCCAACATGATGTTTTTATGAAAATCATTTTGAAAAATGATCATATTCGAAACTATTGATATTCTACTAGGAACAAGCGTTGTTCACTAATTTTACATCTGTAAATTAGTTTCTCCCATCTTGATGCTCAAGTTCCTTTCCTGCATCAGAGAAAAAACTTAACGTACAGAGGAGTACAAGAGGTACCTCTACAGCGCTCAAAGGAGTACAGGAGGTATCTCTAGAACGTACAAAGGAGCACACGAGGTATTTAAATGACATCACAGTGAGAATGTTGCAGCAGCGCTTGTCGCATACATCCAAACATTACATTTACAATAGTAAACTTCCTAATATTAAACGAATAACAAGCTGTCTTTTTTGGATTTCTTGGTGCAAAGGGTAAACAGCAAATTTAAAACACCAGTCTGATATAGAATACTTTTACTGGTGAGGATATGAGATTTTTAGCTTCTGTTATTTGTTTTAGCAACTAGAAAAATTTCAACAAATAAATGAACCATTTTTGCATTTATTACAGCAACAAAAGCTCCAACACTTTTCAACGCAGAAACTTGATCCAGGTTTGCTTAAACCCAAAAATAAACAATATATAACAAATGGAAACACAAATATTAATATTGAATTGGAAAAAGGTACATATTTGAAATCGAAATTTTTTAAAGAACACAAATTTCTGGCGACACTCAAGTTTAGAGTAGAACTTTAAATTTTTCTCTATTTTTGTAAACAGATCATTTCTGCATCAAATGGGAGTAGAATCAAGTTCCTACAAAGAGGGGCAGAGCTTTTGTTGATCTTATTTTCAATAACTTACAATAGCAGAGAAGGGTTATTGGATAATTTCAAAAATAATCTTGCAATGCTTGTGAATTATTCAATGAATGCATACAAAATGTATGGCTCAGGGTGTGTTAGCTCCTCATTAGTGCCCACACCATTTTAAAACACATTCCTGTGAGATACCAGAAACAAGTTATTTTTATGACTTCACATGCAAATTAATCACATAAGATACCTAATAATTCAAGTAAACCACCCTATTACCCAGCTGCTAACCTCTGTATCTTGAGAACCATTGTACAGATCTTAATGAATTTTTCACAGCTGACATTTGAAAACATCAACAATTTAATTACGCAGAAAACAAAAATGTGACATTTCTTAATTATGTAGAGTGGTGCATAATAAATTAATGAGATTTTCAATTTTAACATGATCTGATTTTAAAATACATTTCCCTTCTTCAATATATTAATTATCATTCTCAGTGAGAACATTCTCATCTGAATAATCTGTTTTCATTCTAACTGGATTTCAATTCATTCAATTATAGTCAAAAAAATTTCAATTTGGGACTCAAGTTCATGAAAATGCAAATTCCATTCACCCTGAAAAAAACTTTGCAGACAGATCCCATGATTATGTTTACCTTGAAGTAACTAAAACAAATTCTATGTACACTTTGCATGGTCACCTTTGGTGGCCAACTCTGTATGGCTGCCCAATGTGAACAACTTTGATCACTTTTCATTGCATTAAAGGCCACTTTTGAAAGTGACCAGGGTATTTGTAAAGGAGAGGATCATAATCAATTTTCTAATTTTTGCTGCCTAAATATAGTTAATTAGATCAAAATAAACAACTTTTCATCTATGCAAATTCCATCGAAAATTAGAATTAAACCGAGTTATAGCAGTAGGTTTGGTTTGGGTAGCGTACGTTTGGGTACTTTGTAATTTATTATTAGCTGACCCCGCAGAGCCTGAATCCACTTCCAAGATCTTTTAGTTAATAACACAATAAAGGTTATCACCCATAAAATAACGAGCTATAGCGGTATGTCAACTTTCGTCTTTGCGCTCATCATTCCAGCGCGTCGGAAGGGAGAGTCCATTATAGTCTTCCCCTCCGCCCAATTTCTTTCTGCTTCAAACACAAGAGTTGCGGTCAGTAATTTACCGCTATGACTTGTTAAATACTCATTTGCAACGGAAAGTGCATAGAATGAAATTTTTTTTATTTAGATCTAATTAACTATGTTAAGGCACCGAAAAGAGGAAAATCAATTATGGTCCTCTCCGTAACATTTACCAGTGACCAGATATAGTATAGGAAGCTGGTATACTCAAAGCCTAATCATTTATTTTACAACTAAGTAGAGCAAGAGTAGGTACACTAAATTTCTCTACAAGGCTACATAAATGCAGAAGCCTGCATGGTATTATATTTTCAATTAAAATTCAAGTCATGAGTAGAGGAAAAACAACTATAATTTAACATGTTCACTGCATTTCTACGGTTGTTAACGGTGAGTTTGGTTAGGTTGTAACTAGTACAATTGGGAAATTTACTGTAGTGCTTGAATACAATTTCACATTTCCTGTAAGAAATATGAAAATACAATTGCATGATAACATTTCCCAATGTATGATAACAGATATATTTTAAAAAGTTTGTGAAACAGATATAAGATGTCGTTTACTTACACCGGTACTTGAATGAGCAATTTACCGAATGGTACACATGTGGCCCAATACGCAGTGAACGTGTTCAAAGCAATACAATTTTTGAAATGGATCATGCATGGTTATCTAGTGAAATTTAGATGGCATTGTGAATACTCTACATAATAGATATATATATACATACAACTCATTTTTGAAATGATATAGGCCTAACTAATCATATTATTTTTACTGAGCTATATTTATTATATATAGAAATTTTAAAATTGTTAGCTCGCAAGCAAACTGAAAAAACCATGTAATAAACAATGGATGCACATACAAAGTAAGTCACTCATTCAAAAGTAAAACTTTGAATGAGAGATTTTGATTGTAATTTAATACAAGACAGTTACTCAGATACAAAATAAATAACATAGGCAATACAGCCAATTCAAGACATTTCAATTGTAAATAATTATTTAAAAAATAACTTTTAGAGTAGCATTTGTTATTCAATTTTGTAGAAAATGGTAAAAATATACTAGTCCTAATGTCAATTAAATTTTGGGGATGTCTAATGTTTTTTATTTTAGTTTCCACAACAAATATTCAATTTTGCTTGGCATCCATCAATGACAACATAAGTTAAAGCACATACAAATTTTTCTCTTCATAAACTCATGCTATTAAAGGTCAATCAAAAATCTACTCTTTTTTCGGTAAATGTTGAGGACTTGACCATAATTGATTTTCGAATTTTCGATGCCTAAATAATAATGAGATCAAAATAAATAGGTTGTCTTCAATGCACTTCCCGTCGGAAATGAGTATTTTACAAGTTATAGCGGTAAATGAGTTACCGGAACTCCATTGTTTCAGGCGGGAAAAAATATGCCGCGCGGTCCGACGTGAAAGTAAACAGGCGTTGCCGCGCGCCAACCAAGCCGACTTCGATATAACTTCAATGTTTGATCCGGGAAAAAATAAATAAGAGAAGCAAACCCCCTATTACAAACGTAAAGAGGTTGGGTCGTGAGGGGTAGCAACAGTTCTTCTAGTGAAAATTATAAAGAAAGGTTGTAACCGACCCATTACGTCAAATGATACGAAACACATGTAGCCACCACCGCTGCTTCGACGTAACTGGTGGCCTTGAGATGACCGCAGGTCCGTCCGTGACTTCAACCCCGGTATAGTGTGGGTTCGACGTATCTGGGAACATTCGAATTAAGTTGTTCGGATCGAGAATATAATTCTTCATCTCATTATCTATGTTAATACATACTAAAATTTCACTTTATTTATAATTTTCAATAAATGAACTGTGGCTACCCCTCACGATCCAAACTCTTTACGTTTGTAATAAAGTGTTTACCGCTGCTTCAACGTAACTGGCAGCCTTGAGATGACCGCAGGTCCGTCCGTGACTTCAACCCCGGTATAGTGTGGGTTCGACGTATCTGGGAACATTCGAATTAAGTCTTTCGCATCGAAAATATAACTCATCTCATTAACTATGTTTATGCATAGTAGAATTTAAATTGATTTATAATTTTCACTAAAAGAACTGTGGCTACCCCTCACGACCCAACCTCTTTACGTTTGTAATAGGGTGATGCTTCCCTTATTTATTTATTCCCGCCTCAAACACTGGAGTTCCGGTAACTCATTTACCGCTATAACTTTTGAAATACTCATTTCTGACGGAAAGTGCATTGAAGAAAACTTGTTTCTTTTGATCTGATTAACATTATTAAGGCATCGAAAATTCGAAAATCAATTATGGTCAAGTCCTCAACATTTATCCTTTTTTCAAACAATGGGTAATAAGAAACTCATTATTAATTTATGGAGCTTTGATTCAGTGAGTTAATTGAGATAAATGATGTAACTCTAGTTAAGTTTTACATTACCTTGGTTTGGCACAGTTCTTTCTGGAACTGGATTTGAAGTTCGAAGGACAGAAGTGCTTACACTTCACTCCACACAAGATTTCTTCGGCATTTTAGATATATAATGCATCTTCAAATGCATGTTGCATTCAACATATTTCAGTTTCATCAATTATCGAAAACTTTTTTTTAAGCGTACGCAAGGAGCCATTTTAACTCCCGTAATCTACTTCGCATCACTTACGGCCGTCATAACCAGTTGTAAACAAAGTCACGTGACGATTTTTCGTCACGTGATGTTTTTTGCGCTCCGTCATTGGCCAATTGGCATCGCTCACGATCTTCTATTATATGGTCTTTAACCAGCTGGACGTTCAATTCCTTTGAAATTTAGTATCAGTGATATAAAAATGTAAAATACACTTAGGTTATGCATTATATGCCCTCCACTGCGCTGAATTCCACTACGATGAATTCCACTCCGGGCCCAGGAACAGGGACTAGTTTACGACAGACGTACATGGAGGTGGAATGAGAATAATAACAGATTATGTCGGCAGTGTATTAGTGGAGTGGAGGAAACAACTGAGCATTTTGTGCTGGAATGTAGTAAGTATGAGCAAGAGAGAGAAAGTTTTATGAATGTGGTGCTTGAGCAGTATGGAGAGAATGAGTGGTATGCCAGATGTGCTGAAGATGGTTGCGGTATGAGCTGTCTTGCTGGATTGGATCAGGAGTGTAATTTGAGTATCATTGAAGCTATGAAAATGTTTCTTGTGCGTGCCTGGAGTAAGAGACAGTGACTGGAATGAGCCAGTCAGGTAGAATGTTCAGTAATGACCCAATATGCCTGGGGATGGTGTTTTGACACACTGGCTATCCCAGTGATGCCACCCAATAGCAGCTTGTGACAAGGATTGGTAGATTGTGGTGATCCCAGCGGCAAGCCACGGACCTCCACATGACCTGAGAAAAGCTGCCTCTAGACTACAACCGCATCCGTTCCAGAGCACCTCCGGACCCGAAGCGCCTAGTCAACCAAACACGGGACCTGAGAGAAGCCGCCTCGCGACTATGAGAAAAGGTGCCCGTAAGCTACAACGGCTTCCTGCCTCCAGCACCACAGGCCCACAAACTCGCGACCAATCAGGACTCACGCCCGGACTCAGGGCTTGCACTCGAGGCCTACATAAGGCGACCCCAACAAGGCTCGCTCTCACTCAAGCCCTCGTCCTCGTTCAAGTCACATCTCCAGCACCAGCCTCGTGTTTCTGCATCTAGCTTCCGAGATCGACTTTGTCTCTCGCGTACCTGCACCAAGCTCCGGAGACCGGCCCTGCCTATCGACGCCCCAAGGTGGTGCAAGGCCTTAAACCTAGTAGCGCCTTGACGCTTCAAGGTGTTTCAAAGCCTTAAAAAAGTCACGTTGCAACGCCCCGCGCCGGCGTCGTCGGCCAAGCCGCTCTACGACATCTCTCGCCCGCTCCGGCCGGCTAGCCTCGCCGCAGCTACTTACCAGCTACAACGGTGAACCGCGTGGCGGCTGGGCCCGTCCCAGCTGACTAGCCTCGTCTCGGCGCCCCGCTAGCACCAGCTGACCTGTTCGTAACAGTCGCACGACGTAGCACCAATCATCACGTCTCGCCGCTGCGTTCGTAAGTAGCGTCCTCGGGGACGTTACCCGCTATTGGTGCTTGTTTCATTCATTACGTAATTCTCGCATAGTATTGTATTTCAATCATCACGTATTAGTGCTATTCTCGCATAGGATTGTGTTTCGATCATTACGTCATTCCCGAATAGGATTGTGCTTCAATCATCACGTATTTGTGCTATTCTCGCATAGGATTGTGTTTCAATTTATGTCATTCTCGAATAGGATTGTATTTCAATCATCACGTATTAGTACTATTCTCGCATAGGATTGTGTTCAATCATTACGTCGTTCCCGAATAGGATTGTGCTTCAATCATCACGTATTTGTGCTATTCTCGCATAGGATTGTGTTTCAATCATTACGTCATTCCCGAATAGGATTGTGCTTCAATCATCACGTATTTGTGCTATTTTCGCATAGGATGGTGTTTCAATTTATGTCATTCTCGAATAGGATTGTATTTCAATCATCACGTATTAGTACTATTCTCGCATAGGATTGTGTTTCAATCATTACGTCGTTCCCGAATAGGATTGTGCTTCAATGATCACGTATTTGTGCTATTCTCGCATAGGATCGTGTTTCAATCATTACGTCATTCCCGAATAGGATTGTGCTTCAATCATCACGTATTTGTGCTACTCTCGCATAGGATTGTGTTTCAATTTATGTCATTCTCGAATAGGATTGTACTTCAATCACCACATATTTGTACTATTCTCACATAGGATTGTGTTTCAATCATTACGTACTTCTCGAATAGTATTGTATTTCAACCATCACGTATTAGTGCTGTTTTCCAATCATTACGTAATTTACGAGTAACGAACAGTGCTCATAGTAGTCACCGAGGGCCCTGTGTAATGGTCCGTGTTCCGTGTACCTAACAGTCACCAATATAATTACCGTGTTACCCCCGTGTTGTCCATATCCTGCCGAATACGGTTGTACCTCAGGCACTCGCTTCGGGCTATCCTATCACGAAAAAGATAGCTCAAAGTCTGCCCGAAGCGTGTTGCAGCCTGGGGGAGAACACTACAAGATCCTGAGTAGTTTAGTGGACAAGTCTGGTACCAGGCGCTTAACTCTTTGTGTGAAAATTGTGGAGGGAATTGTAGGCCGTTACAAAGGCCCCGACGCTGTCGGCCCTCAATTTCAAGTTTCAAGTTTCAAGACGTTCGAAAGTGGACACGAGTAACGAGTCCTTTCTATTGTTGAAAATATATTCTACTCGACGCATGACTGGACATGAATTGAAAATATTTCTAGCTTTTTAGAGAGCATAAACGACTTAAAAGGTTGATAAACATTGACTAACATTTATTTTCACACCTAAAACAATTAGTTTATAGTGGAATTTATTACCACTAATAAATTCAATACGGCAACGACAGAGTGTCTTTCATTCAATAAACAGCTTCATTTTTGTTTATCCTTTTATTCTTTTCCGAAGAAGTAGAGAAATTTAAAAATTTAAAATAAATGAGCTCAACAAGTGTGCTCTTTATTAAAGCTATATAACACAGCTCTATATTATTTGGTATATTGTTCACGGGAAACCAAAGTTTCTCAAAGAAAATATTATTTTAGCGAAGCACCCAATGAACTAATCAAGTATGGGTTAGGGCAGTTCCAGTCACTACCTGTTCCAGTTTCAGTCACAGCAGAAAAGTTTGAGAACCCCTGCTCTTATAAGGTATATTTGCGTTGAGTGTAAATAAAGTCGTGTGATTGAATTTGTCCGTTGATCATTTAGAAATGATTAACATAACTTCTTTATGTATATATATGGCTATGAAAACGGCTCGTGCTTCATTTCACTTTTTCAACGTTGTAACTTTTATTTGCGTAAATTTAAATACCGCATTAACTTTTTCGGTAATAGAGTATGTGATTCCATTACTGTATGCCATGCATTATTAGACTGTGTAATGTTTAAATAAGTTTACAAATGGGAATAAAAACGCTGCATGTTATCCTGTTTTTCTTTTAACAGAGCACAGTTCATGTATGAATCAAAAAATGAACTTCCTCCCTGACACAGGCTTATTAGCAAATTCATACAGATCTAAATGAACACTTTTATAGTATTTTACACTAATTCGTATGTATGTTTACGCGTATGTACTTACGTATATATACACACACAAGTGAATGGACAATATATGTATGTACGTTTAAACGCACAAGCCCCTTAATTGCATTATGTTCCTCACATCCACAGAGAATGAAAATATACACATGTAAGTACGGTAATTTGCCAACTTATATACGGGCTATCCAATTCTGATGCAGAATACGTCAAATTGTATACCATCTTTACGCTGCGTTGTCTGCATCGTAAATGAGAGGGAGTGGAATTTTCTGAATAAATTTGCACAGGCTTTTTATTAACGTTTCTCTTTCTGCCATGCCCAATCAGAAATTATCTTGGGAATCTTCGATGATTATGATGGGAAGGCCCACGATGTTACGTCATATTATTGTGGGACAAAACCACTAATTATGGTGGGCTTATCTTGGGCTTATGTCGCGTTTATTGAGGGATACTTCCCACAATATGGCCCATGATATATAACTGTATATACAGGGACAATCCCACGCAAGGCCGATTATTCTGGGCAGCTCCCATGCATTATCTTGGCCATTTCCCTCAATAAACCTGATAAACAACAGAGATTTTGGTGGGATGTTCCCGCACTAATTTTTGTTCGATTATCGTAGAGTAAACCCACTTGCTATATTCGGTCACTGTTATGATTGGTAATTTCTTTTCTTTTCCCTATTCGTCCAGTCTATTTTGAGTTGCTCACTAAATAATGAGATTTGGCGCTATTTCAAACCATACAAGGAAAATGAAAATTTGTATACTACTTTATTGGTATATTATTACTCTATACTTCCTGCGCATCTTCAGTTGCGTCGGCCATCACGCTGGCACCTGGAAATAAAATACATTATATACAACAACGTAACTACTATGATACAGAAGCGTACGCATAATATCAACCACTACGAACCATGTTTGCCGAATTTCAATTATCTAGAACCATCCTATAAAAATGCTAAGTGAAAAACGACAAGTAGGTGCGATGTATTACTTTTATTCTAAGAGTGTGTACAATGTAACCAGGTGAAACGCGCAAAAATTATGACCATGCGGCAGATGAACACATACCTTATGTAACCACTCTTGCATCCTCCACTTTTCAACTCCTCTCGTACTAAAACAACTTTTCACACAGTTAATACATCCGGTTGGCAGTCTCCCCCTACTTCTGCATCCCATTACCTCAAGCCATAATCTTCTTCACCAGCCTACCAACCCGAATCTTATCATATGCCTAACCACCTTAACGTGCTTATCCACTCGCTCTTCAAGTAGTCAAATCACTCCTGCTCTACACCTGACCTCATTTCTCCCCTTATAAAACAAGCTTACACCCACCATCCCACCTCTGTTCCCCCTTAAAATAATATACGTCCACTTCAATATCACTTACAAACTCAATTAAGTGGGGGTTCTGAGTTTTTCTATGTCTCGAAGATTGAATTCATTACAGAAGTTTTCCCGTAAGCTAACTTGAAGAAATACCGAGAAAAACTGCTTAAAACTAGATTGTTTTCGTGATCAAAAGTATTGGGAATAATTACCAGGTTTAATACAACGCTTTGCCCTTCCGCCGTCCCAGTCACGGGTTCCTCGCAACACTGTTTTGCAAGCTGCCAACGCCTCTTCTGTCGTCACTTTATGAAGACTTTTTATGCGATCTGAAATAAAAAAATCAGCTATAGCTATTTGTAAGTATAAATAGTGATACTTTCACTAAACATGGCCAGGTAACAAGCTTCAAATCTCAAATGAACCGACTTGGAAGAGGTGGAGGTGCCATCCCATGGTGATGCAAAGTGGAACGAATAAACCCTCCTCACTGAAGAGGAACCCTATCCCTCCGTTTTTTAGAGCCTTGCAATATGATCAGCCATTCCGTCAAAAAAAACAACGTAACGAAATGCAGACCATACTAAATCACGGTCCCCGAAGACCTTTGGCGGTTGAGGCAGGCAATTGGTTGCTCAAAGGGAGCTGGTTAGGTGGTGGGGGAGCCTTCGTATCAATATCGAGGTGGGGTCATTAAACGGCTGAAAACCATGCTCCAGTAATTATTTAATCAAATTATACACAATTGCTAGTGCAAGTTGTTAATACTAAATTTTAAAACGGGCTTAATAATTGACATGTTACGTAAATTTTAGCAAGAACTTTTAATAAGATCTACCTTAGTCGAAGGTTTGAATGCATGTAGCAAAGGCGTGACTCTACGATTGGTCACGTAAAACTAAGTTATATTAATCTTGCACTTGAACACAACAGAGTGGTAGAACTAAATCGAATTATCGTTAAGAAATGGGAAAATATAACTTACCAACAATTGGTTTGCAAACAACGTGTGTCTTGAAGGAATGCTTTGTGTGCGTCCTCTTCTCTCCAAGCCCAGAAAAGGAAAATTGAACAGCCAAGTCCCGTGTCATCATTCTCTTCATGATAAGTCTAGCAGTATCACTTGGCTTAGCACTGATCACACTGTTTAGGGTTGATTTCTGTGTGGAATAATTAATAACATTGAAAACATTCCGCACAGATGAGATTCGAACGCATTTCGCATTGCTTATATCGCCGAATTAGGGAGTTTGCTATATAAGCTGTAGTTTGCAACAGCTGGGTTAGTACACCGCTCGTGATTTTGAATTAATTTCACGTCACTCTTCTATAATGTATTAAAAATAGCGTTCTTACATGAAATCGGCCAGAAAACGGTGACGTACATTGCGCTAAAGTTTCAAGTTGAGGGGAAGCTCATACCTTAACACATGTGGTAGCTACTTCAACGTTATCATACAAAGGAATTTACTGAATATAAATGTTCCAGCAAATAAATATGATACACACTACACAAGTGTCTGATAATTTTTCATGTCAGTATCTTAGAAATGAAATTAAGATTGTATTGCTTTTAGCTTGCATGAACTTTTTTGTTTTCCACAAATACACGCAAAAGAAAATTGAAAACCTTCTGATGAAAATTGACAAAATGATATGGGCTGTTCGCAGGAACTTATAAAAAGAAACAGTGCCCATGCAGAGGCAATGTTCGCTATGTTGTCCTCGCATCATGAGTTAGCTAGTTAATTATATTAGTGTTTGAGCCAACCAATCCACAACAAAGGTGATCCAAAGATGAATGATGATGAGATTATTCTGCATGGACCCGTAAATGAGATATCTATGTATGCACGAGGTGTGAACCTTCACAGGACATCCTTGTGAAGTAACACATGTGTGTTGCCACTCAGGACACTAAGCGCATACACACAGCAAGCCAGGAAAAAGTTTGAAAAAGAAAAAAGTTCAATAAGAGAGTAGAGGGTGTTAAGTAAAAGAATAGCAGTGAGCCGAAAAATTTGGTTCTTAACTCATAACCTAATCTGTTTCAGCAAGAAAAGAAGAGCCTATCCAACCATCGCACCAAGAATATGGCATTCAATCTGAACGGAGCTAAGTCAAAATTGTAAAGCATTTATCACATGTTTATATGATATTTTGTTTGTTTGATGTTCGAGGATCCAATAAGCATGCCACAGTACATACGTATGTGTTCACAGCAGGTTCACATCAAGAAGACATCTTGATGTGAAGTTCTACATTAACAGCAGGTTCACATCTACAAAACAAAGAAAATTCATTGATCACATCTACCATTTTCTTCCGTTTCAAATGTGAAAAAATCCATTATCAACCTGGATGTATTAACTATGAGCAATTTCTAAAGAATGTGAGTTACATCCCCCACAACGACAGGTGCAGAAATCATCCGTAAGTAACATGTATACAAACCCTAGGTTACAGAAATAATGCAACTTAAAACAAAAAAAGGAAAACTGATGTCACAACTGATTCTCCATTGCTTATCTTAAATTTGCCCCTCATACAAGTTCTTGTGGTACTGGTTGCAAATTTGGCGCAAGCAATACGTTTCAATACGTTTGATTGAAACTAAACGCTTCAGAGACGAGTACATATTTTTCGAAGTGTATTTTGGCATATTATGATCGACAGGGCCTGGGCAACAGCTACCCCAAGTAAAAATTGTTTCTCATTGCCCTGTAACGTATGAAGCAATGCTAGCCATAAACTATCATTACTTCTTCAGCTTTACATTTTACATACCAAAGACTCGTGCTCAAGAACTTCACAGAGTACATCCATTGACGATGCTGGAGGAGGAAATTGGGAGCCCGTACCACTGTTCTCCTGACTGGCCTGCATCATGAAGTCCACCTTCTTGTGCATTGTAGGCATTTGTCCATTTAAACCTTCCACTCTGTCCTCCAGTGCTTGAATTTTCAGTTGTGTAGCAGAGTCACAGCTGTAAATGTTGTCTTTTCATATTTAGGGTCAAAATTATGTTGGCAGCATAAACAGATTATGTCCACTACAAACAAAGCTACTAAACACTACTGTATTGTTCTGTGAGAAGCAGATTGCCGAAAGTTTATACCCCTCAAAATATACATCAAGGCTAGCCATAAATATATATTAGAAAATTGATACAAGACCATCAAATTGGAGCAATAGCTAGGTCATAAATAACAAAAAGTAAAAGTCAAAAGCTCAGAAATACCAAGAGCTGTAATACATTTTCACCAGTCTTTTTCATCCTGCTATTTTTGAAAGCTATAATGTCATAGAATACATTGTGAATGTTCCTTACCAAGCGCTCTTTGTAGCGATGATGCTAGTAAAGCATGGAACCTCTTCAGTTCGGGCAGTGATAGATGATCCTGAACTGGTTGCCTCAATTGCTTCAGTTTCAACATTCGATTCTTCATTGGTGGAGTACAGCTTCCGGACACACCTTTCAAAGGAACCTGAAAGAAATTTTTCAGTTTTTAATTTTTTAAACAATTTTTTAAACTTCTGGCATTTTGTATTAGAATGTGTTCTCAAATTTTTTGTATTTTTTAATTATCCACATCAGGGTTCACACACAAACTGAATACAGTGCACAGCCAATTTAAGCTATATCAGACTAAAACTCAAGGACAAAAATATATATATTGGTCTTATTATTATATCATACACTATTACCGGCAACATTTTGAAAAATATTGAATGCTTTTTACACAAAATTTTATTTCAACAGCTGCTAAGTAGCTAAGTGTTCAGGTAAAAATAAAAAAAAAGACATTAGCTAAATCTGGTTTAAAGTTGGTACTTTAACTATACCATCTCTACTCTAAAAAAGTGATGTTTAAGAATGTTAATTTTTTTTTCACCAATTTGCAGTTAAGGAGACCATCCCAGGCCTCTGCCAGGCCCCTGTCGGTCCGGGGGTCATTTCTCATGTTTTTGTTGGAAAAGGACTCTTAGTTAGTGGACTAATCGGTCCTAAAATTTTATTGCGCTACGGACAATAATTCCCCCCCCATGGGGGGACCAAAGTTTGGAGGGGACCAAAGTTTTTCATTTTCGACCAATTTTGACCCCATATAAAAAGAGAAAAAATGGGAAATGGAAAAAAGCTCTGCTGAGTTTGTTAGAAATGTTCCAAGGATTCTAAAACTGTATTTGTTTTTGTTCTAGCATCAAAACTGAAGGAGGAGATACGTCTTGAACTATCAACATCAGTGAAATATCAATACGTAGAAACAAATTTGTCAAATTTTTGCAAAAACTATGGCCTAAATCAAAAGCACGAATGGAATAAATTGTGTTTCTTTTCGAAAGTTACATATCATAGTCAAATTTCATAAGAATCAGACTGAAAAAAACAAAAATTAATTTTTGAAAATTAGATAATTTATTTTTATTTTTATTTTATTTTTTTATTTTTGAAATCACAATTTACAGTGTGAATATGAAGTTATGTATGGAAATTATCGAAATAAAAATTAAAACTGCATTCAATTACATATGTTGTTCATTATATAACACTTCAACAAAAAATTTTGTTATTGCTAATACCCAAAAAAAGCAAACTTCAACATTCAAAATGTATCTCCTCATTGAGTTTTGATGCTAGAACAAAACCAAAGACAGTTTTAGAATCCTTAGAACATTTATAACAAACTCAGTAGAGCTTTTTTTGAAATTCGAATTTTTCAAAAAAATATATAGCTCTAAACCCAAAAAATTGTTCATTTCAGAAATTTCAAAAGACTTCAAAAAAATCGAAAAAATTTGAATTTGTAAAAAAGCCCTACTGAGTTTGTCAGAAATGTTTCAAGGATTCTAAAACTGTCTTTGTTTTTGTTCTAGCATCAAAACTCAATGAGGAGATATATTTTGAAATATGCATAAAATATACCAAAAAACTCATTATTCGTCCAAAAAAAAAAATAAGGCCTAAATCGGAAAAATGACTTGAGTAAAAAAGGTTTACTTTCACAAAAGACATATACTGGCCAATTTTCAAACGAATCGGACGAAAAAAGGTCTCAACCCCGGATGATCTCCTTAAAGAAAATGGGCAAGCATGTTACTTTAAAATTGATGCATATAATAAATGCTCAAATATAATTCAATATCAGGAGAAAACATTAAATAAACAAAGATTGAAGCCACATACTGATTCAATTAGAACATGAAGATGTTTTATATATGAGGAATGGTAACCAGTCACACACAGATCACAAAATTATAATATTAAATTTAAGTAATAGCTATAGCTATCGGCAATACTTAATATAGCATTTACTGATAAGTACGAAGCTATGAAATGAGTGCACTGTAATGCATAACTGTTGTTGTTTTGCAAACTTCAAATATAATCTTAGATCAAGAAGTAAGTGCAAAAAAATTCATGGAGACAATTTTTTTCCAAGGATTATTCAAGGATGTGTAAACCCTACATTCTTTATTCTGTTAAAAGAATGCTACTCACTTGAATGACAGAGAGGTGAAATCTTGTAGATTTTCCATTCTTCACTGGCTTTGTAATTGGAAGATGCAAGTAATCTTGCGTTTTTTGTTGGGTATCTGCATTTCTTGCGTTTCTTATCCCAGCTGACTATCCACGCGGAGGGAATTACATCATTTGATTTTCCATATCCAATAAATCTGACTCCTACATATTTCTTGAGTTCATCGAGTTTTAAATGTTGTATCATGATCACACAAATTTTCTAATCACTCCAAATACTGGAAAAAATGAAATAGTATTGTACATCTTTTACTTATATATTTTTTCAAAAAAAGAGCACAAGCTAATTTTTAAATGAAGTAATCGAGTGCAGCAGTATGATGCTGACAAAGCTATCTTTTTCCAGGGGCATTACCATCACTTTTACAAAAACATCAGAAATGTTGATCACTTGTTTCCTTTGTGTTGAAAACTTTACTTTATTTACTCCCAGCTCCGTGGAATCAATTGGAGAAGAGAAAAAACTTTTTTGGGAGCAAATGAAAACTTCACAAAGGCATGTTCCATCATTGTGGGGGATAGAATTAATTTGAGCTACTTCTCCACTTTTGAGTTGAACATAACAGTCACATTTGCTGGAGTGAAGAGGCTTTAAGATACTGTTATTGAAATTGAGTTTTTTCAAACAATTTCCTTCATAGCCATGTGTGCACTGTGATTTATAACAAAAAAATGTAACTTTAAAAGAGGCAATGATGTGTCAGGATGACTATTAGAGTTCATATAATGAATGTGTTGTCCAATCTGTTGTAAAGGCTTGTAACCTGAACGCACAGCCCCTTTCACATGGGAACCTAGGTATGATTCAAAGCTGAATGCAGATATTTTATCCAGAACTCCATAATTTGCATAATCTTGTGGAATGTGCTGGAGACTGTGCACATTGTATGATATAAATGAGTTGCCAAATATTGTTTTGCAATTTTTAATGAAGTCATTAAGCAAATGTTGGATGAAGGTAAGATTAATGGCTTGATTTTCAGTGTTTAGTGGTCTCAGTGCAATTGAAAATTTAAGAAAAGTGGAATATAAGTTAAAAACAACAATTTTTTTACACGAAAGCAAAACCAAGCCAACATATAATGCAAATAAGCGATATTGGCTAGCTTTCCATTTGAGAATTGTAGATATTCCCCCTTCAAATTTTCGAGGGAATTCAGAAGGGATATAAACTTGATATGAGAGTAATCTTTCATCAAATAGATTCCTAGATGTGGAGTCAAGACGACAACTTTTTTCCTTTAATTTAAGATTCAACAATCTATTGAGGAATCTTTTCATTACTCCAAGGTAGCACAGATGCATAATATCCAAAACAAATGATGATACCATAGGAATTTTTTGAATTTCTAATTCATTGGCATCTTGTGATTTATGATGAGAGCTGTCCTTTCTTCTTGTAAAAGTATCATCTGTTCTCACAGGGTGTTGGGAGTCAAAAAAACAACTGTATTGCTATGGTACTCTCTCCAACAACTTCACACCTTTCGCAGCTACTATAGCCTGAATGAAGCACGGTATTTTTGAGAGCAGCCCTGACTGGGGCATCACATACAAAAGCTCCAATTTTTACAACAATTTTATTTCCATTCACAAGAATACCTTCACTGTTTGCTTTATTTATGTCACTAAGAAATTCTTTGAGGAGCACACCTGTGCTTGGCATTTCTTTTGATTGGTAGGAATTTGAGCAATAAATTCCCACACAGAAAATTTTTTCCTTTTTCTCAACCTTAACCAATATTGGGTAAGAAGAATATTTTGATGAAGAAAGTGCGTTGTACAAATTAACCCCATCAACATTGACAATCAATCTAATTTCAGGTTCATCATAAGAATCAAGTTCAATGTAATGTTTAATATTCAGAAGCCAGTTACTGCAGTGGAGATATTCACCTTTTTCCATCGTCTTAATATTTAGGGAATTTTTATCAAGAAGTGTTGCAGTGCATTTAGGTACATTAAAAGCTCCTGATTAATGACTTGATAGCCCATCAATGCACGCATGTTTAATGCTCTTTTCTCTGTTAAGCCATGTTTCCAGAATACATGTAAGTTTTTCACTGCTTGAATTTGTTCAATGCACACTGTTGTCCTTCTGGCCTCTCTTCCTCAACAGGGAACAACTTATCCGCACCATCATTGCAACTATCACTATTTGAAATTATTTCATCAACACTATCACGATCTTAATCAGTGCTACAGGGATGATTTTCATGGCGCCCTGGACTGTTTCCGCAGGCAGTAGGATTAGCTGCGCATGAAGTTGACGGATCATCTAATTCACTTGCTCCTCTATATAAAAATTTCCACGTATTTTTTGTTCGTCGTTGCTTTTGTCGCTTGCTCAACATTTTAAGAGGCTTATATTTACGTGTGAAATTCATTCTCCAATAATCGATGGAAAAAGAAACAAACCAGGCGAGTCAAGAAACACTTCGCGGGTCGCAAGGTGGTGGATTACGTCAGGTTAGGCAACTGCTTCCTGCTGAACTGTTGCATAAAGCATACAAACATGGATAATTTTTTCAGGATAATTTTTTCTGACGTTTATGGATAATTCAATAACAGGTTGTAACAGACAATTATTAGAAACCTGCTAATCAATATTTTATATCGGTTTGATCTTTTCAATTTAGGAGTAAATTTGCTATTAAATTTTGTTAAGTGATCAAACTTCACTGAACTTTTGTACACATTACCACCATGTAGGTGCTGAACACAGGCATAAAACATCAAGCCAAATATGTGCAAGGTATACCCACGAAAATCAAACATGTGCAGGGTATACAAACATGTGCAGGGTATACCCACGAAAATCTTAGATGATTAATGCGGAGCCCACTACCTACCTAATTATGGGAGATACACCTACGAAAATCTTCGATCATTATGGTACGCATTGCCGCTCAGAAATATACCGGTAATGCCCACTAAATTCTTCGATGACAATGGGGGTGTTTCATCACCTAATTCATTATGCTGGGAAGGCCCAATATAGTCTGAGATAATCTGACATGAGGCCGACAATAATTTCTGATTGGGCCCTGCATTCACCACGTGGTGAACGCGTTCACTGCATTCACCACGTTCGCCCTGTTCACCCCGTTCGTTACATTCAGAACGCTCACCTCTTTCAATGAGCTTCATGAAACATTATTATTTGTCGTTTTTGATACGCCTTGAGAGTATAAAATGTTTTTGTTTCAATCCGACAGCTCTTCAAAAAATAATTAAAACTTGAGCAATATGAGTTGAAACTTGAGAAACTTGGGATCTCTGAGTGGTGAAAAAGTACATATAAGCAAGCTTACAGGACCAAGTACGTGAACGGTACATTTCAAAAATAGGCGGCCGATTTGATTGATTCAGAATATAATCAGAGCAGTAGCTTAAAAAAGTACTAAGGGCTCAATCAGATCCAATCTTCGTGACTTTCGCTGAAGAATGGATCAAACAGTGAGACAACAAGCAGTGGTTGGCCTTACTTTGGACAGAACCAGTTTCGAAAATGAGAACATGTAGTTGCCTGAGAGAAATAGATGTACAAAAATTACACGTACTGTCCCGAATAACTACTGTGCACGACCTTAGAATAGGACACCGCAGGGAACACTTATAATACAGCAAGTGACAATTAAAATTAATTCAAAATCTTAAGTAGAGTGTTCACAGCGCCTGAATCATCACTCCTAGAATTATAAAAATAAATTCTAAGAAACATTGCAGATTATAAGTATTAATTCATAACACACCGAAAGAAGTTGATAGTCTTTCTATGATATAATTTAATGTCATGTGTCAAATTTTTGCAAATATTGGGAACATTTTGAGAATATCAATAATTATATTTTCAGTTCATAATGGGTAACAATAAGAGTGTTTTTAATTTTTTTGAGGGAACATCGTATTTGGGCGAATGCTAAGAGAAACAAAGCAAAATTTTTAGTAATCAAAATAGTTCATTGGGGAAGGGTGAGTCGAAGAACGACTAACGCAAGATTATTGCGGCATCTTTTTTAATAATAGATTTCTCAAAGTATACAAAATACTTGATAAAACTGTATATTTCATATTGTATCGCAAATATGAATGAGGTATACACCATGGGGAAGTAGATATTTTACCCAACGAACTATTTTTACTCGCAGGGGGATAAATTATTAGAGAATTCGTTCAACAACACAAGGTACAATGATTATTGACGGCAAGAGCATCAGCAAAGGGGGAAAGATTCATGTAGGAATTTACAATTTATCAATTTTTAATAATGGAATTATATACCTCTTGCACGCAAAATGCTGGCGAACGTAGATCAGATGTAAATGTAAATTTAGGAATGTGCACCATGAAATTAAAATCAGAATTGTACTTTCATAGAAGAGATTAGAGGAGACAACACATGACTGATATTTTTTGAAAATGGCTCTAATAAATGAATGAACAGACGGGTTCATGGTCTTTCTTATGATTATCTAACATTTCTTTAAAAGTCTAGTTGTAGAAAAAGACTTTATTTCCGTTAGAAAATGTTTCACGCCAATCGAACTAAACAGTTCAAGCACAGAAGATGTCGTTTGGAACGATTTATGCCAAAACTTTATCAAAGGAAGTTTGGAGGAATTTGTTATCAACAGCATTATACTGAGAAGTTTTTTGCTGCTTTTATAGGTTTTTAAAAGGTTTTTCTAGTAATTTCAATAGAGCAATAATAAAATGCTAAAGATTATTGGACAAGATTTTGAAATACCTCGTTTTTTATATAATTAGCAATAAAAATGCGATATAAATGCGATTATAAATGACTAATAGCACCTCTAACTTTTAATATGTGAAGGTAAAAACCCTTCATTCCATCGAAAATTATGATATATCATTCGATCTCGAAATTTTCAAATCTAGCATTGTTCGATGTCAGCACAATCTTTGAATAGGGCTAAAATATCCCAACAATTTCAACAACTGCTGAATTATGTAGTAGGTTAATAATTTCGAAGTTGTATCGGCAGGTTTTTTATCAAATGAAAAATTTTCACTTTTTTCTATCTTTTTTCAGATATGTCATCTAACTGAAATTTGTTTTCATTTTGTGCTGAGAATTTAAGTCCACTCGTTCAACTTTCCTATATTATATAAAAAAATAAGTTGTACATTTTCAAAATTAAGATTGAACGGCCAGGTGAAGTTCAGTAAATTTGATCAAGGAACAATTGAAGAAAATTACCGTTTTCAGAAATGCCCTTTGAGAGACTTTTGCTCATCATCTTCCCAAAATCTTCATAAAGCTCACACAGGCCGGCAATCGAGTAGTGGGGTCCGCCAAATTAATCGATGATAAAGTGCATTGCTTGGAAGAAATATTACTCGTACTGCGCTGGACATTTGGGTGCTCTGCAGCAGATCTTGATGATGATGATGATGATGATGATAATAGCATGCTTAGTAAAAACCCAAAACTCAAGCGCCTCGCCAAGGTGACCTTTGGCACATTTTGAACGGTTCTTGAGACGCATGTATTTTTCAGTGACGAGACGATATTTTCGAAGAAAACGAAAGCATAAACTAATTCGATTCAATTCTCTACTAACCGTGTGAACTGCTTGTAACGTCATTTCTTTTTTTAGGCATGAACAGGTTGCCATGGGCTCATTCGTCACGTTACGCATCTTTGAAGAGTCAAGAACCATCCGTCGGAGCGTCAATTCTTTGCAGATTGGAGATTACCACACTCTATAGATGCTTCCGAACTATTGCTCTAACAGTCGTTTAAAAATCCTTAGCACTTTCAGGGATTTAAAAATTTATCACATTGCTTGAATCGCAATGCTAATAGAAATTTAAAAGCGAAGAAAATGCTAATCAAACTAGTCATATTTACTCATTTTGAGAAAACCAAAATCGAAAACGTTTCGGAGTCCAGCTCCATCTTCAGTTCTGTAAAATATAAAGAATTCAAAAAAGTGCAAAAAGAACAAACATTACGAAGAAAACAGGAAATACAAAAAATTATAACGAACACAATTGTATCAACAAAAAAAATAAATGTCAAACTATGCTTAAAAAATAACAAAAAAGTAACGAAAAAATACACACTATGCATTTACTATTTGAAGGGGATAGGAACTAAGCATATTATTTAGGGAAGGTTTTCCTTTAAAAATATGAAGCGATTCTAAAATTCGTAGGTCAAACTCACTGGGAGCGCTTTCAAGGATTTTAAAACCTTCCTCACGAACTACTATATTGCAATGTTCAGCATGGTTGCGTACGGCTGAATGAGGAGGATGTGCAAGTAAGTTCCTGGTACAGTGGCCCATACCGCGGTGTTCTGCTATTCTTGTGTAAATACTGCGTGACGTCATCCCGACGTACGCCGATGCGCACTGCACACAACTATATATATAAATGACACAAGAACGCATTAGACCAGGGATGAATTCCTTGTGCCGAAAAAGAACCTGTTTTTGCCTTATACATCAAACGGAGGAGCTGTCGACATCCAATAAACCTAGAAGCAAAATTCACAGATCAACCAGCAGGCAAATACGAGGCTCCACGCATTGGAGTATAAATGCGGGTTATTCTTACGATGATATTTTTTCAGGCAACGAATTTCTACGATGTTCCATCACCTTACTGTAAAGTAAAACGTAATAGCTCATTTGAGGGTGGTCAATAAATCATCGCTGATTAATGAAAATCAAGAAGAACTGCTTATTTTAAAGCTTCTGTATCAAATGGGCACAACATAAATCAGCTGAGAACATAGCAACAGAAATTCTATGTTCATATGCGCTTGCGATGGTAGCATTCTAACGTGAAAACAAAAGAAAGTATTTCAGCAGCAGTTGGACTACAAGACCACCAGATAATGATCCATTGCCAAGCTTGTGCAATAATTAAGGCTTGCATCATCTCGTCGGAATACACGTCGGAAGTGAGTGTTATTAGAGCGCGAGGTAAGTCACGGATGGTTGGATGGATGGGGTGAAATGTGCTTTGTATGAGAGAGGTCTGACTGTGGATGTGGCGAGAGGGTTGATTGCGGACAGAAGTGAGGGGGCAGGTATTTTTATTAGCAGGTAATGCTATTTTGTTCACATGGTACTGGGAGCCTGCGCGCATGTGATGGGGCTCTGTCTTGTGCGGGGAGAGGAGCTGCACTCAATGAAGCGGTCGGGATAAACCACCTATGGCTGTCGAGCCTGACTGTGGAAGATGGTTGTGTTGGGCTGCAGCTGATACGGGTAGTTCAAGTGTTGCCAGTGCTACCTCTCTCGCATCCTAGTGACTAAGGGTGATGATTGTGGCCTGCTGTCGGCTACCTTCCCACAGGGAAGTGAAGCCTGGTATATGTATGCATTATGTATTATGTACTGTGTGCATGTGGCAATCATCTCCAGAATATGTCAGTTTACTTCCCATTTCAAAATATCTTCAGAAAAGTTGACAATTTGATCAATTTAGAGCAAAATCACCAAAACATTGATCACCAGGTCGCTCTGAAAATGTTAGGCAACGCAATCATATAAATGAGTTTTGATTACTGTAGTCTAAAATGCTAACGGATTTGCACTAACTTTGTTTTCCATTTTACTTAAAATGCATCTAAAATGATATTATCATGAAAAATTTTGTGAATTGAAAAGCTCATTTCCAGATTGTACTTTTATTCAATCCCGAAAGAAGTTATGGTAGTGTGACGTGCATGACTAACTTAAATATTAGGCTCAATTTCCGTAGAGTTATTCTCAGTTGTCATTACAATGTTTGCTGTACAGGAACGAAACTTTCTAGTTTATAACTCATTTCTACGTCTAAATTTTAATTGATCTAGTCACATTCATAATTGAATCATTTATTAATTAGATATGAATAAGTATTTATATTGCGTACGTTGCTCAGAATAGGTAAAAAATCAAAATAAGAAAAATCAGAACACAAAAAACATTTCTTCATTTTCTCATCGCAACAAATCCCAGCGAGATTCCATACTATATCATGAGCTGACTACATATGGTATACACGAGACTTCCAAATAATTTTTGTAACTTACTACCCAGGTTGCAAAATTTATTGACCTAATCTTGAGCCAATATACAGTCTCAATATTAACTGGATATTCAAAATGAACATTGGGGCAATACCTTATTTTGAAAAATTCGGTTGATATTGGAAAAATATACTGGCCCAATAAAAATATTATGATCAACCCAATATCAACTAATTATTGTGTCAATATTGACTTGATAATGAGCTGCTCCCTAGAATAACATTGGTTTAATACTCAATTCCTGATATCAGGTTCATATTGGTAAAACATACTGCCCCGATAATCATATTTTCACTAACCCAATATCAGCTAATTATTGTGTCACTATGGACTTAATATTGGGGTGTTCCCTAGAAAAATATTGGTCCAATACTTATTTTTTGATACAAAGTGGATATTGGTAGAATATATTATCCCAATAATAATTTATTTTTAACACAGTATCAGCAAATTACTGTGTCACTATTGACTTGATATTGAAGTGTTTCCTTAAGCAACACTTTGGCTCAATAATTAATTTCTTATATCACATCAATATCCAGAAGTGTTCAAAGACGAGAAATATAGATAATTCTGATAACTATGATATCTGGAGTACATATCTACACACCTACAAGACCAAGGAATTAAACCGCATTCAAAATTTATCTAAAATCCATGATTCCATGGTTACAAACCGCTTTGCCATCGTAGAACAGAAATCCAAATTTTGTGTTGCACGTACCAATGGTCGGGCAACCTGTACATGCGGTTTGATCCCGTTTCACCAGAAAAGAAACCGTGTCCCCCAAGATGTTTCATTTTAGCTCAAAAATGCGCATATAAGTGATGTATTTCAAATTAGTTAACCAGCTATTATCATATTAATACATACTGAAAAAATTACTGCGAGCGATGATGGCAAAAGTGGTAGCCGCTCGTTTTGTGACGACAGTAATTCGTTTCATTGCAAGTGAAAATAAGAACGCGGTTACATAGTTTGCATTAAATTGAAAACATGTAGCTAATCGAGTTCCCAGTATTTCGTTCTTGAATGAAACTGCGTTCTTGTATTATAAAAGAGTGAGGGACCGGTTTTGCTCACGACTAATAGTCAGTACGATACATCTTGGTATTAATGAGGGTTTCAGGACACCCCAAATCCTTCATTGTGGCACGAATGCTAATGTTCAAGAGCAGCCAATTTAGTTATTAATTACATTAAGTTCAAGTAATAAAAAACTGAGGTACATACTGGATTAAAGGTGACTGTATATACACTGGAATATATGTAAAAATTATGACTTCTTCAAGGTTATTAGCGGGCATGTTTCAAAATTTCTTAAGGTCATACTAAATTCAATGTGCGTGAAAATACATTCATTACTGACTTGGAAATACATGATTTCAATTACAATTTGCATTAAAACTATAATATTTGAACTAAAAAAAATAACAAATATAGTTTGTATAACAAACAAAATAAATATACTGTCAGTGTAGCTTCAGATTATGTTCAAACTAAAAAAAGTTTTGAATTGGTCTCTTTTAACAGGGCAACTTACCATTCAGGTTTATATAATATTCTAGGTACATATATGTATACAAGTCCAGTACTTTTATGTCACCATTATTTTTATATCACCATATAACTGTTAATATGTGGATACTTACATATTAGCCTAGCTTACTAGTAGCTATATACTACCTAGATATACATACCTAATAGGGAGGTGAAAATGGTCAATCCAGTTTTGATTCGTGAAATGATAATGAGCAGGACTTAAAAACTTAGGAAATGCCATAAAAACAAGGTGTGCAAAATATATGCACAATCGAACAATACCCAAGTAGACACAGATGTAGGATTGACATGGGCCCCATAAGATATAACTGAAAAATAATTATACCTTTTCACATTTGTTGCACAATGAACGATAGATGGTAGTATTACTGTAGATTTGTGTTTTTCATAGTGAAGAGGAACATAAAAACATGATTTATTGTTGGTCACAGGAAAAGTTTAGCTGCAATCTACCAGCGTCTCTATACACATGCATCGTCAAGAGTTTAGAAAAATTAAAGTGAAAAACTGTATGGTTCTTTTCATTATATTAATTTAAGACAACATAAATCCCTAGAAATTAAATATTTTAACCTATTCAGGTCCCTCTGACATGATAGGCCAACTAATTCAGATAATCCCTCACAAAACTGATTAGTCGTTAGAAGTAAGCAAGCACAACATTAGAACAACATAATGCAAGCAGTATTCATTCACTTGGTATGGTAAAATATGTGAATTTGAAAACGTTTAAGTTACCATCCTTGTCTTTTGCGCCAATCCACATCACTGTTTGAACTCGTACATGTATACCCAGTCTAACATTTTTGCGGCCTACATGCATGTTTTTCGCCGCCTAAGTAATTGAATTACTTGGGCAGCAAAAAATATGCATGCCCTGGCAAAAAAATTAGACTGGGTAACCTCATAGAAAGAGCAGAAGTTGAACTCCTCGTAGGTCAGAATACGTTTTCCGACTCTCATTGGGATCTCTTGGGGAGATTTCTGAATGTAAGTCCCCCCCATTTGCAAGAATTTAATTTTTACATTGAAAAGTGTTGTAATGAGCAATATGTTCATGCAAATATAATTTATTGAACGTAAGCAAATAAAGTTTTGTCGCTTGCAAATGAGTATTACGGAAGGGTATCATGGGTGCTATGGCCCACTCATTGTGGCTGACTTCCTTAATGAATAACGTATGGTTCAAAATTTAATAAGGTTCTATACGTGTCAATATGGGTACCATACAAGTCATTCACTAACAGGCACTAACATTGATGCCTACCAAAATGCCAAAAGGAAAGATTAGATTATAAGTTAGCTTAGGCAGCCCTAACCACACAGCAAAAACGTTCCAAAGGGAGGAATGTTGGTAATGTTGTGAGTCATTGAGTAGTGTTTCTGCTAGCTTGGATGTACATCTTTCCTTCACAATTTTGTGAAAGCCATAATAATTCTTTTTCATTTCTGTAGTATTTGCGCAGTACTTTAATGAATAAACCGTTAATCAGCTGGTCTGGACAATAAAAAAGAAAAATAGAAGTACTATCAAAAATATAGAGAATAATAGTTGAAAAACATTAATATCACTTATCATAAACAATTAGGAATACATATGTACAATACATAGAGCTATTGAATCGAAAATTATGTATGAATTGAAAAAACTTGCGTCAAATTTTACTTCAATGTTGTCAACGATTTTCATTATTTTGTTGCAAAGAATCAATAAAGGAACACATTTAAGAATGTTTTACACGAATGACATTCTGCTCGCTGATGCGTTATTTTCGAACTATTCAACTTTGAAGTTGGCTTCTGCGCGCCAAGGAAGCGTGCGCGCCTAGTGTAATTTAATTAATAACGGAAGCTAACCCCCTATTACAAACGTAAAGAGGTTGGGTCGTGAGGGATAGCCACAGTTCTTCTGGTGAAAATTATAAATAAAGGTTTCTAGTGTCGTCCGTTTACATCGACTCCAAGGTGGCTGCCGCCATGGCGCCACCCGGTACCCAAGACTGCAGCAGCCATCTTGGAGTCGATGTAAACGAACGTCACTAGATACCTTTATTTATAATTTTCACTAGAAAACTGTAGCTACTCCTCACGACCCAACCTCTTTACCTTTGTAATAGGGGTTTAGCTTCCGTTTCTATTGCAAAAACAATGACTGCTTTTGCGCAAAAAAGGCTATTTAAGAGCGCCGTTCGTATAACTTCAAACTTAAAATAACTCGAAAACTAAGCATTTGCGAGGACATTGTCATTCGTGTAAAACGTCTTAATATCGACTATATTACCTATCATTAGCAGCGAAATTATGAAAATCGTTGACAACATATAAGTAAAATTTGACCAAAACTTGTATCAATTAATGAAATAAGAAAATTAAAGAAATAGTATCGAAGTTTTCTCAAATAATGTAATAGTCAGAGCTCACAATGTGCGTCGAGATCACACTGCATCACTCAAAAAGCTATCACTATTGTAGTTATTTACACACATTGTAAAATTGTGAAACTTTCAACAAAATACACTTTAAAAGAGAAGCCTTCCAAGCAAATACTACTGTTTTTTTGTCTCCCATGTAAAACGTTTGTCATGTTGAAAAAAAATATCGTTTCACAAATATTTTCCATGTCTTGATAAAAGATAGTTATAACTTCATTTACAACATCAATAATTGGCAAAATAAATTCTTCAATGCTTCACACACTTTCAATTGTACCAATCGCGTCAGGTCACCATTGTCATCAATGCGTTCAGAACAAGGTTTGTCACGTCTATTATTCATGCCCTTCACTGCAGTGTAACTCGAATATGACGAATGCTGAATATAGATTTCTATGGACCATTAATTCATGAGCAACTGAATTACAATGAGTTGTACCACAAATTATGTCTACTTTATATTTTATGGGAGTATGAAAGCCGTTTGTCTACGCGTAGTTCGGTTAAATTTGAAACGCAGTGAACGTTTTCGTTTCAAAAATATAGTGGTTGAAAACCTAATGAAAGAAAAAAAGGTAACACGTTTGATTCAGTTACTTAAATGAATTCAACTTCACGTTAACTGCCCTCTTGCTGTTGATAGCCAAGCAATGAATGTCCTAAACATGAAGAGCACAGCAACTACTTCGCTTCAGACAGTCACAAAATTCAAACTACCGCGATCACGCGCGATGCACGCCTGAGTCATGCTGCACCATGGCTGCGGCCGAGCTTAACGTATCGCACACAAGACGTCCGACTTAATTAAGGGCTGCAGTAGCAATAAATCGATTAGTCGTTAAAATTACCCCTCAAAAATACGTATATTTGTGTTTTTGACATAATTGAATAGCTTTTTTTACACAACTGAATTAGTTTCGGTGAATAAAACTATAATTTGTGATTTTTTTTAGTTGATTGATGTCAATACCGGATTGTGTAATCAGACTTAACAACCACATACGCTACGTTCATCTGAACAGCAGATATATGCGTTCTTAAAAAATTGCACGAAAGCGCTTTACTCAAAGAATAATGCATGCCAAATGGGTTATATGGTAGGAATAGGTTGCTCAAAACCATCTTTACGAAATTAAGTCATTTATATCATCTATACATGTGACCTTATATCACCTTAATTCAATATACATATAGACATTTATTGCTATAGTAACATATGACAAAAGATCTTAGCATCTTTTTTGTAAAAACTAGACCTTCGAAACTCATTGAACGACTGAAAAAACTAGAACTGTGAACATGTGATTACAGTAATTCTGAATATACATATTACTCTAACGGATTCACATTTCTTGATATCTGACATATATATCTGCACTCATTAATGACTCAAATGACTATTCATTAACTTAATTGGTACATTTCATACAAATTACTCCGTATTATTGGCGTACGATATCAACCCAATGTTTGGGCAATAATAATTTATATTTTAACAAGTTTTATTAAATAACGATATTTTTAATTCTTATGAGATAGTTTTCACTTATATGAATATCGTACATAGATATATACACTGTTAGTTCATTGTTAGGAATAAAACTATTTACCGCATTGTCCCAATAACAAGTTGGTATAATAAATAAATATATCTTGTTTGCGATATTGTCTTGTTATTAGCCTATCATTGCAATCCAAGATTCCAATATCAGGTCAAAAAATAATTATCAACCCCATATTGACCTAATAGTTTCTAGCTACCTGGGTAGTTCAGAGTTACGTAGTAGACCGAAATTATAGTTAGCTGGACAACAGCAACGTTAGAGTCGAGTCCAAATTCTACCCACACCATGATTAACGTGCATATTTTAGATGAATGAAACTCATGCTTACATATTAATCTTTAACTGGAATCATTTTCATCATCAGCGATACTTAATTTCCAATATTTAAGATACCTCTTTCATCAGAGTTTCAGTGTTCAATAGAAGTCATGTTTCTGTGGAGCAATAATTGGGGAAGCTGAAAAACTCTACAGATATTAAGACTAAGATTCAAGTAACTCATACAAAAATATATGACTTCTACGAATTGTTTCTTCAAGGCTGTTACTTTGATGCCCTTCAATATTTTTCTATATATATATGAAATAAAAAGCGTTCTCTGGTTGAGTTTTCTGTAACGCTTTAATAGTATTATTACTCAATGAACATTGTTTTCCCCTGCATCTTGCTGGTGGTTTCTCCGGCAGAACGAACTTGCTTTACATAAGACGAAGAAACGTGCAAAAAACTCATTCGATGAACTTTTTATTCAGAGCCCATACCCAATTGAAAATCAAGGACGTGTCGCCGGTGAATTAAAGACGAGACAGTCGATCAAGTATGAATTAAAGGCGAGTCGGCCGGTTCGGCCTTATAACTCTATCTCCGCACTCTTAAAGCACGAACGGTCGAGCTCGGACGTAATATGCTGGGCCGGCCAGTTATAATTTGAGGGCGCAAACTTCTAAGTTGGTTAACGGCCGTAGTATTTGAGGAGGCCATCCGTTGTTTACAGCCATAAAAATATCATTGATCTATCGCAATGAAACGTATGCTCTGGCATTGTGGCGTACAATGCATCAAGCTTGAAATTATATTTCACATATTTTATTCAATTTCATGCTTTTCCAGAAATATTCACAACATTGAAACTGAAGACTTTACTGTACTGCAGAATAAATGCATTGCTGCGTTTACTTGTGTTCATTTATGTATTTTTACCATGCCATTGTTATACGCATGTTTTCATTTCATTCTTCAATACCAGACACAAGTCAAACACATTACTACAGTCCCAGCAGTCTATCTCTCCCAGAAGAGAAGTGCTACTTACTGAGAGGACATGAATATTTATTCTTATCTATGCAAGATTTTACATTGAGAAATGATATTCACGAGTGAAATCGGTGTAATTATTTTTTAGTTCTAAATACATTCTAATGAATTTAATCATCATTCGGAAATTTATAAAATAAAAAGTAACATGAAATGGAAAGGATAAATCGTGAATCATATACCTAAGAATTATACCTAAGATTAATCGTATTTCTAAATTTTATTCTTTGTCGTTTTATTTTTCTTGGTGAAGATATCGTGATGTTGACAATGCTTATTATTTCAAGCAGCACAAAGATTTCAAATAATGCTAAGAGAAAGCGCATTTAATTATGATAGTTTCTAATAACAAGTTTCCTGACAGCACCCGCTGTAGTTTCCTAAACGAAATACCGCATAAAACTTTGCTAATTACGTTGCAAAGAATTACATGTGGTTTATAAGAAACACTTTTACTCTAACAAGTAATCAAATTGATTATTGTTTGAAAAAGCAAAGCAATACAGTTCCCCTCAGGGGTATACAACTGTTGTATCTATGGGAATTAGCGCTCCCAGGGGGACTTTGTGAGGGCCCGAGCTAAAGGTTAGGTAGGCTTCCTTTTTGTTAAAATAGAATAGGTTTTTGTTTTGTTACGGACCATCTTTTTTCGGTTCACTGCTGTCCTGTTTTTTAGTACTTACTACTTTCTTCTTGAATTTTTTCTCGTTTCATGAACTTCTTTCTAAGCTTCTTGTTTCTGTGCATCTTGTGCATAGATTCCGCGTTCCCTCAACTCCATACTGAATGGCGCTTTCCTCCTTCCTCTCTTAGAACATCTTTGTCGTGGTTAAGGGAGGCTAAAACTTTCTTATATAATAATGATAAAGATAAAATAATAATAATAATAATAAAGCAATACAAGTCTAAGTTTTTGTGGTTCGCAATTCAAGTAACGTTGATCTTTTAATTTTTATTGAACTTTTTTATTCCCGAGGCAGTCGTGCGAAGCTGAAGTCTCTTCTCAAGACATATGAGTGTTTGTAAGATGTAAATAATACATAAAATATTAATGTTGTTCTAACTATTACGTTCTAGAGACATCGAACAAATGAACATTCGTTTGTGTCATGCCTTTCTCCGTCTTTAAGCCATTTGGGTTTTATCTCGCCATTTAATTGAACCGTTTCCCATTTGACTGTCCTGGAAGCTTCCATAGCAAATTCGTGATTTTGAAATGAGCGATTTAGGTCAATAACTTAATAATATCAGCAAAGTTAATCGTTAATGTCACCAAATGTCGATATATGAAGTCGATAATATCTTTATTAAAAATAAGAATAAAAAACTCCGAAACATATTTCAACGTTCTAGTTCTATCCGCGTATGTAAGATTAAATGCAGGAGTTCTCTGCCCGTTCGTAGATTCTGTCAGCTGGCTGCGCATTCTGGGGTTTTAAACGCGATTCTGGGTTTTTTATCTGTCTCCTGGGGTTTACAGTCACGAATTGTGTTGGCAAAACAATTAATTTCAAGGAGCTAAAATGATTGTACTACTTGGTAACCTCGAAAACAATAGAAAAGTGTAAGAAAATTTATTCATTAACGTCTTTTTGCGCTGACCTGGGTTTTTTCTTAATCGTATGCTGGGGTTTTTTGGCAACATTCTCTGGCGTCTATTGTGGCTTCAGCTCACGCTTCGTACTTGAGCAGGAGCTCTCCCGAGAGCAGGTGTGATATTTCGTGCTCTGGCTACCCCCTAATTTCTCGTGTGCCTGCGTTCTTAAATGTGTTAATCCTTTTTTAAGTGATGATCGAACTTCATAAAATTACAGAACTGAAGTGGAAGTGTGTCTTATATCTGTAAAAACGGTAGATAGCCATTCTACCTTTGCGTGTCGAGATGCTTTAATTTGCAGCATGACTAATGAAGGTCATGTGCATATTACGAGTCTTCCATTGCAGTTGTGTATTACTGCGCCTCGAGCGCCATATAAAAAATGGCCGACCTTGAACCCTTTCGTGTCTTTGTAAAGTTAAGCCTAGTCTGGTTTGTAAATCTCGTGTGCATTTGATAACAATTTAATGTGATCTCTTTACTTTACAGGTAATGTAAAGCATAAAAAAGTAAGCTTAGGGTACGTGTCATAGCGGAGGTCTCGAATCAAAGATGTAAGTAATTTTAAATGTAAAGGTAGTGTAATACTCACAGATTACCTCTGTTGTACCAGCAGCTAAGCACTAGCAATAAATTCTGAGACGATTAGAAACTTCTTATCTAATTTTACATTTGTTTTCTCGCAGTGCTTCTTATTTTTCTTGTAATCTGCGTTGTTTGAAACTGTTTAAATCGCAAAGGCATTGATCGCCTTGTGAACTTGAATATCGTGAATTAGCGCTCCTTTGAAACTGTGGCTACTCTGTAAGGTTGCTGTCCTGATCGGTAGAGTATTTTTTATGAAGTAATTTCGTAATTGAGTAGAGTTCTCTTTTGTATCGTTCGGGCCCCCAAAATTAAGGTGATGTTTTTTAGCCCTTTTTTGGTATTTCATTTGTTCACGATAGAATTCACGAGAAATATTTTATAAATATACATACATTGATTAGGTTTTCGATTCCCCCTCCTTTTCTGTCTATTACGGAAAGTTTGCGGATCGTGTAACTTATAGCTTTTGTTTTGTTGCTTTCGTCTCTATGACTCAACTTTCTTAAGCCGTTTATCTCTTACTGAGAAGTCCGTGATTGAACTTGTGTGCAACCTAAATTTCACACCCTTTCGATGTCATTATAATCTAATCTTTACGGAGTACGTGAGTAAATTTGCAGAAATTGGGTGAAAATCCTGACTTTGAAAATAATAATGGTGGCTCTATTATGAAACGGCTTGCCTTGCTTCCGAAGCCTATGTAGTGCCTCCATGCGTAGAACTAAATAACTCTTGTTTTTACAGTGACGTATTCAACCGCGCCCAATACAACCTCCTTCTTCTTCCGGTGTTTTTCTTACCTGGCGAAGGGGAATAAGGGCGCGACAGTCAATCTTTGGAGTGGCTACTCCCGAGACCTCTGCTGACACACAGCTGCATCGCTCCTAAACGAAGTAAGTGCCATTAGACTTCGCGGCGTAGGGGCCGGTATTGATAACTATGGATTCGTGTAGGCCACGGCAGGACTCAAGAGTCGTGCGGCTTGATCACATGACCCGTCTTCAGGAAATACTTAAATTGAAAACGTCGAGCTCCAGAAGGGAAGCCTGGACTGAAGAAGAATGGAACCAGGAATCCCTCGAGTGTCTTCGCCATTTTCGGGAGTGGCGGGGACTAGTAGAAAGCGAGTTAGAATATCTAAGAAAAGTTGGAGCCGGACAAGAAGCTAAAAATCTCATGGCTGACTACCGGCAATTAAAGAGGCAAGTAAAGTGCTTTCTCAACCCTCGTGTGAACGACCTTTCCAGCGAGAGCTCCACGTCAACTCACTCAAGAAAGGACGGTCGAGGATCGGGGCCAAGGCGAAGCACCTCCTCTAGAGCTATGTCCGTGGCGGAGTCCACGAGGCTGGTGGACCTGGAAAGTTCTATAAAGAGGATCAACATTGCACACCAAGCAAAAGTTGCGGAGCTCAGGTCGCAGTGTGAGCTCGCTGTGAAGCTTGCTGAAGTAGAAGCTAAGGCAGAGAAAAGTAAAATCTCACTTGAAATAGACGAGATAAACAACAGAGGTCTCTCCAGCCCCGACGTTTCGATCGGCGCAGTCAGCGAAACGGAAAAATCTAGGCACACCGAAGAATGGGTTTCGCAGAACCACGGCAGTGTGTTTTATTGCCCCCCTCCACCTAACCTTCGTGACACTCAGGCACAGCAGCGGGACGCTGCTTCCCAGTTTCAAGATCGAAAACGAAATAAGGCCTCCAAAATGCGTCAAAATGCCCTGTGCTCATCGACGAGCTCCGACTCTAGTTTTTTTAGCCGTTCTGAGGTACGTCCCCCACTGAACCTGGAGAGTAGAGGAATTTACAATGCTGGACTTCGGAGTTCTCGCCCACGGAGAGTTCGGGAATCAAGACCCACTCGAGCCGCTGACGACAATCAGGGGAACTCTACCAATTACAACCCTCAAGACCCGCTTTTGTGCTACCTAAAAAAACCATTGGCCAGCAGTGACTACTGCGCGGGAAACGAACTTAGGCTCGACGCCGCTTCAAGGCATCTAGTTTTAATGGAACTAAAAAAGTCACCTCCTAACCCTTTCCGAGGCGAGCCTAAACGGTACCATACTTGGTTCGCTGAGCTTCGCAACGACTTAAAGAACCTTTCTTTAAATCCGAGCGACGTGGTCGGCATCCTAGAAGCGCACACATCTGGGGAGCCTCGCGACACAATCGTCGGATTGAGGACTTCATTCGGAAGTGATCCGAAGCGAACTTTGGACGAAATCGTCTCTCAACTAAGAGAACGATATGGCTCGTCGGAGCAAATCACGGCGGAGTTCAAGAAGATGATCGAGAGATTCGACCAAATAAAAACGACTGAATTTGATCCCAAAACCGCTCAATCGCTGCAAAAGTTGGGCGACCTCTGCTACAGCATCCAGGGGCAGATGAGGGAGGTGAGAGACTTGGAATACTACAATTACGCTCTGGGCCTCGAACCAATTTATGAGAAGCTCCCGGATTTTATTAAATGCCGGTGGAATAAATCCAAGCTCAACTACCAGAAATCTCATAAGCGCCATCCTCCTTTAGAGGAATTCTGCAGGTTCTTGCGCGAGAATGCTCAGCGCACGTACTCGGGAGTTCTCACCAAGTTGGACAACGACCAGCATACTGGACCTAAGGACAAGTCCAGCAAGCGAGCCACCGTGCTTGCTGTTGAATCCTCGCAAGTGGAAAACACGAGAACCGAATGCCCCTTACACCATAGCTCCGGGCATTCTCTGGCGTCTTGCAACAGATTTTCCAGTTTGAATGCTGCGGATCGTAAGGGTATCGTTGTGGAGTGCGGTGCGTGTTTCCGATGTTTCGGAGCGCACCGTATAGCTCAATGCACCGCAGATCAGAGGTGCGAAGCCTGTGGTTCCAGTTCTCATCACACGCTGCTTCATTCGGACAGGTCTGAGGGTCAGAGGCGCAGCCACTCAGAAAATTTCGGCGTACGGGGAAGAGGTTTTGTTTCGAGGGGAGGACCAGCGCCTCGAGGACGCTGGGCCCGCAGGTCTTCGCCTCTCAACGAAAGACGCGACGCTCCAGAAATGGGAAACCTGTATACGGAAAAGTGACAACCATCGGAAAACAGAAGCTGTTCTAAGATGGTCTTGGTGGACGTGACGGCGCCCGGAAGAAGCAGTAAAACTCTCCGCACTTACGTCATCCTGGATGACCAAAGTACCAACTCTTTCGCCACATCTTCTTTGTTAGATTTCTTTGCATTACCTCACAAAAAGGAAACGTATTCCATCACCACGATTTCAAGTTCTAAAATTAAATCCTACGGTCGGACTACGGAGGGTTTTCGAGTAAAGGGCGTAAACCGCTCTGAGTCTTACGCTCTTCCCCCGCTATTCGAGCACGACGGCATTCCTCACAATAAGCACGACGTGGCAACGAGAGAAGACGTCTTGAAGAACCCCGACATTGCTCATCTTGCATCAGAATTTCTCCCTCTGGACTGCAATGCTCCCGTGAGTCTGTTGCTGGGCCGAGACGCTGAGGATGTGTTAGTTGCAGATCTAATCCACCGGAAGCCAGCTGTCTACAAAACACCTTTGGGATGGGCTGTTGTTGGAAGAGTCAACCCTTCAGAGCCTCACCCGTCGAACATGCAGATGAGTGTGTATAAAACTCAAGTCGAAGATCACTTTTCGGCTCAGCCTTGTTTCGGTCCTCTGGCTCCAGTCTTCGACACCAAAATGGACGACGAGAGTCCTGGACCGTCCGTTGAGGACAGGAAATTCTTGTCGCTGATTGACGAGAATATAGTTGTAAATGCTGAGGGGCATCTAGAAACTCCGCTGCCATTCAAAGATCGCATGTCTAAGCTTCCAGACAACACGAAGGCCGTCTATCGCCGCTCCAGAAACACTTTGGCGCGGTTAATCAAGGACCCCGCCAAATTACAGCAGTGTTTGAAGATAGTCCAAGACTACGTGGATAGTGGACACGTAGAGGTAGTGCCTTCCCAAGAACTTCAACCGGCCGAAGGACACTTCTGGTATCTCCCGGTTTTTCCCGTTACACATCCCAAGAAAAAGAAGGTGCGCATCGTCTTCGACTCTGCGGCGCAGTATTTCGGACGCAACTTAAACGGAACCTTGCTTCAGGGGCCAGATGCCAACAACAGTCTTCGTGGAGTGCTCCTTAGGTTTAGAGAGAACAAGGTTGGTTTCGTTGCCGAAGTGGAAAAGATGTTCCACGCCTTCTATGTCCGTCCCTCCGACCGAAATTTTCTCAGGTTCTTCTGGTTCAAGGACAATGATCCTTGCAAAGCAATTGTCTCATACCGGGCAAGAGTGCACGTCTTCGGAAATCGATCAAGTCCGGCTGTCGCAACTCACTGTCTGCGCCACGCCATTAGGGAAGCTTCAAGAGAGGAGAGAGAAAACGGAGACAGACTTGCCTGGAAAGCTCTGAGCTACGTCGAGCGCGGATTTTACGTTGACGACGGACTGGGATCCGCAGGTTCAGCTCAAGAGGCCGTCGACATTCTAGTCAAGACTCGAGAGTACCTGGAGACGTTCAAGGTTCGTCTTCACAAAATCTCTTCTAGTCATCAGGAGGTTTTGAACGCATTCCCGGAATCGGAACGCGAGGAAGGAAAAGTGGAGTTTTGGGAGGATGGCTGTAGTCAGCGCACCCTAGGAGTGACGTGGAATACTACGACCGACCGGTTTGACGTACATACCGAGGTGGTGGACCGACCGTTCACGAAACGTGGTTTGTTAGCCACCGTCAATTCAATCTTCGATCCAATCGGCTTAGCTAGCCCCGTCGTATTGGGAGGCGGACTGATCATGCGCACCTTGATCCCTCCCGTAAAACAAGACCCTGAAAATTTGGCAAGGTTGGGGTGGGACGATCCTCTTCCCGTCGCTCATCTTGCGACGTGGGAATCGTGGAAAGAGTCGTTGCGAGGACTCTCCGACCTGTCGTTGGACAGGTGCCTCATTCCTGGAGACTTCGGGGAGGTTCACTCACGAAGTTTGCATTCCTTTGCCGACGCCTCTGAACAAGCCATAGGACATGTCACCTACTTACGATCAGTCGACGTGAGTGGACGAGTACACGTGTCTTTTGTAAGCGCTGACAGCAAGGTGGCTCCTAGAGCTGCCACAAGAATACCACGTTTGGAACTCTGCGCGGCCGTCGAGTGCAGCGAGGCCTCCAGAAGAATATGCGAAGAAATGAGCGTCGAGATCAACGACGTAGTGATGTACTCAGACAGCAAGGTAGTGCTGGGCTACCTCAACAACGAAACTAAAAGATTTTCAAAGTATGTGACTAGAAGAATTGAAGCGGCTACGAAGGTTCGTCCCAAGGAACTCTGGCGGTACGTAGCCACAGAGTGCAACCCGGCGGATATGGCCTCTCGTCCTACAAGCGCAGAGAACCTGAAGAGGATACGCTGGTTGACGGGCCCTTCCTTTCTGTGGGAAGATCATCTGCCCGACGAGCAAGAAGGCGCAGATATCTCGCTTTCAGTGAGTTTGCCCGAGGAGAAACTCGTCCAGGAATGCTCGAATTTCGTCACCTCCCTTCAGACCCCAGAGCTTCAGCGTGAAGTTCCTGCCTACTTAACTGGTGACTTTGTCTCTGTTCGTAGAGCATCAAGACTGGCGACGCACTTCTATTTCAAATGGAAGGACCGAACTCAGCAAAGAAAAGGAGTGGCTCTGGCCATCAGACCCTTGGAATCACTAAACTTCGGGGGTGAGAAGTTAGCCATCTCTGACGTTCAACGCGCAACCTTTCAAGACGTGATCAGTAATCTCAAGAAAGAAAAGGACATTCCTCTGCGCCACCCTTTGTCTTCTTTGAGCCCCTTTATTGATGCTGACGGTCTGTTGCGAGTAGGCGGACGCCTCAGGCGCGTCAACTTGCCCGGGTGTATAAAGCACCCCATTGTGCTTCCCGAAGACCACTCGCTCACCTCTAGCATTGTGTCTCATTATCACAAACTCTCCGGGCATCAAGGTGCTCACATTTCTCATGGAGCCGTACGAGATGCAGGCTATCATATAGTGCACGGAAAGAAAGTCATCCGTAAGTTCGTAAATGACTGCGTCGTCTGCAGAAAATTGAGAAGGAGACCCGAAGAGCAGAAAATGAGTGACCTACCGGAGGACCGACTTGCTTGCACCGCTCCCTTTACGAACACAGGTTTGGACGGGGCAGGCCCGTGGCAGGTCGTCGAGGGAATCTCTACGAGAAGCAATAAGAGGACTTCTAAGGTATGGGCCTTGGTGTTGACCTGTCTAACCTCTAGAGCGGTGCATGTGGAACCGCTGCCTGCCATGGACACTTCTAGCTTTCGAAACGCTCTCAGGCGATTCATGTGCGTTCGTGGATCGTGCAAAATCATAAGGAGCGACCGCGGTTCTAATTTCGTCGGCAGCTATAACCAGGACCTCGACATGAGGTCACTCTCCAAGACGCTGCAAGACTTCGATGTACAGTGGATCTTTAATCCCCCTCACGCACCCCATTTTGGTGGAGTTTGGGAACGTAAAGTGGGAGCTATAAAGAAGGCCATGTTGTTCTCGCTTTCCCAGTGCGGCATGCGAACGCCTAGTAGAGATGAGCTCTACACCTTTTTTCAAGAAGCAGCATCAATCGTCAACAACACGCCATTATGGTCCCTATCGAGCGACCCTAATGATCCACAACCCCTGACTCCAAACATGCTCCTAACGTTGAAAGAAGCGGGCGACAACCCTCCTCTCTGCGATACCTCCCCTGCGGACCTCATAGCCTACGGAAAGAAGCGCTGTCGTAGAGTCAACCATCTGGCAGAGGTCTTCTGGCAGAAGTGGAAAAGCGACTACATACAGGAGCTTCAATCGCGCTCCAAGTGGACGAAGAGGACAACCAACTTGAGCCCTGGAGACATCGTCATGCTCGTCGAGCCCGCTCCGAGAAATAAATGGGCGATGGGTAGGGTAGTCAGGGTCAAAAAGAGCGGGGACGGTCTAGTACGTTCCGTAGTGGTATCTCGGGCCGCTGCTGCGGGAGGTACGATAGCGTGCGAACGTCCGATAGGAAAGGTAGTGAGTTTAGGTCTCCGAGGAGACAACTAGATCTGATAGCGTCAGATTCTCGAATTAATTTGTTTAGTGTACTCTATCTATCGTGCCCGTCGCAACTGTGACGCGTCCTTCCAGTCTCCCTGTCGAGCTTACCTATTTTTTAATATGCTTATTTCAAGCGATCGGCGGAAGGTGTCTCACTGCTGCTGATGGGGGGAGGTGAAGAGCTGCAGACTTCTCCTTCCTCTCCCGGTAGTGGTGTGATACGTGAAGCACGTTCGTTTTTCTCCCCCTATCTATCTCTCGCTAACTCAGTTTGCGGTTTGCCTACTATAGAGTATTAGATTTGAGTACTGACGGGGTGCGCCTCTAATTTTGTATTATTCGCTCGTAACGTTCCTAACACTAGTCACGTGCGTTGTTTCTTGTGCCTATCGGAGTAAGGAACATTGATCTCTATCTAGATTTAAGAAATTTCGTATTGTAAACGGATTGATTTATGGTCTCTTAGTATAAGCATAATGTTGCTGATTATCGTGTACCAAGCTAAGGTAGTCTTTACGTACTCTCTTCAAGCCGTCGCAAGGATGTTGCCTGTGTATTTTTCAAAGAAAAATAGGGGGGAGTGTCATGCCTTTCTCCGTCTTTAAGCCATTTGGGTTTTATCTCGCCATTTAATTGAACCGTTTCCCATTTGACTGTCCTGGAAGCTTCCATAGCAAATTCGTGATTTTGAAATGAGCGATTTAGGTCAATAACTTAATAATATCAGCAAAGTTAATCGTTAATGTCACCAAATGTCGATATATGAAGTCGATAATATCTTTATTAAAAATAAGAATAAAAAACTCCGAAACATATTTCAACGTTCTAGTTCTATCCGCGTATGTAAGATTAAATGCAGGAGTTCTCTGCCCGTTCGTAGATTCTGTCAGCTGGCTGCGCATTCTGGGGTATTAAACGCGATTCTGGGTTTTTTATCTGTCTCCTGGGGTTTACAGTCACGAATTGTGTTGGCAAAACAATTAATTTCAAGGAGCTAAAATGATTGTACTACTTGGTAACCTCGAAAACAATAGAAAAGTGTAAGAAAATTTATTCATTAACGTCTTTTTGCGCTGACCTGGGTTTTTTCTTAATCGTATGCTGGGGTTTTTTGGCAACATTCTCTGGCGTCTATTGTGGCTTAAGCTCACGCTTCGTACTTGAGCAGGAGCTCTCCCGAGAGCAGGTGTGATATTTCGTGCTCTGGCTACCCCCTAATTTCTCGTGTGCCTGCGTTCTTAAATGTGTTAATCCTTTTTTAAGTGATGATCGAACTTCATAAAAATACAGAACTGAAGTGGAAGTGTGTCTTATATCTGTAAAAACGGTAGATAGCCATTCTACCTTTGCGTGTCGAGATGCTTTAATTTGCAGCATGACTAATGAAGGTCATGTGCATATTACGAGTCTTCCATTGCAGTTGTGTATTACTGCGCCTCGAGCGCCATATAAAAAATGGCCGACCTTGAACCCTTTCGTGTCTTTGTAAAGTTAAGCCTAGTCTGGTTTGTAAATCTCGTGTGCATTTGATAACAATTTAATGTGATCTCTTTACTTTACAGGTAATGTAAAGCATAAAAAAGTAAGCTTAGGGTACGTGTCATAGCGGAGGTCTCGAATCAAAGATGTAAGTAATTTTAAATGTAAAGGTAGTGTAATACTCACAGATTACCTCTGTTGTACCAGCAGCTAAGCACTAGCAATAAATTCTGAGACGATTAGAAACTTCTTATCTAATTTTACATTTGTTTTCTCGCAGTGCTTCTTATTTTTCTTGTAATCTGCGTTGTTTGAAACTGTTTAAATCGCAAAGGCATTGATCGCCTTGTGAACTTGAATATCGTGAATTAGCGCTCCTTTGAAACTGTGGCTACTCTGTAAGGTTGCTGTCCTGATCGGTAGAGTATTTTTTATGAAGTAATTTCGTAATTGAGTAGAGTTCTCTTTTGTATCGTTCGGGCCCCCAAAATTAAGGTGATGTTTTTTAGCCCTTTTTTGGTATTTCATTTGTTCACGATAGAATTCACGAGAAATATTTTATAAATTGTTATGTCTTGGAATTTCAGCAAGATATAAGGTTTTCTGGACAGCACTTGTAGATCGGTTAGCCTAGCCGTAAACCAAGCAAGAGGATAGCAAAACGAACAGCAAGACTACTAGTATTGTACTGATCTCAAGTTCACACAGCTTGCTTTTAAGTCTAGTTCGGACAATGAACTTCCGCCCGGCAGTGGGCGTGCTTCCGACCTATCCGGCGCTTGTAAATACCAAGCTCGCATAGGCGGTCCCGCCGGAAACTCCGAGCGAGCGAGGCTCATAAATCTCCGCAGCCGGAACCTCCATAAATATCCCGAGAGCGTCACTATACAACAACTTCCCTCCCTTTAGATGAATATGTGACAAAGGGAAGGAGGAACTCAACAACCTATTCGTATTACAGGTTTGGTTATTCTGCCTGATCTACGAGGTTCATTTTGCTCAGGAGAGCTGTTAACAGGCTGAAAAGCAGGAGTCTCTGCTGCTCCACTCCCGGTAGATTCCAAACTACTGTGCAACAGCTGATTTGAATGTCTCTTCCAGATTACATTTAATGCTAATATTTGAACATGAAAGATATTAACGGCAACTTTACTAACAATAACTCCCTTCAACCACTTGGGACCATTTCTTAAATTCAGAGCGAGAACATGATCCCCGACATCAAATTGAGTTACATACATAGGCTTAGACCTGGACACAGAAAATTTAGGATGAACTCTATCTTTGGAAGTAACAAATTTACGATTGTTCAGCGCAACAGAGGGAACAATTTTTGTAACACTATGCGGAATACAATGCGATTGAAATAATGCTTTCGCTAGCCTGGATTTGAACGATTCGGAAGAAGATAGTTTTTTCAACAAGTCTTTAATGACCCTTACCCCTCTCTCAGCTTGACCATTGCTTGCTGGAGAGTAGGGCGGAGGTGTGAGGTGCTCAATGCCGTTGGAAATAAGAAAATCTTTGAAGTCTTGAGACGAAAAGTTAGAAGCATTGTCACTTACGAGCACATCACACAACCCGTTTCTGCTGAAAATCATTCTTAACGCATCGACAGTATCTGACACACTCGTGGATGGTACCACTTCACATTCAATATATTTAGATAATGCATCTACAGCAATGAAAACAATTTTATTCTCGTAGAAAAAGTGATCGACATGAATGCGTTCAAAAGGACGAGAAGGAGTAGGCCATTCTACATTTCTAGACTTAGGTTTTGCTCGATTTAATTGACATTGGGGACAACATTTTACGATGTCTTCAATAGTTTTGTCCATTCCGGGAAACCAAATAACAGATCTGGCCAACGATTTCATGCCACAAATGCCAGGATGTCCATCATGAAATGTTTCAAGGACTAGACTACGCAGTGACTTGGGAATAAAAACCCGTTCTTTATAAAGTATGCAACCCTTCATGATGGTCATCTGAGGTAGCAGGTTCTTAAATTTTGAAAAATTGGGATCAGGTTTAGGAGGCATGCCAAACTTTATGTATTGTTTAAGTTGGCATAGTTCGCTATCCATATCAGTATGAGTTTTTATATTTTCACACGTGACAGGAGTTTCATCAAGAGTGTTCACAGCAAAAATCATTTCGTACGGTTCTAGCTCCCTTACAGTCGTAGGTAGTGGCAGCCTACTGAGACAATCGCTATTTACGTTACATTTGCCTTTCGAATATCTGAAAACATAGTCAAACTGGGAGAGTCTAAGAGCCCATCTCTGAATTCGAGCGGAACAGTTGAGAGGTACACCCTTGTCATGTGCAAAAAGTTTACAAAGAGGTTTCTGATCATTATGGATAATGAACTTAGCACCAAGTAGAAATTTCTTGAATTTCTCCACGCCAAAAACCACACTAAGGCTCTCCCTTTCTATGTTAGAGTAGTTTTGTTCCGCACTATTCAGAGATCTCGAAGCAAATTGAACCGGACACCAATCATGAGAAGGACTAACGCGTTGCATGAGTATGGCAGCAACTCCATAACCCGAACTATCAGTTTCCAGAAGAGTTTCATGGTTGGGATCAAACAACTTTAGAGGTTTATGCGAACGAAAGATGTTCTTAATTTTCTGGACACTCTCGTCCTGTTCTGGAGTCCACCGGAACTGTACATTTTTCTTAAGCAGCGAATACAGAGGATGCATGACATTAGAAAAGTTGGGTACAAAACGACTGTAGAAGTTACACAATCCGATGAAAGCTTGCAACTGTTTGAGGTTTTTAGGAACAGGAGCATTGAGAATAGCTTCTACTTTATCAGAGTTAGGATGAACACCCTTGTTATCGAAAACGTACCCTAGATAAGACACACGATCAGTTAGAAAGGCACATTTAGACAGATTTAAGCGAATTCCAGCGTTTTTTAGGACAGACAGGACCTTGTCCAGAACTTCCAAATGAGCATCATATGAAGAGGTCAAAATGAGGAGGTCATCCTGGTACACAATGATGTTATCGATGCCCGAAAGAGTCCTATTCATGAATGCTTGAAAAATGCCGGGGCTTGCCCGTAGACCATAGGGTAAGTAATTGTACATAAATAGACCTTCAGAGGTGTTAATGGTCGTAACTTTCTTTATTCTTCGTCCAACGGAATTTGCAGAAACGCGTTAGACAAATCAATTTTTGAGGAAAACTTAGCGTCTCCGACTTGAGAAATGACATCATCAATAACAGGTAGTACAGATTGAACTGGATTCAGAAAATTATTAATGGAAGCTGAAAAATCTCCGCAGATTCTCACACTGCCGTCAGACTTTAGAACATTAACGGTAGGAGATGCCCATTGGCTATCATACACTTTGGTGATTTTGCCCATACTCTGCAAGCGTTCCAGTTCGGTTTTGACAGAGTCTTTTAGTCTTACAGGAACCGGGCGTGCTTTACAAAATACAGGAACTGCATTAGGCAACACATCAAGATGGACTGTTTCTCTAACGTTAGACTGTGAGTCAGATGATAAGTATTCGTCATATTTTAACGACAAATTTTTTGGCAGACTGTGACAATCCGTTTTATTAATGGAGTCGTATTTATCAGGAATGACAATGTTTACGTTTAGTTTAGAACAAATATCTCGGCCAAGTAAGTTGATTCTATCATCCTCCACAATGAGAAACTTATGATTAAAACTTACATTTTGGTACATAACCGTTACAGAAGCTTGACCAAGCAGGTTTACCGAGACACCACTGTACCCGAGAATTTTGCTGCATGTAGGATTTACCACCGCACCAACTCTGATTGCATCTCTTTTACGTATAGTTGACACGGCACTGCCGTTATCCAACAGGAATTCAACAGGTTTACTATTTAGGTTGCATGCAATCATAGTGGGCTCTTTAGTGACGGGAATTACAGTGGTGTTTACTCTAAAAAATTAGAATCATTTGGGGAATAATCAGAACACTCATGTAGATGATTACCGTCACCACCTTCGTTCCCTGGTTTTTGCAACACAGCTTCGTTCTTCTGTAGAGGCATCCGTGAATTCTTCCTTAACACGTCTTCTCTCCCGACGTTGCCACAGCAACCGCTTCTTCCCGACTGCACTGTGTAAGTGCGAGCTGCGTCAATTTCTCCTCGTGCAGGTCCCCTTCGTGTAGGCATAGCAGGAGGAGGCCGAGCTGCAGTTGTAGATTTGCAAACCTTAGAGATGTGGCCTAATTTTCCACATGTGTGACATTTCAATTTCAAAGCATAGCAATTCTTTGCAAGATGCTTTTGCTTGGTTCCGCAGCGAATGCATATGTAGTTCGGCGGAAGTTTTTCTGTAGTGAAATACGATGAAGATGAATCCTCACGAATGATATCTTGAGCGTCGGAGCTTAATTGTTCGATAAGTTTTGCGTGTTCAACGCATTCGTTGAATGACTTGCTATCGCACTTCTGTAGAACCGCGCTGAGAATTTGCGCTGAATGTAGTCCAGCCACGAAGGCATCTCTTAATAAACGATCACGACAGCAATTACCATAATTGCATGCAGATGCTAAGTCATTTAACGTTTTAGCATAACTTTCTATGGATTCATTAGCACCTTGTTTTCTATTTAGAAATGTAACCGATGCACCGACGATGGATTTTTTAATTTCAGATTGCTGTGTTAATTTTTCTTCAAGTTCCTCATATGTAGCCTCAGTGAGTAACGTAGGTTTAATTCTTCGTTGTAGATCAGTAATTATGTTTACAGGCAAAGCTTTGATTAAAATACTAGCTTTTTTACCGCCATTATTTCCTGCTTTCTGAAGAGCGTCTGCACTTTGTACTTTCCAGCGCTCCAAGAATTCACTCACTGTTTCCACTCCCACGTCGAACGGAGGGCAGCTGACTGTAGAATACGCCATCTTAATTTCAGAGCACTTTTGAAGTTCAAATTCACTTTGCAAGTTCGAAGCCTCGTCGTCAATTGTTATGTCTTGGAATTTCAGCAAGATATAAGGTTTTCTGGACAGCACTTGTAGATCGGTTAGCCTAGCCGTAAACCAAGCAAGAGGATAGCAAAACGAACAGCAAGACTACTAGTATTGTACTGATCTCAAGTTCACACAGCTTGCTTTTAAGTCTAGTTCGGACAATGAACTTCCGCCCGGCAGTGGGCGTGCTTCCGACCTATCCGGCGCTTGTAAATACCAAGCGCGCATAGGCGGTCCCGCCGGAAACTCCGAGCGAGCGAGGCTCATAAATCTCCGCAGCCGGAACCTCCATAAATATCCCGAGAGCGTCACTATACAACATAAATATACATACATTGATTAGGTTTTCGATTCCCCCTCCTTTTCTGTCTATTACGGAAAGTTTGCGTATCGTGTAACTTATAGCTTTTGTTTTGTTGCTTTCGTCTCTATGACTCAACTTTCTTAAGCCGTTTATCTCTTACTGAGAAGTCCGTGATTGAACTTGTGTGCAACCTAAATTTCACACCCTTTCGATGTCATTATAATCTAATCTTTACGGAGTACGTGAGTAAATTTGCAGAAATTGGGTGAAAATCCTGACTTTGAAAATAATAATGGTGGCTCTATTATGAAACGGCTTGCCTTGCTTCCGAAGCCTATGTAGTGCCTCCATGCGTAGAACTAAATAACTCTTGTTTTTACAGTGACGTATTCAACCGCGCCCAATACAACCTCCTTCTTCTTCCGGTGTTTTTCTTACCTGGCGAAGGGGAATATGGGCGCGACAGTTTGGATGAGAGAAAGAGGAGATGGGAAAATTAGAGACACTTTTACACTCTTGCATTTTGAAAAGCAAAATGATTACAAATTCGCCACATACCTCAGCACCTAGAACGAAAACTAAAAATCAGTTATTATTTTTACTCAATGTAAAACAAAAACTTAATCATCAACGAAACATACTGAGAAGACTATTAATAAATAAACATGTCTGTAATATAAGTTTACAAGTGATTTGTAAAGAGTTCGGTAAGCATGAGATAAATCGACCATCAGTCGAAGACCAATCTACAAACTACCCTATCCTTGCTAGTTTGAATTAAAATGGAATAACAAAAAAGTGTTTTGTATTACACTCATACAGCCTTCCAAGAACAAGTGGCATGTATAATTTTTTTTGTCTAGAATAATGTTCTCATTCAAAAATTTGTGACGAACATTCAAACATGAAATCTCTGAGTTAATTTACCCTAAAAACTTGCCCTATGAGCTGGTCGAAGCACTCGAAGTCTCGAAGTTTTGAAGTAGCAGTCCGTTTCACCGCCCCGGCGCTGTTGCACTGTCATTTGATTAGTTTGTGAAGTTGCCCGACGTGAAGTGACTAATTTACAATTATTGCTTAAAAACTGAGATTTTATTGATTGTAATGCAGGTGTTTGAACGTTATATGCATGGGCAAACTTAGAATTTGTACTGGATGACCGTTTTTAAACGATTTTGTGTCGATCGAGTTACTCTCATCGTTAGAACTTCCTTATCGGTAGGAGAGTTCAAGCTTAGTTTAATTTTTCAAATTCTGTTGTGTGAAGGGTATTTTTAGAGGTATTTATGTAAAAGTACTCAAGATGGATTGCTTTCTCATTATATTTCTTGATTTACTTCTTTTTAAAAACATTTACTTATTAAAAAATGTTTTTTTCAGTAAAAAATAAAAAGAAGCAAGTTCTTCTGTCAAAGTAAACATTTACTGAAGGCCGTGATAAAAGTGCGGTGGCTCAGTGAAGGAAATGTTACAGAACTTGCTCGTTGCCTGAAAAAACTGCTGCAAGGGCAGGGGCGTTCTTACACCTTCAAACTTAATTAAGTCACATCAAGTAAGTATTTTATGCGTGTGTGAATAATTGTTTTGAGTTTTGGTTATTTTAAAATAGCCCTATACATATTCCTAATATTTCATTGTTTTCAATTACTTGAGTTTCAACGCTTTTAGGTGCTTATTGAGGCAGTTGATAGATATTTGAGTAGACATATGAATACTGCAGCTTATTAACTTTAATTTAAAAAAGCTCAAGTTCAATTTAAAAAAGCTCAAGTTCAATTTAAAAAAGCTCAAGTTCAATTTAAAAAAGCTCAATTTCAATTTAAAAATGCTCAAGTTCAATTTAAAAAAGCTCAAGTTTAATTTTAAAAAGGTCAAGTTCAATTTAAAAAGCTGATGTTTAATTAAAAAAAGATCCAGTTTATTTTGAAAAGTCTCAAGCAGGCTATATTTAAAAAAAAGAATTTCAATTTTGAAACCTTATGTTTCTAAAATTTCATACTTATGTAATAATAATATAAGTTAAGTTTATTTCTGAGAATGCATATATATTAAAGTACTGACACTGAAAATAGAGTAAATCAAAAATCAGACAAACCAAGCTGTTGTGATTTTGTATTTAATTTGACATTCTTCAAGTTTTACCTATGAATCATTTGGTAAGCATTTGACAAACAGATCATAGGTACGTTCAGTGTATATCCATTGACAAAAAAAATCAAAATAAATTTTATGTAATAAGTAACTGTGTGACAATTAGCAAACTGCACTGACTGAAAAGTTGAACATTAAATAGCTTCAAAATTATATTCAAACCATAATGCTCTACAACAATGGCTTATTATATCATGTTATATAACATAGTATTACACATAAAACGTATACCAAATTAAAGGCCAATCTCTCGACTAATAATTTAATTTTTACCCCTTTATACCATACCTAAGTGCATTTATACGGTATCTCCCATCTTCAAATCTTCTAACGCAAGTATTTTTGCAAAATGCTTCTATATATGATTGTAGGAGCGTAAACATAGCCTGGGTGTTATGGCAGTAATGGATTCATCTAAAAGTCACCTTTTTAAATTAAACTTGATCTTTTTTAAATTAAACTTGAGCTTTTTTAAATTGACCTTGGACTTTTTTAAATTGACCTTGAACTTTTTAAAATTAAACTTGAGCTTTTTTAAATTAAACTTGAGCTTTTTTAAATTGAACTCAACCTATTTTTAATTAAACTTCAGTTTTTTTTAATTGAACTTGATCTTTTTTCAATTAAAGTTGAAAAGCTGTTGAGAATTGAGGTAAGTGAACAGACAATGCAAGGGTCTACGCTACAAACTTGAAAATGCGTATAAATGTTTATGCAATTAAAAATAGGCTGTTCTTATGCAGCATTATTGTTAATTAGAATATCATAGTGAAACGGAGGGACTGTAATTGTGTGCAGACGAGGTAAGAGATTTTTGTTGAGAACTAGTCAACTTGTCGTCACCACAACACGTAATAAGTGGAATGGGGCACAAATTATACTCGTCTTATATGCTTCCCTCTGAAAATGTTTCTTTACCGAAAATCATATTTTTATGATTCTTATATCAATGATTAAGAAAGAGCGAGTTGAACTTTAAAGTACTGTGGCATCAATAACAGTAATACCTTTCATTCAACTATATACTAATAATGTACTTCATTTTATAATGTTTTGGAACATTCCCTTTCTTCATACACATTAGAGAATTTTTTATTACTATAACCTTTTTCTTCAGCACATCTTCATAGGAATTTGTTGGAGTAGTATCTTTTTGAGAATATATTTCTATAATTATAGCAGTGGACATAAATTGTATGTGTTTCTAATACAAATGTGTGAATATAATACTTTAGTGTAAACATGAATGGATATGAACAGGATAATATAACAACTTCCATTTACAGGTGCCAGTTCAATTTCTAATGAAAATCTCCCATTAGTTCTCTTGCAATCGATATTGTAGGATTACATCCAACATTAAAAATCTGCAGCCCACGCAAAATCTAACAGTGCCATTAACATGCTTTCACCATCCACAGTAAAAAATTTTTTGTTCAATTGAACATTAAATGGCTTGTCATAACTCACCCTAGCAAAGCTTAACTCAACCTTGCTCGATGTGTAGACTGCTTAAACACAAAAACACTTGAATATGTCCAGCAGGAAACCTAAATAATATTCAACATCTTTAATTTAGAGGTTGCTTATTAAGCAGTCATCCACACTAGTACCTATAGGGGTGAAATTGTTAATCTTCTGCAAGAAATTTTAATAAGTCTATTATTTTACAAAAACTAAGGCGGAATAAAGAAATTTTCTTTTCAGAAAAAAATACGTGATACGTCCTTACATTGACCTAGACCTATCTGGAAGTATCTCATATCCGCGTTTTACTTTCAGAAGAATCGGTTTCATCTGAGGACCCTGAGAGAGATACTCAACCGCCCCAATTATGAAAATGGATGAATTCTTTCCTGACGTAAGCCGGTGAGAATAACGCTCAGATAACGTTGTTTCGTTCAGATTGATATGTAAAATTCGTTTTGTTCTGCTCATATGAGGCCTCGCATTGGAAGGATATCTATCCCAGTTAATGTTTAGTGCTAATTTATTTTATTATTTTCTAACTTTGTTGTGATATTTTGGTGCGTAATGTATTGGGACTCTCCTCTTCTTGATTTCTTGATACACACTAGAGAATTTTTTATTGCTATAACCTTATTTTTCATTGCTTCATAGGAATTTGATGGTATAGTTTCTTTCTAAAAATACAATTTTATCATCATAGTAGTGAAAGCATAATTTTACAAGTGTCTCTAATATGTACGTCAGAATATAATTGAAACGAAAGGTTGGCAATATATTCAAGTTGTATTTTTAATTTTTAATACACAAGTAATTCGGTATTTTTCTCTTTCAGAGCTTTTGTCTAGCCAGTATATCCTTATTAACACGTTAACTGCGATGGGGTAAACTGAAGTTCAATATTCAATTCAAATTTCAAGTCAATTGTGGTAATCAACTTCGAAAATAGCGAACATTAACTGTATCCAGCCTATATTTAGCTTTCATTAAATAATAATGATAAATGAGTTAGTGACTGCATGTGGGTCAGCAGCACTATGAAAATCACCTAAGTGACCACCGGTTGGTCACTTCGCAGGAAATGTGTTAGAATGAGTTAAGCTGCTGGTACATGACCTAAAATGAAGAGTAAACTTGATAAACCTCTTTCTGTGACGAGCATTTATCCTCATTGAAATTCAATTTATGAAATAGTTGAAGAAAAAGAAGCTGCGCCAGCACACTGCTTATCGGAGGTGATATTTTGGCCATACTCCGAAGTTTTCCTTGCATTTTGCATAACTGGTTCGTTTAAAAGTTCCAGTCATAAATAAAAACTGTTCGTAGAATGCCAGAAATATCAGTAAACTGGAGTTAAGGTATTTCGCAATGAGAGAATATTCATTTGTTTTATCGTAAACCAATGCTTGGCAATTAACCATGCTTTTTATACAGGATCGGTAAACTGGAGTGGAGGAAGAGGCAAGAGACTCCTTCTCCTCCAGCAGTGGAGAATCGTTCACCAGCCGGTGTGGAGCCACTGTCAGTGTCAGTAGAATTAGACAGGAAGACATTAGCCGTGCTCTGAGTTGGAGTGATAAAAGTTTCCTTAGAACTATTGTATCTATGAGAACTAGCGCTCCCAGGCTGATTCGTAAGCACGAGGTTAGGTAGGCCATTCATTAGTTGTTATAATAGAGCATTTTCAAGAAGCCAGGGAAGTTACTTTTTTTGAAGCGAATGATCTTTGGGATTTTAGAAACGAAGAAAGGACTAAGTATTAAAATCATATTTTAAAAGATTTCTCGAAATATAGGATGATATGATTTAAGGGAGCTGGTCTTCGAAAGGTTTAATAGAACTGACGCTATGTACTTATTTAGAAACGTAAGAAGGAAGAAAATTCTGATAAAATTTATCATCGTTACTAAGAACACATTTTGGAGTCCCGCTCCATCATCAGTTCAAAGGAAAACAATAATTACGTCTGAAAGAAAAGATCAAAGAACAGTGAATTGTAGGCACCAAAAATATATCAGGAGAGTAAAAAGACAATGTATGGCACGGGAAAATGAAAAACAAAACACAGAAGCACAGGCCTCAAATACTAGCCGCATTGATGTACTCTTGTGTGTGCAGTGCACATCTTTGTTCGTTGGTATTACGTTACGAAATTTCTATATCAGAGTGGCAAAGCATAGAGGTAGAAGCTTGCGTACTGGGTATCAACCAGCACACCCATCGAATTCTGCAGTGCAAAATCATGCCGGAAATGTAATGTCCCTACATCTCCTACCGATTTCGAAATTTTAGACTCTGCTTCAACACCGTATGACCTCAGAAATTTTAAGTCCGTGCATATTTTTAAGCGAAACCCTGATTTGAACAATATGGACAGTTCGTACCCTTTGCAAGTATTGAATAGGTAGAAACCACGTCATTACCAGCTCAATTTCATTTCATACTCATATTTTACGGGATTTTTTTGCTTCTGTGTTTTGTTTTTGTTTCCGTGCCATACTTTGTTTTTACTCGCATGATATATTTTTAGTCTCCGCAATTCATTGTACTTAGATCTTTTATTTCAGACGCAAAGATTTTTTCCTATGAATCGATGATGGAGCAGGACTCTGGAATGTATTCTTATTAAAGATGATAAATTTTAGCTGAAAGTTTCCTAAAGTCTCTGATAAGGTTGCGTTTAAAGCAAATCACTGACTTGTTAAGGAATTTTAAACCAAAATACGGTGATGAGGAAATTCGAACTTATTTTAGCATCAAATTTTGTGAACTCGTTATTAAATATTATTTCAATACTTAGAGCTTTTTGTTTTGTATGTATACATAAATATATATCCCTGTCCTAAAATGTTCTTGTTAAACTTGTGTGGCACTAAATAGTTTCTTGCGCTCTTGAGTACATTATAACGACACCATTTTAGGTAGTTTGACTTTTTGTGTTGACCAAGCTGTGCGGTAAATGCCATGGTTGGCATTGTACAACGATCCTCATGTTTTTGACAGGTAAACTTTTTTGCACCAGTATTATTACCGTAGGAAATTATATCTTTGTGTTATGGTAAAATATTTTATTCACTTCGAGCTCGTTATTTTGGCACAATAGTAGATACGCAAGAATGAAAAATTGTCCCGAATGTTGACCTCATTGACTTAGACGCAAAACAAATGAAATATGTCCATTTTACTTTCAACATTAATCTCTCATGTGACTAGGTCCTATGTTCGCATGCTAAAATGACACTGTAAGTGCGCACTTCATAGATAGATTTCAACAATACATCACTATGATTATGTTTCATTATCACTTGTATTTATATGCATAATCAAAATCAGATTAACGCAACGAAGGGAACGTAGATAAAGGCACGTAGACCGTGCCTTTCTCTCAATCATTTTGTGTTTCGACAATAATTGACATGGGTATTACGATACCCATGTACGGATATCAACCAAGGATCTTAATATTAAGATGTTTTAATTCTTTCATTACGACAGCTTTTTGACTTCATGATTTTGGTAGGCATGCACGAAATTTTCCATTCGGTTTGTAAAATGTTTTCGATTAGTATTATATGACTATCATTTCCTTGGTCCTGACTCGAGTGTTTTTTTCATTTTTTGTAGGCAAATACATAGTCTATTATGCTCGCGTAAGAAATATCATGAATTGGTTGAATGGTTGAACTTTTTCCGAGCTAGTCTCTTGGTATACTAGTTGAAGCCCAAACATAAGACGCTTTCGAATTTCTACTGTGTCGATCCTTTAGACTGTACATCCACCCATTTTTACTCTCAATTCATCTCCCCGATATCGCTAAAGCCTGCCTTCATTTCAATAGAAGTAAGGACTAGAAAAAATTTTTCTCATCAATGCGTCGGTTGCATTATTCATGAACCGATAGAGATATAAATATGTAGGTGCATGTATATTTAGTGTTTATGCATAAAAAACCTCAAAATAATTCAACAGGGGGAATAAATTTTCATGATTTTCTGTTAATTACTTTTTTTCGACAGGCAACACGGATATTATGACACCCACACACAAATGTTTATCAACTAAGGATCTTCAAGTTGAAGCGTTTTAAAATCCTATGTCCTGTGTCTTAATTGGAATATACTGTTTTTTTCTTGTAATGGAACATCTTTTCCCGGTTCGCTGGTGTCTTTTTTCATCACCTTTTACTTTTTCCTCCAATTCTTATCTTTCATAAATTTTTCCCAATTTTGTGCCTGTGCCCAAGGTTTTTAGACGCGCTTTGGTCAAACGGATTCCGAGTGTCCTTCCACTGACTTCCATTTTAATTCTTTCTTCGAAATTCTCTGAATAAAGGATTTACTTTTAAAAGCTCGGCTACGCTCAGCGACATTGTCATCTTGGAGAGCAGCCGTCAAATATGTTATATATTTGCAGTTTAATATATATATATATATCTCGAGAGCTTAATGTCTTGTCACCCCCATAAACAGTTAATGAATCTGGTGAAAGCGGGCTCCCCGTCCCAGCCTAGTTTTTCCAAATGAAATAAATGTACAGGGAGTTCGTGGGATTCGAACTCAGGACTTATAAGTTACCGCGCCAACACGCTATCGACTGCGCTATCAATCACCCAAAGGTGATCGAAGCACAACGAAAGCGGGCTCCCCGTCCCAGCTTATAATTCCCTTATGTATCGAGAGCTCAAAGGCTTGTCACCTCCAGAAACAGTTAATGAATCTGGTGAAAGCGGGTATATACTGTGAGTCTCCGGTTTACGGCATTTCAGCTTAGGGTATTCGCCGTTACGAGCAATCGCCCATAAACTCTACTAATACATTAATACATTTTCCCTATTAATGTATGTATGTATGTATGATTTGAGCCTGGCAATCCTTCAATTTTGCGATTAAAAAACTCTCGGCAGCGCACAACCAAGGTTATCGCTACTGAACGACTCAGAAATTTATATATATATATATATTATATAAATACCCAAATATATATATAATTGTATATATAAATATAGATACGCCACTGGCCATCCTTTAATTCTGCTTTAAAAAAACTCTCGGACACGCACAGCCGAGATTTATCGCCTCTGAACGACCCTATATATAAATTTGAGGGTCGTTCAGAGGCGATAAATCTCGGCTGTGCGTGGCCGAGAGTTTTTTTTAAAGCAGAATTCAAGGATGGCCAGCCGCGTATCATGTACGTATCGCCGGCGAAATTAGACATGCCGGAGACGAGCAAAGACGTAAATTGGTCGATCATCTCAGTTGGCCGCCGATGTCCCTGGGCCAAAAATTTCGTCCCTAAGTGGACATTTCGCCTATGATGCGGAGATGATTTACCGGCGATACGTCTCTTACATTATCCCTTGCTCGGCCATATCACATCGGCGCGACGTCCTCGATTTTCAATTGGGTATGAGAGAAACTATTTGGGTAATTACTGATTTTTTCTATATATAATGTTATTACTGTTTTGGGCGTCGAACTCATTCATGCATGAACAATTACTAGAAACTTTTTAAATATTTTCTTCAAAACGGGCTAGCAGTCCCTGAATTTGGTTCATTAACATGTTCAGGTGATTGGTTGATGAGGACTGACGTTAGCTGTTTTTTAAACAAAATGTAAAACAAAATATTGTAATATTGAGGTTCGCCTTAATTCCAACGAATCGGAAAAATTATTCAGCTCCCAGCTACTAAAAGTCAATATCCAAAATCTGCTCTAATCTGCTTTTATTTTACTTTTTCCAATCGTACATCAAAACTAAACTACTACACTGTATGAAGAAGAGAAACAAATTAAGAGGAAGGCCGTCAGATTATTTAATTACTCCTTCGGTCTCCAGCGTCACAGTCAGAAGAAGATCAGAATACCGCAGGTACGTCACACTGCAGCACCGAAGTTCCCGAACTAAGCCAGCAGCACTTCTCGGCCTTCAACGAGAGTATTTCCCTAACAGACCCGTATCTAATGCACCCGTAATCTTAGCCTGATAAATCCGCCGCAAGCTGCTCATTACTGCTACCTCCACTACGCCGCTTTTGATGCCTGCTTTTATAGCTATACGGATTTTATATGTGAACAAATAACTTACTTTAGTGCCAACCTACATGTTCACCATGAAAAACTTTTGAAAAATTTTCCACATTTGGCTCTGAATTGCATTTCATCTATTCCTTCGAGAATGCTGGGATGTTCGAATGATTTTCTTTCAAAAATTAACGATATGGATAAAAGTACTCTCGTGGATGTGAGTGTTCAAAAGGATGAAATAAGTGATCTAAAGGATAAAATGTATGAGAAGAGTGTTCAAAAGGAGAAAAGGACGGGCATGGAGATGGAAAGTTTATAGAAGGAAAAAGAACTGTTATGGATAAGGAGAGTGTTCAGAGGGATGAAAGAACTGTTATGGATAAGGAGAGTGTTCAGAAGGATAAAATAACTGTTATGGATAAGGAGAGTGTTCAGAAGGATGAAAGAACTGTTATGGATAAGGAGAGTGTTCAGAAGGATAAAAGAACTGTTATGGATAAGGAGAGTGTTCAGAAGGATAAAAGAACTGTTATGGATAAGGAGAGTGTTCAGAAGGATAAAAGAACTGTTATGGATAAGGAGAGTGTTCAGAAGGATAAAAGAACTGTTATGGATAAGGAGAGTGTTCAGAAGGATAAAAGAACTGTTATGGATAAGGAGAGTGTTCAGAAGGATAAAATAACTGTTATGGATAAGGAGAGTGTTCAGAAGGATAAAAGAACTGTTATGGATAAGGAGAGTGTTCAGAATGATAAAAGAACTGTTATGGATAAGGAGAGTGTTCAGAATGATAAAAGAACTGTTATGGATAAGGAGAGTGTTCAGAAGGATAAAAGAACTGTTATGGATAAGGAGAGTGTTCAGAAGGATAAAAGAACTGTTATGGATAAGGAGAGTGTTCAGCAGGATAAAAGAACTGTTATGGATAAGGAGAGTGTTCAGAAGGATGAAAGAACTGTTATGGATAAGGAGAGTGTTCAGAAGGATAAAAGAACTGTTATGGATAAGGAGAGTGTTTAGAAGGATAAAAGAACTGTTATCGATAAGGAGAGTGTTCAGAAGGATAAAAGAACTGTTATGGATAAGGAGAGTGTTCAGAAGGATAAAAGAACTGTTATGGATAAGGAGAGTGTTCAGAAGGATAAAGGAACTGTTATGGATAAGGAGAGTGTTCAGAAGGATGAAAGAACTGTTATGGATAAGCAGAGTGTTCAGAAGGATAAAAGAACTGTAATGGATAAGGAGAGTGTTCAGAAGGATAAAAGAACTGTTATGGATAAGGAGAGTGTTCAGAAGGATAAAAGAACTGTTATGGATAAGGAGAGTGTTCAGAAGGATGAAAGAACTGTTATGGATAAGGAGAGTGTTCAGAAGGATAAAAGAACTGTTATGGATGAGGAGAGTGTTCAGAAGGATGAAAGAACTGTTATGGATAAGGAGAGTGTTCAGAAGGATGAAAGAACTGTTATGGATAAGGAGAGTGTTCAGAAGGATAAAAGAACTGTTATGGATAAGGAGAGTGTTCAGAAGGATAAAAGAACTGTTATGGATAAGGAGAGTGTTCAGAAGGATAAAAGAACTGTTTTGGATAAGGAGAGTGTTCAGAAGGATAAAAGAACTGTTATGGATAAGGAGAGTGTTCAGAAGGATAAAAGAACTGTTATGGATAAGGAGAGTGTTCAGAAGGATAAAAGAACTGTTATGGATAAGGAGAGTGTTCAGAAGGATAAAAGAACTGTTATGGATGAGGAGAGTGTTCAGAAGGATAAAAGAACTGTTAAGGATAAGGAGAGTGTTCAGAAGGATAAAAGAACTGTTATGGATAAGGAGAGTGTTCAGAAGGATAAAAGAACTGTTATGGATAAGGAGAGTGTTCAGAAGGATAAAAGAACTGTTATGGATAAGGAGAGAGTTCAGAAGGATAAAAGAACTGTTATGGATAAGGAGAGTGTTCAGAAGGATAAAAGAACTGTTATGGATAAGGAGAGTGTTCAGAAGGATAAAAGAACTGTTATGGATAAGGAGAGTGTTCAGAAGGATAAAAGAACTGTTATGGATAAGGAGAGTGTTCAGAAGGATAAAAGAACTGTTATGGATAAAGAGAGTGTTCAGAAGGATTAAAGAACTGTTATGGATAAGGAGAGTGTTCAGAAGGATAAAAGAACTGTTATGGATAAGGAGAGTGTTTAGAAGGATAAAAGAACTGTTATGGATAAGGAGAGTGTTCAGAAGGATAAAAGAACTGTTATGGATAAGGAGAGTGTTCAGAAGGATAAAAGAACTGTTATGGATAAGGAGAGTGTTCAGAAGGATAAAAGAACTGTTATGGATAAGGAGAGTGTTCAGAAGGATAAAAGAACTGTTATGGATAAGGAGAGTGTTCAGAAGGATAAAAGAACTGTTATGGATAAGGAGAGTGTTCAGAAGGATAAAAGAACTGTTATGGATAAGGAGGGTGTTCAGAAGGATAAAAGAACTGTTATGGATAAGGAGAGTGTTCAGAAGGATAAAAGAACTGTTATGGATGAGGAGAGTTTTCAGAAGGATAAAAGAACTGTTATGGATAAGGAGAGTGTTCAGATGGATAAAAGAACCGTTATGGATAAGGAGAGTGTTCAGAAGCATAAAAGAACTGTTATGGATAAGGAGAGTGTTCAGAAGGATGAAAGAACTGTTATGGATAAGGAGAGTGTTCAGAAGGATAAAAGAACTGTTATGGATAAGGAGAGTGTTCAGAAGGATAAAAGAACTGTTATGGATAAGGAGAGTGTTCAGAAGGATAAAAGAACTGTTATGGATAAGGAGAGTGTTCATAAGGATAAAAGAACTGTTATGGATAAGGAGAGTGTTCAGAAGGATAAAAGAACTGTTATGGATAAGGAGAGTGTTCATAAGTATGAAAGAACTGTTATGGATAAGGAGAGTGTTCAGAAGGATAAAAGAACTGTTATGGATAAGGAGAGTGTTCAGAAGGATAAAAGAACTGTTATGGATGAGGAGAGTGTTCGGAAGGATGAAAGAACTGTTATGGATAAGGAGACTGTTCAGAAGGATAAAAGAACTGTTATGGATAAGGAGAGTGTTCAGAAGGGTAAAAGAACTGTTATAGATAAGGAGAGTGTTCAGAAGGATAAAAGAACTGTTATGGATAAGGAGAGTGTTCAGAAGGATAAAAGAACTGTTATGGATAAGGAGAGTGTTCAGAAGGATAAAAGAACTGTTATGGATAAGGAGAGTGTTCAGAAGGATAAAAGAACTGTTATGGATAAGGAGAGTGTTCAGAAGGATTAAAGAACTGTTATGGATAAGGAGAGTGATCAGAAGGATTAAAGAACTGTTATGGATAAGGAGAGTGTTCAGAAGGATAAAAGAACTGTTTTGGATAAGGAGAGTGTTCAGAAGGATAAAAGAACTGTTATGGATAAGGAGAGTGTTCAGAAGGATGAAAGAACTGTTATGGATAAGGAGAGTGTTCAGAAGGATAAAAGAACTGTTATGGATGAGGAGAGTGTTCAGAAGGATGAAAGAACTGTTATGGATAAGGAGAGTGTTCAGAAGGATGAAAGAACTGTTATGGATAAGGAGAATGTTCAGAAGGATAAAAGAACTGTTATGGATAAGGAGAGTGTTCAGAAGGATAAAAGAACTGTTATGGATAAGGAGAGTGTTCAGAAGGATAAAAGAACTGTTTTGGATAAGGAGAGTGTTCAGAAGGATAAAAGAACTGTTATGGATAAGGAGAGTGTTCAGAAGGATAAAAGAACTGTTATGGATAAGGAGAGTGTTCAGAAGGATAAAAGAACTGTTATGGATAAGGAGAGTGTTCAGAAGGATAAAAGAACTGTGATGGATGAGGAGAGTGTTCAGAAGGACAAAAGAACTGTTATGGATAAGGAGAGTGTTCAGAAGGATAAAAGAACTGTTATGGATAAGGAGAGTGTTCAGAAGGATAAAAGAACTGTTATGGATAAGGAGAGTGTTCAGAAGGATAAAAGAACTGTCATGGATAAGGAGAAAGTTCAGAAGGATAAAAGAACTGTTATGGATAAGGAGAGTGTTCAGAAGGATAAAAGAACTGTTATGGATAAGGAGAGTGTTCAGAAGGATAAAAGAACTGTTATGGATAAGGAGAGTGTTCAGAAGGATAAAAGAACTGTTATGGATAAGGAGAGTGTTCAGAAGGATAAAAGAACTGTTATGGATAAGGAGAGTGTTCAGAAGGATTAAAGAACTGTTATGGATAAGGAGAGTGTTCAGAAGGATAAAAGAACTGTTATGGATAAGGAGAGTGTTTAGAAGGATAAAAGAACTGTTATGGATAAGGAGAGTGTTCAGAAGGATAAAAGAACTGTTATGGATAAGGAGAGTGTTCAGAAGGATAAAAGAACTGTTATGGATAAGGAGAGTGTTCAGAAGGATAAAAGAACTGTTATGGATAAGGAGAGTGTTCAGAAGGATAAAAGAACTGTTATGGATAAGGAGAGTGTTCAGAAGGATAAAAGAACTGTTATGGATAAGGAGAGTGTTCAGAAGGATAAAAGAACTGTTATGGATAAGGAGAGTGTTCAGAAGGATAAAAGAACTGTTATGGATAAGGAGAGTGTTCAGAAGGAAAAAAGAACTGTTATGGATGAGGAGAGTTTTCAGAAGGATAAAAGAACTGTTATGGATAAGGAGAGTGTTCAGATGGATAAAAGAACCGTTATGGATAAGGAGAGTGTTCAGAAGCATAAAAGAACTGTTATGGATAAGGAGAGTGTTCAGAAGGATGAAAGAACTGTTATGGATAAGGAGAGTGTTCAGAAGGATAAAAGAACTGTTATGGATAAGGAGAGTGTTCAGAAGGATAAAAGAACTGTTATGGATAAGGAGAGTGTTCAGAAGGATAAAAGAACTGTTATGGATAAGGAGAGTGTTCATAAGGATAAAAGAACTGTTATGGATAAGGAGAGTGTTCAGAAGGATAAAAGAACTGTTATGGATAAGGAGAGTGTTCAGAAGGATAAAAGAACTGTTATGGATAAGGAGAGTGTTCATAAGTATGAAAGAACTGTTATGGATAAGGAGAGTGTTCAGAAGGATAAAAGAACTGTTATGGATAAGGAGAGTGTTCAGAAGGATAAAAGAACTGTTATGGATGAGGAGAGTGTTCGGAAGGATGAAAGAACTGTTATGGATAAGGAGACTGTTCAGAAGGATAAAAGAACTGTTATGGATAAGGAGAGTGTTCAGAAGGATAAAAGAACTGTTATGGATAAGGAGAGTGTTCAGAAGGATAAAAGAACTGTTATGGATAAGGAGAGTGTTCAGAAGGATAAAAGAACTGTTATGGATAAGGAGAGTGTTCAGAAGGATAAAAGAACTGTTATGGATAAGGAGAGTGTTCAGAAGGATAAAAGAACTGTTATGGAAAAGGAGAGTGTTCAGAAGGATAAAAGAACTGTTATGGATAAGGAGAGTGATCAGAAGGATTAAAGAACTGTTATGGATAAGGAGAGTGTTCAGAAGGATAAATGAACTGTTATGGATGAGGAGAGTGTTCAGAAGGATAAAAGAACTGTTATGGATAAGGAGAGTGTTCAGAAGGATGAAAGAACTGTTATGGATAAGGAGAGTGTTCAGAAATATAAAAGAACTGTTATGGATAAGGAGAGTGTTCAGAAGGATAAAAGAACTGTTATGGATAATGAGAGTGTTCAGAAGGATAAAAGAACTGTTATGGATAAGGAGAGTGTTCAGAAGGATAAAAGAACTGTTATGGATGAGGAGAGTGTTCAGAAGGATAAAAGAACTGTTATGGATAAGGAGAGTGTTCAGAAGGATAAAAGAACTGTTATGGATAAGGAGAGTGTTCAGAAGGATGAAAGAACTGTTATGGATTAGGAGAGTGTTCAGAAGGATAAAAGAACTGTTATGGATAAGGAGAGTGTTCAGAAGGATAAAAGAACTGTTATGGATAAGGAGAGTGTTCAGAAGGATAAAAGAACTGTTATGGATAAGGAGAGTGTTCAGAAGGATAAAAGAACTGTTATGGATAAGGAGAGTGTTCAGAAGGATGAAAGAACTGTTATGGATAAGGAGAGTGTTCAGAAGGATAAAAGAACTGTTATGGATAAGGAGAGTGTTCAGAAGGATAAAAGAACTGTTATGGAAAAGGAGAGTGTTCAGAAGGATAAAAGAACTGTTATGGATAAGGAGAGTGTTTAGAAGGATAAAAGAACTGTTATGGATAAGGAGAGTGTTCAGAAGGATAAATGAACTGTTATGGATAAGGAGAGTGTTCAGAAGGATAAAAGAACTGTTATGGATAAGGAGAGTGTTCAGAAGGATAAAAGAACTGTTATGGATAAGGGGAGTGTTCAGAAGGATAAAAGAACTGTTATGGATAAGGAGAGTGTTCAGAAGGATAAAAGAACTGTTATGGATAAGGAGAGTGTTCAGAAGAATAAAAGAACTGTTATGGATAAGGAGAGTGTTCAGAAGGATAAAAGAACTGTTATGGATAAGGAGAGTGTTCAGAAGGATAAAAGAACTGTTATGGATAAGGAGAGTGTTCAGAAGGATAAAAGAACTGTTATGGATAAGGAGAGTGTTCAGAAGGATGAAAGAACTGTTATGGATGAGGAGAGTGTTCAGAAGGATAAAAGAACTGTTATGGATAAGGAGAGTGTTCAGAAGGATAAAAGAACTGTTATGGATAAGGAGAGTGTTCAGAAGGATAAAAGAACTGTTAAGGATAAGGAGAGTGTTCAGAAGGATGAAAGAACTGTTATGGATAAGGAGAGTGTTCAGAAGGATAAAAGAACTGTTATGGATAAGGAGAGTGTTCAGAAGGATAAAAGAACTGTTATGGATAAGGAGAGTGTTCAGAAGGATAAAAGAACTGTTATGGATAAGGAGAGTGTTCATAAGTATGAAAGAACTGTTATGGATAAGGAGAGTGTTCAGAAGGATAAAAGAACTGTTATGGATAAGGAGAGTGTTCAGAAGGATAAAAGAACTGTTATGGATGAGGAGAGTGTTCGGAAGGATTAAAGAACTGTTATGGATAAGGAGACTGTTCAGAAGGATAAAAGAACTTTTATGGATAAGGAGAGTGTTCAGAAGGGTAAAAGAACTGTTATGGATAAGGAGAGTGTTCAGAAGGATAAAAGAACTGTTATGGATAAGGAGAGTGTTCAGAAGGATAAAAGAACTGTTATGGATAAGGAGAGTGTTCAGAAGGATAAAAGAACTGTTATGGATAAGGAGAGTGTTCAGAAGGATTAAAGAACTGTTATGGATAAGGAGAGTGTTCAGAAGGATTAAAGAACTGTTATGGATAAGGAGAGTGATCAGAAGGATTAAAGAACTGTTATGGATAAGGAGAGTGTTCAGAAGGATAAATGAACTGTTATGGATGAGGAGAGTGTTCAGAAGGATAAAAGAACTGTTATGGATAAGGAGAGTGTTCAGAAGGATAAAAGAACTGTTATGGATAAGGAGAGTGTTCAGAAGGATGAAAGAACTGTTATGGATAAGGAGAGTGTTCAGAAGGATGAAAGAACTGTTATGGATAAGGAGACTGTTCAGAAGGATAAAAGAACTGTTATGGATGAGGAGAGTGTTCAGAAGGATGAAAGAACTGTTATGGATAAGGAGAGTGTTCAGAAGGATGAAAGAACTGTTATGGATAAGGAGAATGTTCAGAAGGATAAAAGAACTGTTATGGATAAGGAGAGTGTTCAGAAGGATAAAAGAACTGTTATGGATAAGGAGAGTGTTCAGAAGGATAAAAGAACTGTTTTGGATAAGGAGAGTGTTCAGAAGGATAAAAGAACTGTTATGGATAAGGAGAGTGTTCAGAAGGATAAAAGAACTGTTATGGATAAGGAGAGTGTTCAGAAGGATAAAAGAACTGTTATGGATAAGGAGAGTGTTCAGAAGGATAAAAGAACTGTTATGGATGAGGAGAGTGTTCAGAAGGACAAAAGAACTGTTATGGATAAGGAGAGTGTTCAGAAGGATAAAAGAACTGTTATGGATAAGGAGAGTGTTCAGAAGGATAAAAGAACTGTTATGGATAAGGAGAGTGTTCAGAAGGATAAAAGAACTGTTATGGATAAGGAGAGAGTTCAGAAGGATAAAAGAACTGTTATGGATAAGGAGAGTGTTCAGAAGGATAAAAGAACTGTTATGGATAAGGAGAGTGTTCAGAAGGATAAAAGAACTGTTATGGATAAGGAGAGTGTTCAGAAGGATAAAAGAACTGTTATGGATAAGGAGAGTGTTCAGAAGGATTAAAGAACTGTTATGGATAAGGAGAGTGTTCAGAAGGATAAAAGAACTGTTATGGATAAGGAGAGTGGTTAGAAGGATAAAAGAACTGTTATGGATAAGGAGAGTGTTCAGAAGGATAAAAGAACTGGTATGGATAAGGAGAGTGTTCAGAAGGATAAAAGAACTGTTATGGATAAGGAGAGTGTTCAGAAGGATAAAAGAACTGTTATGGATAAGGAGAGTGTTCAGAAGGATAAAAGAACTGATATGGATAAGGAGAGTGTTCAGAAGGATAAAAGAACTGTTATGGATAAGGAGAGTGTTCAGAAGGATAAAAGAACTGTTATGGATAAGGAGAGTGTTCAGAAGGATGAAAGAACTGTTATGGATAAGGAGAGTGTTCAGAAGGATAAAAGAACTGTTATGGATGAGGAGAGTTTTCAGAAGGATAAAAGAACTGTTATGGATAAGGAGAGTGTTCAGATGGATAAAAGAACCGTTATGGATAAGGAGAGTGTTCAGAAGCATAAAAGAACTGTTATGGATAAGGAGAGTGTTCAGAAGGATGAAAGAACTGTTATGGATAAGGAGAGTGTTCAGAAGGATAAAAGAACTGTTATGGATAAGGAGAGTGTTCAGAAGGATAAAAGAACTGTTATGGATGAGGAGAGTGTTCAGAAGGATAAAAGAACTGTTATGGATAAGGAGAGTGTTCAGAAGGATAAAAGAACTGTTATGGATAAGGAGAGTGTTCAGAAGGATGAAAGAACTGTTATGGATTAGGAGAGTGTTCAGAAGGATAAAAGAACTGTTATGGATAAGGAGAGTGTTCAGAAGGATAAAAGAACTGTTATGGATAAGGAGAGTGTTCAGAAGGATAAAAGAACTGTTATGGATAAGGAGAGTGTTCAGAAGGATAAAAGAACTGTTATGGATAAGGAGAGTGTTCAGAAGGATGAAAGAACTGTTATGGATAAGGAGAGTGTTCAGAAGGATAAAAGAACTGTTATGGATAAGGAGAGTGTTCAGAAGGATAAAAGAACTGTTATGGAAAAGGAGAGTGTTCAGAAGGATAAAAGAACTGTTATGGATAAGGAGAGTGTTTAGAAGGATAAAAGAACTGTTATGGATAAGGAGAGTGTTCAGAAGGATAAATGAACTGTTATGGATAAGGAGAGTGTTCAGAAGGATAAAAGAACTGTTATGGATAAGGAGAGTGTTCAGAAGGATAAAAGAACTGTTATGGATAAGGAGAGTGTTCAGAAGGATAAAAGAACTGTTATGGATAAGGAGAGTGTTCAGAAGGATAAAAGAACTGTTATGGATAAGGAGAGTGTTCAGAAGAATAAAAGAACTGTTATGGATAAGGAGAGTGTTCAGAAGGATAAAAGAACTGTTATGGATAAGGAGAGTGTTCAGAAGGATAAAATAACTGTTATGGATAAGGAGAGTGTTCAGAAGGATAAAAGAACTGTTATGAATAAGGAGAGTGTTCAGAAGGATGAAAGAACTGTTATGGATAAGGAGAGTGTTCAGAAGGATAAAAGAACTGTCATGGATAAGGAGAGTGTTCAGAAGGATGAAAGAACTGTTATGGATGAGGAGAGTGTTCAGAAGGATAAAAGAACTGTTATGGATAAGGAGAGTGTTCAGAAGGATAAAAGAACTGTTATGGATAAGGAGAGTGTTCAGAAGGATAAAAGAACTGTTAAGGATAAGGAGAGTGTTCAGAAGGATGGAAGAACTGTTATGGATAAGGAGAGTGTTCAGAAGGATAAAAGAACTTTTATGGATAAGGAGAGTGTTCAGAAGGATAAAAGAACTGTTATGGATAAGGAGAGTGTTCAGAAGGATAAAAGAACTGTTATGGATAAGGAGAGTGTTCATAAGTATGAAAGAACTGTTATGGATAAGGAGAGTGTTCAGAAGGATAAAAGAACTGTTATGGATAAGGAGAGTGTTCAGAAGGATAAAAGAACTGTTATGGATGAGGAGAGTGTTCGGAAGGATGAAAGAACTGTTATGGATAAGGAGACTGTTCAGAAGGATAAAAGAACTGTTATGGATAAGGAGAGTGTTCAGAAGGGTAAAAGAACTGTTATGGATAAGGAGAGTGTTCAGAAGGATAAAAGAACTGTTATGGATAAGGAGAGTGTTCAGAAGGATAAATGAACTGTTATGGATAAGGAGAGTGTTCAGAAGGATAAAAGAACTGTTATGGATAAGGAGAGTGTTCAGAAGGATAAAAGAACTGTTATGGATAAGGAGAGTGTTCAGAAGGATTAAAGAACTGTTATGGATAAGGAGAGTGATCAGAAGGATTAAAGAACTGTTATGGATAAGGAGAGTGTTCAGAAGGATAAATGAACTGTTATGGATGAGGAGAGTGTTCAGAAGGATAAAAGAACTGTTATGGATAAGGAGAGTGTTCAGAAGGATAAAAGAACTGTTATGGATAAGGAGAGTGTTCAGAAGGATGAAAGAACTGTTATGGATAAGGAGAGTGTTCAGAAGGATAAAAGAACTGTTATGGATGAGGAGAGTGTTCAGAAGGATGAAAGAACTGTTATGGATAAGGAGAGTGTTCAGAAGGATGAAAGAACTGTTATGGATAAGGAGAATGTTCAGAAGGATAAAAGAACTGTTATGGATAAGGAGAGTGTTCAGAAGGATAAAAGAACTGTTATGGATAAGGAGAGTGTTCAGAAGGATAAAAGAACTGTTTTGGATAAGGAGAGTGTTCAGAAGGATAAAAGAACTGTTATGGATAAGGAGAGTGTTCAGAAGGATAAAAGAACTGTTATGGATAAGGAGAGTGTTCAGAAGGATAAAAGAACTGTTATGGATAAGGAGAGTGTTCAGAAGGATAAAAGAACTGTTATGGAAAAGGAGAGTGTTCAGAAGGATAAAAGAACTGTTATGGATAAGGAGAGTGTTTAGAAGGATAAAAGAACTGTTATGGATAAGGAGAGTGTTCAGAAGGATAAATGAACTGTTATGGATAAGGAGAGTGTTCAGAAGGATAAAAGAACTGTTATGGATAAGGAGAGTGTTCAGAAGGATAAAAGAACTGTTATGGATAAGGGGAGTGTTCAGAAGGATAAAAGAACTGTTATGGATAAGGAGAGTGTTCAGAAGGATAAAAGAACTGTTATGGATAAGGAGAGTGTTCAGAAGAATAAAAGAACTGTTATGGATAAGGAGAGTGTTCAGAAGGATAAAAGAACTGTTATGGATAAGGAGAGTGTTCAGAAGGATAAAAGAACTGTTATGGATAAGGAGAGTGTTCAGAAGGATAAAAGAACTGTTATGAATAAGGAGAGTGTTCAGAAGGATAAAAGAACTGTTATGGATAAGGAGAGTGTTCAGAAGGATAAAAGAACTGTTATGGATAAGGAGAGTGTTCAGAAGGATGAAAGAACTGTTATGGATGAGGAGAGTGTTCAGAAGGATAAAAGAACTGTTATGGATAAGGAGAGTGTTCAGAAGGATAAAAGAACTGTTATGGATAAGGAGAGTGTTCAGAAGGATAAAAGAACTGTTAAGGATAAGGAGAGTGTTCAGAAGGATGAAAGAACTGTTATGGATAAGGAGAGTGTTCAGAAGGATAAAAGAACTGTTATGGATAAGGAGAGTGTTCAGAAGGATAAAAGAACTGTTATGGATAAGGAGAGTGTTCAGAAGGATAAAAGAACTGTTATGGATAAGGAGAGTGTTCATAAGTATGAAAGAACTGTTATGGATAAGGAGAGTGTTCAGAAGGATAAAAGAACTGTTATGGATAAGGAGAGTGTTCAGAAGGATAAAAGAACTGTTATGGATGAGGAGAGTGTTCGGAAGGATTAAAGAACTGTTATGGATAAGGAGACTGTTCAGAAGGATAAAAGAACTTTTATGGATAAGGAGAGTGTTCAGAAGGGTAAAAGAACTGTTATGGATAAGGAGAGTGTTCAGAAGGATAAAAGAACTGTTATGGATAAGGAGAGTGTTCAGAAGGATAAAAGAACTGTTATGGATAAGGAGAGTGTTCAGAAGGATAAAAGAACTGTTATGGATAAGGAGAGTGTTCAGAAGGATTAAAGAACTGTTATGGATAAGGAGAGTGTTCAGAAGGATTAAAGAACTGTTATGGATAAGGAGAGTGATCAGAAGGATTAAAGAACTGTTATGGATAAGGAGAGTGTTCAGAAGGATAAATGAACTGTTATGGATGAGGAGAGTGTTCAGAAGGATAAAAGAACTGTTATGGATAAGGAGAGTGTTCAGAAGGATAAAAGAACTGTTATGGATAAGGAGAGTGTTCAGAAGGATGAAAGAACTGTTATGGATAAGGAGAGTGTTCAGAAGGATGAAAGAACTGTTATGGATAAGGAGAGTGTTCAGAAGGATAAAAGAACTGTTATGGATGAGGAGAGTGTTCAGAAGGATGAAAGAACTGTTATGGATAAGGAGAGTGTTCAGAAGGATGAAAGAACTGTTATGGATAAGGAGAATGTTCAGAAGGATAAAAGAACTGTTATGGATAAGGAGAGTGTTCAGAAGGATAAAAGAACTGTTATGGATAAGGAGAGTGTTCAGAAGGATAAAAGAACTGTTTTGGATAAGGAGAGTGTTCAGAAGGATAAAAGAACTGTTATGGATAAGGAGAGTGTTCAGAAGGATAAAAGAACTGTTATGGATAAGGAGAGTGTTCAGAAGGATAAAAGAACTGTTATGGATAAGGAGAGTGTTCAGAAGGATAAAAGAACTGTTATGGATGAGGAGAGTGTTCAGAAGGACAAAAGAACTGTTATGGATAAGGAGAGTGTTCAGAAGGATAAAAGAACTGTTATGGATAAGGAGAGTGTTCAGAAGGATAAAAGAACTGTTATGGATAAGGAGAGTGTTCAGAAGGATAAAAGAACTGTTATGGATAAGGAGAGAGTTCAGAAGGATAAAAGAACTGTTATGGATAAGGAGAGTGTTCAGAAGGATAAAAGAACTGTTATGGATAAGGAGAGTGTTCAGAAGGATAAAAGAACTGTTATGGATAAGGAGAGTGTTCAGAAGGATAAAAGAACTGTTATGGATAAGGAGAGTGTTCAGAAGGATTAAAGAACTGTTATGGATAAGGAGAGTGTTCAGAAGGATAAAAGAACTGTTATGGATAAGGAGAGTGGTTAGAAGGATGAAAGAACTGTTATGGATAAGGAGAGTGTTCAGAAGGATAAAAGAACTGGTATGGATAAGGAGAGTGTTCAGAAGGATAAAAGAACTGTTATGGATAAGGAGAGTGTTCAGAAGGATAAAAGAACTGTTATGGATAAGGAGAGTGTTCAGAAGGATAAAAGAACTGATATGGATAAGGAGAGTGTTCAGAAGGATAAAAGAACTGTTATGGATAAGGAGAGTGTTCAGAAGGATAAAAGAACTGTTATGGATAAGGAGAGTGTTCAGAAGGATAAAAGAACTGTTATGGATAAGGAGAGTGTTCAGAAGGATAAAAGAACTGTTATGGATGAGGAGAGTTTTCAGAAGGATAAAAGAACTGTTATTGATAAGGAGAGTGTTCAGATGGATAAAAGAACCGTTATGGATAAGGAGAGTGTTCAGAAGCATAAAAGAACTGTTATGGATAAGGAGAGTGTTCAGAAGGATGAAAGAACTGTTATGGATAAGGAGAGTGTTCAGAAGGATAAAAGAACTGTTATGGATAAGGAGAGTGTTCAGAAGGATAAAAGAACTGTTATGGATGAGGAGAGTGTTCAGAAGGATAAAAGAACTGTTATGGATAAGGAGAGTGTTCAGAAGGATAAAAGAACTGTTATGGATAAGGAGAGTGTTCAGAAGGATGAAAGAACTGTTATGGATTAGGAGAGTGTTCAGAAGGATAAAAGAACTGTTATGGATAAGGAGAGTGTTCAGAAGGATAAAAGAACTGTTATGGATAAGGAGAGTGTTCAGAAGGATAAAAGAACTGTTATGGATAAGGAGAGTGTTCAGAAGGATAAAAGAACTGTTATGGATAAGGAGAGTGTTCAGAAGGATGAAAGAACTGTTATGGATAAGGAGAGTGTTCAGAAGGATAAAAGAACTGTTATGGATAAGGAGAGTGTTCAGAAGGATAAAAGAACTGTTATGGAAAAGGAGAGTGTTCAGAAGGATAAAAGAACTGTTATGGATAAGGAGAGTGTTTAGAAGGATAAAAGAACTGTTATGGATAAGGAGAGTGTTCAGAAGGATAAATGAACTGTTATGGATAAGGAGAGTGTTCAGAAGGATAAAAGAACTGTTATGGATAAGGAGAGTGTTCAGAAGGATAAAAGAACTGTTATGGATAAGGAGAGTGTTCAGAAGGATAAAAGAACTGTTATGGATAAGGAGAGTGTTCAGAAGGATAAAAGAACTGTTATGGATAAGGAGAGTGTTCAGAAGAATAAAAGAACTGTTATGGATAAGGAGAGTGTTCAGAAGGATAAAAGAACTGTTATGGATAAGGAGAGTGTTCAGAAGGATAAAATAACTGTTATGGATAAGGAGAGTGTTCAGAAGGATAAAAGAACTGTTATGAATAAGGAGAGTGTTCAGAAGGATAAAAGAACTGTTATGGATAAGGAGAGTGTTCAGAAGGATAAAAGAACTGTCATGGATAAGGAGAGTGTTCAGAAGGATGAAAGAACTGTTATGGATGAGGAGAGTGTTCAGAAGGATAAAAGAACTGTTATGGATAAGGAGAGTGTTCAGAAGGATAAAAGAACTGTTATGGATAAGGAGAGTGTTCAGAAGGATAAAAGAACTGTTAAGGATAAGGAGAGTGTTCAGAAGGATGGAAGAACTGTTATGGATAAGGAGAGTGTTCAGAAGGATAAAAGAACTGTTATGGATAAGGAGAGTGTTCAGAAGGATAAAAGAACTGTTATGGATAAGGAGAGTGTTCAGAAGGATAAAAGAACTGTTATGGATAAGGAGAGTGTTCATAAGTATGAAAGAACTGTTATGGATAAGGAGAGTGTTCAGAAGGATAAAAGAACTGTTATGGATAAGGAGAGTGTTCAGAAGGATAAAAGAACTGTTATGGATGAGGAGAGTGTTCGGAAGGATGAAAGAACTGTTATGGATAAGGAGACTGTTCAGAAGGATAAAAGAACTGTTATGGATAAGGAGAGTGTTCAGAAGGGTAAAAGAACTGTTATGGATAAGGAGAGTGTTCAGAAGGATAAAAGAACTGTTATGGATAAGGAGAGTGTTCAGAAGGATAAATGAACTGTTATGGATAAGGAGAGTGTTCAGAAGGATAAAAGAACTGTTATGGATAAGGAGAGTGTTCAGAAGGATAAAAGAACTGTTATGGATAAGGAGAGTGTTCAGAAGGATTAAAGAACTGTTATGGATAAGGAGAGTGATCAGAAGGATTAAAGAACTGTTATGGATAAGGAGAGTGTTCAGAAGGATAAATGAACTGTTATGGATGAGGAGAGTGTTCAGAAGGATAAAAGAACTGTTATGGATAAGGAGAGTGTTCAGAAGGATAAAAGAACTGTTATGGATAAGGAGAGTGTTCAGAAGGATGAAAGAACTGTTATGGATAAGGAGAGTGTTCAGAAGGATAAAAGAACTGTTATGGATGAGGAGAGTGTTCAGAAGGATGAAAGAACTGTTATGGATAAGGAGAGTGTTCAGAAGGATGAAAGAACTGTTATGGATAAGGAGAATGTTCAGAAGGATAAAAGAACTGTTATGGATAAGGAGAGTGTTCAGAAGGATAAAAGAACTGTTATGGATAAGGAGAGTGTTCAGAAGGATAAAAGAACTGTTTTGGATAAAGAGAGTGTTCAGAAGGATAAAAGAACTGTTATGGATAAGGAGAGTGTTCAGAAGGATAAAAGAACTGTTATGGATAAGGAGAGTGTTCAGAAGGATAAAAGAACTGTTATGGATAAGGAGAGTGTTCAGAAGGATAAAAGAACTGTTATGGATGAGGAGAGTGTTCAGAAGGACAAAAGAACTGTTATGGATAAGGAGAGTGTTCAGAAGGATAAAAGAACTGTTATGGATAAGGAGAGTGTTCAGAAGGATAAAAGAACTGTTATGGATAAGGAGAGTGTTCAGAAGGATAAAAGAACTGTTATGGATAAGGAGAGAGTTCAGAAGGATAAAAGAACTGTTATGGATAAGGAGAGTGTTCAGAAGGATAAAAGATGTGTTATGGATAAGGAGAGTGTTCAGAAGGATAAAAGAACTGTTATGGATAAGGAGAGTGTTCAGAAGGATAAAAGAACTGTTATGGATAAGGAGAGTGTTCAGAAGGATAAAAGAACTGTTATGGATAAGGAGAGTGTTCAGAAGGATTAAAGAACTGTTATGGATAAGGAGAGTGTTCAGAAGGATAAAAGAACTGTTATGGATAAGGAGAGTGTTTAGAAGGATAAAAGAACTGTTATGGATAAGGAGAGTGTTCAGAAGGATAAAAGAACTGTTATGGATAAGGAGAGTGTTCAGAAGGATAAAAGAACTGTTATGGATAAGGAGAGTGTTCAGAAGGATAAAAGAACTGTTATGGATAAGGAGAGTGTTCAGAAGGATAAAAGAACTGTTATGGATAAGGAGAGTGTTCAGAAGGATAAAAGAACTGTTATGGATAAGGAGAGTGTTCAGAAGGATAAAAGAACTGTTATGGATAAGGAGAGTGTTCAGAAGGATAAAAGAACTGTTATGGATAAGGAGAGTGTTCAGAAGGATAAAAGAACTGTTATGGATGAGGAGAGTTTTCAGAAGGATAAAAGAACTGTTATGGATAAGGAGAGTGTTCAGATGGATAAAAGATCCGTTATGGATAAGGAGAGTGTTCAGAAGCATAAAAGAACTGTTATGGATAAGGAGAGTGTTCAGAAGGATGAAAGAACTGTTATGGATAAGGAGAGTGTTCAGAAGGATAAAAGAACTGTTATGGATAAGGAGAGTGTTCAGAAGGATAAAAGAACTGTTATGGATAAGGAGAGTGTTCAGAAGGATAAAAGAACTGTTATGGATAAGGAGAGTGTTCATAAGGATAAAAGAACTGTTATGGATAAGGAGAGTGTTCAGAAGGATAAAAGAACTGTTATGGATAAGGAGAGTGTTCAGAAGGATAAAAGAACTGTTATGGATAAGGAGAGTGTTCATAAGTATGCAAGAACTGTTATGGATAAGGAGAGTGTTCAGAAGGATAAAAGAACTGTTATGAATAAGGAGAGTGTTCAGAAGGATAAAAGAACTGTTATGGATAAGGAGAGTGTTCAGAAGGATAAAAGAACTGTTATGGATAAGGAGAGTGTTCAGAAGGATGAAAGAACTGTTATGGATGAGGAGAGTGTTCAGAAGGATAAAAGAACTGTTATGGATAAGGAGAGTGTTCAGAAGGATAAAAGAACTGTTATGGATAAGGAGAGTGTTCAGAAGGATAAAAGAACTGTTAAGGATAAGGAGAGTGTTCAGAAGGATGGAAGAACTGTTATGGATAAGGAGAGTGTTCAGAAGGATAAAAGAACTGTTATGGATAAGGAGAGTGTTCAGAAGGATAAAAGAACTGTTATGGATAAGGAGAGTGTTCAGAAGGATAAAAGAACTGTTATGGATAAGGAGAGTGTTCATAAGTATGAAAGAACTGTTATGGATAAGGAGAGTGTTCAGAAGGATAAAAGAACTGTTATGGATAAGGAGAGTGTTCAGAAGGATAAAAGAACTGTTATGGATGAGGAGAGTGTTCGGAAGGATGAAAGAACTGTTATGGATAAGGAGACTGTT